>CM040983.1:3262968-3296181 GCA_022985145.1 Pangasius djambal | reverse complement strand
GCAAAGCATCTCCAGGGAGGAAACTCAGAATTTGAGTTTTGAGAACATGGGCTCCAGACTTCAGGCAGTCACTGACTGCAAAGGATTTTCATCCAAGTATTAAAATTATGGTTATATTTACAATTATGTCACTTTGTCCAAATACCTTTGAGCCCCTGAAAATGGAGGTACTTTGCTGAAAATGGCTGTAATTCCTAAAGGGTAAATGCCATATTTTTGTGGAACCTCTTAAAATAAAGCTGAAAGGCTACACTTCGATCACATCTTGATTGTTTTATTTCAAATCCATTGTGGTGGTGTATAAAGGCAAAATCACACAAATCAGTCATTGTCCAAATACTTCTGGACCTGACTCTGTATATATATATATATATATATATATATATATATATATATATATGTCCTGTATTATTTCAGGTAATGATACCTTAAACATGCCATCACATATTTTCCTAATATGTTCTGTAACACAGGACTGAAGAAAAAAACAGTTCTGCAGATTTAATACTTGTTTTTATTGTATAAGCATGCCATATAATACACTACAACACAATACAACACAACACAAAGCCATTTCATTACATGCAGGAGCAAGTTTCACTTTCTGACAGCATTTCGATTATATTTACATTTCAATATGTATGTATATTTTATGTCTAATTTATATTTTGGTTAAAATAAATGGATTTTAATGCTCGCAGTAAAGCACTGAAACTCACAACTTCGAGTAAAGCATCTCAAAAAATTGAAATCAGGAATAAAAAAAAGTCATAAAATGCAGTTTTCCTTCGAAACACATTGTATTTATTTACTTTATTTTTTAAAATTTGATGTTATATACTGTATAATAGAATAAATTCTTCGCTTTTACTTTGTTGTGTATTAATATCTCCTGTTCTTGTGTTGTTACCGTGATCCCGGAGACGCACTATTCCCTCCCGCTGTATTACACACGCTTCGAACCGCAGTGTTTACATGCTGGACTGACACTGTAATGAAAGTGCAACATTATTCGAATATTAGGATAAACGTGTAACCCGTCCACGCAGACACGACAAACTTTAAACAATAAACAACAGAACTGACGGACGACTGGAAATTCTTGTGAAATAAATGCAGAATACATTTTTAAAGCTGTGCAGATATGAAGCCTACTTTCACGGTACGTGCCTGAAGTGTTCCAAATGCTCGTGGTCCAGATTTAAACATTTTAAATCAATAAAATATGAGAAACTGTTGATTAAAGATAGATATCTTGTGTTTCTATTGTGAATTCTATTAAATACGTGTTGGCTAGAAGAGCTGTAACTGGGGCATGATAGCTAATTATAAATAGCTGGCTAGTGTTTGGCCAACGAATTTTTCATGAAATTTCAGTCAGCTAGCTATTATTATATAATGTCCTAAATGAGCCAGTATTACAATTTTGCATTTTTTTTTTTTTTACAGTAGCTATACATTACCAAATCAGATATCTAACTAATTACGGTGTAATTTTAGCAATCTGGGGTCTTTTTTTTTTCAGTAATTCGTCAGAGAGAAATGTTGATATTCCTGACTATTTTGTCTCATTCGCATTCTTACATTGTCTCACTGGAACGCTTAACAGCTACATGCTAGCTAGCTAAATGGTTAACTTCAGTCACATGACAAACAACTAGCTAGCTTCTCAGCTAGCTTCTTACATGTAACATGTTACTTTCTAACAGCACTAAGAGCTGTTCATGTTTAGCTAATCCAATGACAACGCTTTTGTTTAATGCTAGCCAACTAACTGCATTTCATTCCTTATTTCTAATGCCTTTGCTAGCTAGCTAACGTTGTTAAGTGTGTCATAGTGCTAGCTAGCTTATTTTTTAACAAGCATATATACTTGCTATACTATTATACTTTTGTAAAGAGTTTTATGAAAACATTTTATAATTAATTTTAGTTTGCTAGCTGTTATCACTCAGTCAGATCACGACAGTGTTTTTAAAAATGAAGTAGCCATACGTTAATAAGCTAGATAGCTAGCTAGCTCAACACTAGAACTTGTGGTCCTCAGGAGACACACGTAACCTACAGGTCACTTACAAACACGAATGTGAACCTTTAAGGTGGAATAAAATGGATTTGAGCAGTAAGGCTTGTAACGTGAACGTAGGTTTAGATAATAACGACGTTTACACGTGACTATTGTGAGAACGTCTTCAGTAATCTATATCGGTGACACATTCAAAACACTTAAGGCTAATTTACAGGCTGAAATACACACAACTCGACAAGAGAGCATTAAGATTGCACTCGTACGTGACCGAAATGTTGGAACTGCCTGTTGGAATGTGGTTCGTCACGCTCAGCAAGACTGCTCAAAGCAGGTTAAGTAAGTCAGGTGAAAATGGTATTTGACGTGTACATTTGCTCAGGTAAAATCATTAGATGTGGAATATGATAGGAAATCTCAAATACATTTAACATTCTGCTGTGCTGATATACTACATGGCAGCTTCACACAAAGAAAATGCTAGAAAATAACTGAAAAGGGGGGAGGGGTCGCCTTCTTCCTTAAATACTTTGAGGCCTTTAATAAAACTACTTTTAAGTTCATTTTTTACATGAGGTCTGTCAAAGGTAGATAGTATTTATATGTAAATCATCATCTTCCATCAGCTATGAATTGTGACTGAATGTTTACGTTTCTCATAGAGGAAAAGATGGAAGCTGGTTTAGCCGTCAATGCTAAGTATAATTACAGGATATTTTTAGCTAACAGGAGTATTTACTTAGTAATTAATCAACACCTCTGAGGGAAATGTTGACATTGCTGATGATTTGGTGTCACTTCTACCGTTACTATGCCTTTACTGCGTGTCTAACAGCTGTGTGCTAAATTGTTTACCTCAGTCATTAGCTATTTTGCTTGGCATCCTTGTTTCCTAGTTGCCTAGCAACAGTGTTCTCACAAATTTAACTACCATTTGTCTTTCCACGATAAAAATATGACATCTTGAGCTCCACGTCAACACATTGTTACTGTTTTGTTAGCAAACTAACAAGTGTTCGCTAACGGTGCTGTGTGTGTGTATGTGTGTGTGTGTGTGTGTGTGTGTGTGTAGAGCTCATAAACTGTTACAGTTTGAAAATATGACATGGCTTTTACTGTTCTACATTTAATCTAATTTTAAAAACACTCATTTAAACTTGTTTAAATATGCTCGGATTTGTGAAAATACAAATTTGAAACAGCTAACCAGCTAACTTGTAACTATTAGTCAGATTTACATCATTATATCATCAGTGATTTATTCAATAGCAGCCAAAAATGTTAAAATATTCTGTTACCATAACAACCATGGTTTTGCTTATCAGAAAAGTATAATATTAGCTAAGTTAGCTAGCCAGCACACGGGTTCTACATTAAAAGTTTTTCACTATCTCATTATTCTTTGGTAATTTGCATATCACCCGTGATTGGCCTAGCTTATTTTGTGACATCGCTAACTAAAGTCATGTGTAACCACGCCCTCTAATCAGATTTATACCGGAGAATGTTTTTAAGAAGAAAATGGTGCCAAATCTGGATCGTAGGAACTGTAAACAAAATTTTATATTCGCAAAATAAATCATTACATGTGTTACATGGCATATAATTTTGCTCTTTTAACTGTAAAAAATGTGTGATGTGACTGTGAATGATTATTATAGTGTGTATTACTTATTCTACACAAACACTGCTTTGAAGTAATAAACAAATTTCACACACACACACACACACACACACACATAGACACACACACACACACACACACATACACGCACTGTATTATATGACTCAAAAGAATTTTTAAAAAGCAAAGCTGATTAAAAAAATGAAGAACGTCAGCATTCACCTGGCTGGATCTCCAACACCTGATCCTGGATCAGTGTTTCAGTGTTTTACAAACACACACACACACACACACACACACACACACACACACTCACACACAGAGAATCTGTGTTTCAGTTGTTGCAGTCTTTGCACAGGATCTTTGAGCCGTTGGGGAAAAATCCGGCTCCGACCAGAGAGACAGAGCATCCGGAGCACTTAAAGCACGACTGATGCCACTGACGGTCCTCGAAGGAAACGTACTTCCCATCGCCGAAACCTGAGAAAGACAGAGAGAGAGAGAGAGAGAGAGAGAGAGAGAGAGAGAGAGAGGGAGGGAGAGAGAGAGAGAGAGAGTGGTTCATGATAAGTAGCGAGCACACAGAGCCATGCAGCCTGACATCCAGTATAGACCTACCTTTCTACAAACACATACTCAGAACCTTTCATAACCACACACACACACACACACACACACACAAAATACGGATGTAACTGAACAAATATACAAAAATACTATTCACAGTGAACAGATCATGTGCTCTAAACAGATGTGACTAGTAGGCACACTTTTTCACAGAAAGCTTGCCAAAAAAGTCACATAATGGTTTTATTTTCACACAGGAGGTTAGATATGAAGCTGGCTGGACAAAGAAAAACCCTGTTCGTTAACATGACGATGTATTTACAGCACTCATTAATTCAGGTTCATAATGGTTTAAATTATGCTACAAGTTTGTTCATATTTCTGGAAACAGAGCCAACAAAATTCATTGGAAAATACAATCGCCCTCGCCCTGTTTCGAGGAAATCTTGAGTTTAAATTCCGAAGATGCAACTGCCATCCATGGCCGGGAGCCAAGAGAACAAAATTGGCCATGCTATCTGGGTGGGAGGGGCATAGTCTCTCTCTCCTCTGTCAGTCACAGTGACACTAGCCAATTATAGGCTTCTGTGAGCTCATGTATGTGGAAGAGGGCAGATAGCACTTTACTACAAGTGTGTTACGCCACCTTGCCTCGGATCTTGTGAATGGGGAAAGCTGGGTGCTGGGTGTGAAAACGACAATGAGCAAATTAGCTAGAAAATGGGATAAAAAAAGTAATAAAGAAAATAAATAAAAACCTTCAAGTTAAGCCACACCCACTTTGGGTTTAAATGCAAATACAGATCTGGAGCAGTAATCAGATACATACACTATATGACCAAAGGTTTGCGGACATCTGACCATAACATTCCTACAGTATGTGCTTGTTGAACATCCCATTCCAGATTTAGTCCCAATTTGCTGCTATCCTTCACTCCTCTGGGAAGGCTTTCCACTAGATGTTGGAGCGTGGCTGTGGGGATTTGCCCATTGAGCTACAAGAGCATTAGTGAAGTCAGGCGCTGATGTTGGTGAGGAGGTCTGGGGTGCAGTCGGTGTTCAGTGGGGTTGAGGTCAGGGCTCTGTGCAGGACACTCGAGTTCTTCCACTCCAACCTTCACACACCATGTCTTCATGGAGCTCGCTTTGTGCACAGGGGCATCGTCATGCTGGAACAGGTTTGGGCCTCTTAGTTCCAGTGAAGGGAAACTGTAAAGCTACAGCATACAGAGACGTTCTATACAACTGTGTGCTTCAGACTTTGTGGCAACAGTTTGGGGAAGAACCACATATGGGTGTGATGGTCAGGTGTTCACATACTTTTGGCTATATAGTGTATATAGATACAGATAGTGGCATTGCATTACACCACTGCATTGCAACACACACACACACACACCTGTGATGGCCTTGTTGCAGGCGGTGCATTTCTGTGCGTACAGGCAGCTGAAGCACTTGACGCAGTAAGGTTTGTCCCCCTGAGAGGTGAAGGGCTGACCAGCCAGCTGCATCTTACAGCCCGAGCACAGGAAGCACTCCTTGTGCCACGGCTCGTCCCGGTACGTCACCCCACCTTGCAGCAGGATCTGAAACACACACACACACACACACACACACACACACACACACACACACACACACACACACACACAGAGTCAGAAAAGACTGGTAAGTGAATGGGCACCTGTTAGGTACTTATAGTTATGTAATAGTGTGTGTGTGTGTGTGTGTTTGTGTGTGTGTGTGTGTGTGTGTGTGTGTGTGAGAGAGACCTGTTTGCAGTGGCTGCAGCGGGGGGCGAAGCGTCTCTCGTAGCAGGACACGCAGTAATACTCGTCCTTATCGGGGATGAAAGACTGCGAGCCCAGAGACTGTTGACACACACAACATACGAAACACTCCTCATGCCAGGTAGAACCACTGTACTCCAACTTCCTCGATCCTGAGAGGGAGAAGAGAAGAAAAAGAGAAAAAATGTAAAGAAAGAAAGAAAGAGAGTTTCCCCTCATACTCTAGGATTTGACATTTATTGAATGAGAAAGAAAAAAATTATATCATTTTTTAACATTATGATAAGTTTTTTGAAAGGCTTTACAAAGACATAAAGAAAGAAAGAAAGAAAGAAGGAAGGAAGGAAGGAAGGAAGGAAAGAAAGAAAGAAAGCTGCAGTGTTTTTGGAGTTATGAGGAACTCCTAATAAAGAATCTTACACCTACAGAAGGTGGAGTATGTGCCCAGCCTATATAAACACATGTTCTGCTCATTCCATTCATATTTACTTCACTGATACAGTCGGATCTGGAGAGTGTCACCTCTCACACAGGAAGTGATGTAATAGGTGGTGTGATGCCCATGTATGGCTATAGGATATTGCACAAATACATCACCTGATCTTCACCATGCATTTGTATCATCATCATCATCATCATCATCATCTCTATCTATACAGCAATAACTTGGTTTTGAAGATACATAGACAGATAGATAGATAGATAGATAGATAGATAGATAGATAGATTCCTATATTCCTATATAGATGTATATTCCTACATCACACTCAGTTATCCTGGGATAGGCTCGAGAGCCACCGTGACCCTGACCAGGATAAAGCGCCTGCTGATGATGGGTGACTGAGTGAGTGAGTGCCAAAGAGAAATAAACAAAAAGGAGGAAGAAAGAAAAAGAATAAAAAATAAAAAAATAAAACAAGAAACAAAGAAAGAAACAAACAAAGAAAGAATGAAAATGGTACGAGAGAAAATTTAAATATAGAAAGGGAAATAAACAATCAAATAAAACAGCAGAAAAAGAAAATCATAAAAGAAAGAAAGAAAGAAAGAAAGAAAGAAAGAAAGAAATGTAGTATAGCAAGAGACATACACAACCAAATAAAACAACAGAAAAATAAATAGAAGGAGCAAAATTATAATAAAGGAACAAAGAAACAAACAAAAGCAACAATCAAAAGAACAAACAAATACAAAGAAAGAAAAATACTGAAAAGAAGAACTAAAAAAGAAAAGAAGCAAAAGAAAAAATGAACGAATCAAAAAGAAAGAAATGAATAGGAAATGAAGCAAATGGAGTAAGAAAGAAAGGAAGTAAACGTAATATAGAATGAGATGTAAATGAACAAACAAAACATACGAGCAGAAAAAGAAAGAAAGAAAGAAAGAAAGAAAGAAAGATGACAGGCACACACATGTAGACACGCACACACTCAGGCAATTAGTCAGAAGTCAGCACACAGGTAGCTGCTGCTCTGATTATACACTTTCACTGCGTATGTGTGAAATGATGAAACTGATACTGCAATATGACTCACGTGCTCACAGATATGTACCTGAGACATGGGACAGGGACAGAACACCCAGTCTGTCTGTCTCTGTCTCGTTCTCTAATGTGTCATACTAGTCTTCACTCGTTCGTGTGTCTGTTGAGAGTAATGTGAGCCCCGTGGGCAAACGAGTGCAGATCTGCAAGTCAGTCCAGTCCTAATCACGCTGTCCCACCTGAGTCATGGAAACTCCTTATGCCTCATCTGTCTGTTTGTGTGGCGAACTTAACAACAGCCACCATTCTTCTGATCCAGGAACACCCAGAATCTTTACCCTGTCCCCCCACCTGTAATGGTATCTCCCTGCGTGAGCCAGCAGTCCAGCTGCTGCATTACGTACCTGGCATGAAGGTCTTGTTGCAGGCCACACATTTGGAGGAGAACTCATTGCAGTAGCAGTCGTTACACAGAAGTGCTTCATCCTGGCAGGTGAAAGGTTCATCTGCAAGCGAGCGACTGCAGCGGGAGCAGCGGAAACACTCCTCGTGGTAGTGGTGGTCATCGTAGTACAACTCCTACACACACACACACACACACACACACACACACACACACACACACACACACACACACACACACACACACTTATGGTACTAATTCACTGAAAAGCATGACTCAGCTTGGCTGTGTAAATGTGTTAGTTTCTCTTGAGGTTACTGAACTGTAATTATAGATTATATGTCATGAATCTACACAAACTAACCCTTAATATTGAAGTGACAGGAAAATCAATGGCTTGCAAAATTATTTACTAATAAAAAAGCTATGATTGCATAACTATAGATCCCTGTTGTTGTGAAACACCTAAATTAGTTTGCCGTGAAAAGTCACATAATTAATTGAATGGAGTTGACCTGTGTGCAAAGTGTCACGTAATCTCAATATAAATACATATGTTCATGGAAGAACATAGAGTTTGTTAGAGAACATATCTCAACAAACAGCATCATGAAGACCAATGAGCTATAGGAGCTCATATAATGAGTCTACGGCGTGACATTAATCTATTAAACAGTGGAAAGAACATGGCACAACCGTGACTCTGACTAGAGGAGGCTGTCCAACATTGCTGATCACCCTCAGAACACAATCCTCGTAGTGAAGCATGGTGGTGGTAGCATCGTGTTATGGGAATGCTTTTCATCAGCAGGGACTAAGAAACTGGTCAGGGTTGAAGACGGATGGAGCCAAATACAAGGCAAGAGAAGAGGAAAACCTGATCCATTCTCCAAGAGACTTTAAGCTGGGGAATAGCTTAATTTTCCAACATGACAATGACTCTAAACATACTGCCAAAGCTATACTGGAGTGGTTCAAAACCAAGAACCTGAATGGCCCAGTAAAAGCCCATACCTCAATCTGATCTCAGGACTGTTCACCACCAGTGGGCTTCTTACAATCTAACAGAGCCTGAATGGGCAAAGATATCAGGATCCAGATGTGAAAAGCTGATAAAGACACATCCCAGAAGACTTACAAAAGTGGTTCTACCACATATTGACCCAGGGAGTGAATACTTTTGCAACCAACCAAGTTATTCTTTTTTTTTTTTTTTAATTAAGCAATGTGTCACAATTATTGAGTAAATCAGCTGGTAAAAAGTAATTCCATTTCCGTTCCAGGTTGTAACACAACAAAAATGTGGAAAAGTTCAAGGGGGCGAATACTTATGCAAAGCACTGTATCCACACTCACTGGCTTGTAGGGCAGCAGTGACAGTGATATGGTGGATCACCGTGTTTCTATGGAGATCCCTCTCCAAAGATTTATCCAGAGCACAGATCATGCTCCATGTTTTTTTATGTTTGCATGGAACTCGTTGACCTTTCAACAAAGAGGTGTTACCTCTAAAAGATCTTGTATTTTTCTGTGTACGCACAGCTGGTTGGGTGATCGTGAGATCTGTTCACTACATCTCCCAAAAGACATAATGCTTTATTTAGACTGTTTGAGAGCAAAGACTTATTTTCCACTTATAAACATCACAGAAATATAAGATGAGAACCCTTAAAAAAACAAGGAGGTCCAGAGTCGAAGAGAAAGAAAGATTTCAATGTTTAGTCATGAATGCACTGAACATCTAATCCTTTTCTGCAGCAAAGCGATGCCATTAAAATGCAGGTGAGTCATAAATAAGTGAATATGGAAATGTATAGAAGTGAACAATGTTGATTAAAAAGTAAAGAAACACTTCTCTGTGTTACCATTTTCAAAGTTTTCAAAGGTAGGGGTACAATCCAAAATGTTACTGTAGCTTATTAAACTGCGGTTTTACAGTCACTGTAACCAATCAGACCACAGTTCCCATTCCTAATTTACATTTTACATTTCCATTTGTGGCATTTGGCCTTATCCAGAGCGACTTACAGAAGTTCTTTGAAGTCTCTAATGTTAAATACACCCTGATACTGGTTCACTAGGTCAAGGACAAGTATACTTATTAATCAGTATAAAAACACTGCTGGGGAGGAAATATAGTAAGCGAAGCATACAGAACACACATTTATAAAAAAGAAAATGTGCTAATTTAAGTACTTCGTGAAGAAATAGGTCATCTAGGGGAAGTTCCATCTAGGTGCCAGAACAAAGAAGAGTCTTGATGCATGCCTTTTTTTGTACCCTGAGAGATGGTGGGACCAGTCGAGCAGCGCTAGAGGATCGGAGAGGGTGTGGTGTCGTGCGAGGCGTGATAAGAGCTTTGAGATAAGTGGGTGCTGGTCCGTTTATGGCTTTGTAGGCGAGCATCAGTGTTTTAAATCTGATGCAGGCAGCTACAGGAAGCCAGTGTAGGGAGCATAGCAATGCCCCTGTAACCAATCAGAACACAGTTCCCACCCCTAATGCCCCTGTAACCAATCAGAACACAGTTCCCACCCCTAATGCCCCTGTAACCAATCAGAACACAGTTCCCACCCCTAATGCCCCTGTAACCAATCAGAACACAGTTCCCACTCAAAAGACAACTGTAACAAATCACAAAATGTTAAACATTACGGCTCCATTTCAAGAATCGCTTCCAATTCATTATTTGTTATTCATCTTCAATTAATGTAAAATGTATTTGATGAAGTTGTGAGTTTAAAACAAACATTAAACAAATTTACGCAGACATTAATTGTGTTGTTATGATTAATTATTAATTATAATTCGCTTGTGTGTAATTGTACTCGAGTGCATTCCTAAAGGTCAGAGGCTCTGCACAACATAAAGTGTTTATATAATGACGCCATGGCGTAATCCTCCAAAGTGTGAATTAAATGAACACAAGGCTGTACTGAACCAAACACACACACAAACCCACACACACACACACACACACACATTCACACAAACCTCCAAATATACACTACTTATGGCACACGCCTAGGTGATATAATTTGATGATATAATAATAAGTTTGAATCAAATGTTAATAGAAATCCAATCATTCACACACTCATGTACAAACGCTTGTACACTAGAACAAAACTGAGCATCACACACACACACACACACACACACACACTGACCCGTGAGTTGTGTCCAATGAGCTCTTTGCAGCCCTGGCAGATGTTGGCGTAGAGACGATCGTAGCAGGGGACGCAGTGAGGGACGTCATCCACCTGGATGTACTTCCTCCCGTATAGAGACTCCTTACAGTTCTCACAGCTAAACTGATCACTCATCCTGACCCACGCTCACTCCTGTAACACACACACACACACACACACACACACACACACACACACACACACACACACACACACACACACAAAACATAAAAATCTCAGCCACCAGGTAGTGATATATTCAGGGACTCCATTTATAACCAGTAAATAACCAATACAATTCAATTCAATTTTATGTGTATAGCACATTTAACAATGGACATTGTCACAAAGCAGCTTTATAGAAATATACAAATCCAGGATATAAATTTTATATTTATAAATGTATCCCTAATGAGCAAGCCAGAGGCGACAGTGGCAAAGAAAAACTTCATGAGACGAAATGAGAAAGAAACAATGAGAGGAACCAGACTCAAAAGGGAACCCATCCTCATCTGGGTGACACCGGATAGTATGATTATAAATAAATATAAACCATTTGAAGGCTTAAAGTCATTTGAAGGCCAGAACATCACCATCAGCTAATAATGTTTTTAGTCTAAGCTTTTTGTGTATAAAAAACCCAAAACACTATAAAGTGTTCTCAACATTTTTTAGCCAGTGACCACAATTTAAGGACCCCAAATTCCCCCCAAACTATTTTTTTTAAAAATATATAATTGCTTGGAGTTATACAATGTATACTTTGCAAATATGGTAGCATGGTGGTGGTAGCATCACTGCTTCACAGCTGCTGTTCAATCCTGAGCTGTTTATATCTGTGTGGAGTTTCTCATGTTCTCCCGGTTCTCTGGATTGGACAAGTACACTGAATTGTCCTGTGATGGACTGGTGTCACATCCAGGGTGTATTCCCACCTTGCTCTCAGAATGAGTAATCTGCATATCATTAGTCCAAACAACCCACAGAAGGTGAGTCTTGACTTGCTGGCTTGAGTGTGTCATACTGTAGCCGTCCTATTAATCATAAACATGTATTATCCCTGTATACGTATGCTCATGCATATTTGCTTTGAAGATGCAGAACAAAGAGGTGGTGGAGGTGAAAGAGGTTTGGTTTGAAATGTGAAATGATTGGTGTACATAGTACAGAAAGTATTTCATGTGTATCTGTACACAGCATAAATCCTCTGTTTAAAGGCTAGTGAACCAGCAGAACATTTCACACACACACACTATCATGAGTAGGAGTTCAGTTACTTGGTCAGTCCTGGAATTTCGTATCTCTCTGTCATATTTCACCCTCTGCATCAACATCTGCATGACTGTTTGCGTCACTGGAGGCTTTAAGAACGGCTCTGAGTAAAGCGTTCCTCCAAAGCAGCTTGCTGATAAACTTGTCCGTTATTTGTTATAGTGACATCATGCTAGAAAGTGCTAGAATGTTCTGGAGGTATTTGCTCATTCTTTACCCATGCAGCACACACGCTGGACTTTCGCTCCGCTTATTTCTTCACTAAAAAAAGTCACCCAGTATTGCTAACAAGAGCATCTTTGCAGGCAGAGAGAAAAAAAAAAACTTAGAGTATGTCAGCTGACAGGACATGTTAAAAGCATAAGTCAAAAAACATCACAGGAAGTTGGTCACTTCCTGTTATAAAGATAATAATATTAAGAAATTTAGAAATAAGCATGAATAGCGTAAACCCAAATCAGCAATTCTAGCATTTAGAATCTATATGTCTTAGGCGTTAAGAAATTTTAGGAATTAAAAGTTGCTCCAAAAATAAAATAAATAAAAAGATGCTACACATTTCTCCAATACGGAGGTCTGCGGATTTTTTTTCCAGCATTAGTTATTGTTTCATTAGTCATTATAGACAAAGAAAACTGCTGTGTTCATCCACATTATCAGCGACATGCAGTACTTCATGCGTAGCTTCATGCCTAGGATGAATTTATGCATTACTGTAGGCCGTACAGCTGTTAAGTGTAGTGCTAGCTACTGTTATAGCCAGTATACTGGTTAGATATCATATCTATGCTATTGCTAAAATGGGATGTCTAACAAACTGTAATTGATTTCAGATGATTATATTGAAAACAATAAAGGCAAGATGTGAGGTAAAATGATCTGAAACATGACCAAAGCAAACCTAACACTGAAGTATCGTAAAAGTGTCGAAGCTAATGTGTAGCATTCTACCGCTGTACTGTATTATACTACACTATAGCTGCTACACTATAAAGACTAACTGGGTTTTGTTAAACTGTTTTAATTAATTCCTGAAAAGACCACAGGACGATCATTTGTTTGATCTTCCTGTGTTTCGCTACTATTTAGTAAACTGACTTTTTAAAATGCCAGGAACATTTTATTCACATTTGGTGTTGGCGCTCCCTTATTTATCTTCTTCTTCTGGCACTTGTTTTCAGGACAGCTGGTGGAAATTTAGTCTCGTACATGGCACCCGCTATTTAAACAGCTGGACTGGATTGTGCCTCACTTGTAAGTCACTTGGAATAAAAGCATCTGCCAAGCGAATAAACGTGAACGTAAACGTGATTATTACGGCTGTTTGAGTTGTGTAAACCATGAGAAAATCAGATGGCGGTGTATGTGTGTGTGTGTGTGTGTGTTTCCCTCCAGGGATGTTCGTTGTCATACTGCCTGTAAGGAAAAGACAGGCACAAATATACAGCAGGAAGTTCAGAATGCCAGAAGGAGAGTTTGAGAGTCTGTGAAAGCCGCAAAAGAAATGCAGAGAATGTAGAAATGTTGACCGAAGCTATTTCCTAATTACATACACATACAAAGCATCATCCCTACAGCTATCTATAGCAAATTAAAACAGAAAGCCTGTGAGTGCCCTGAACCTCAATCTGTGTGTGTGTGTGTGTGTGTGTGTGTGTGTGTGTGTGTGTGTGTGTGTGTGTGTGTGTGTGTGTGTGTGTGTGTGTGTGTGTGGGTCTTACACATTCACTCTGAGAGCTTTCAGCTTCTACACAATGCCAGACACGGACACAAATGATGACCAGACCTCTTTCTGTCCTTCCTTTTGTTTCTTTCCAAACTCTTGACATTTCATTTTGGTGTCACACCGAGCTGGCAGAATGGAAACACAGCGCAGAGTGCCACGGAGGAAAAAAAAAAAAAAAAGCCCCTTTCTTCCATAACCTTTTTAAAAGCTGTAAGAGAGGGGTAATAAATCTTTCTAAATGGTGCACACAGGTGTAACAGCTTTCCTTTATTGCTTACACAGCGCTCTCAGAACTGTAAACCGACATGACAACAGTATCGACACTGTCGCCATTACGAAACGCCGCTATATAAGATAAAATAACATTTAAAAAAAACTATAGACTCCATCCGGAAGAGTGCCAACATCTTTAGATAATATCATCATACAGCATGTCTCACCTTAACACCACCAGACGTAGCAAGCTGTTTGTGCTTGAATATCTGTCTGTACGTTTTGTTACAGTTTCCGTTTGTTTTTTTGTGTGCGATTTTGTCACCTCCGTTAACCAAAGTGTTTAGACGTACCTTTGTTCAACTGCGTTCGAGGTGATCTCATTAACCACGCATGACATGCTTCAGCAAAATTTCCAGCCCAACTACATCTCAAAAAACCCAACAGAACACCTGAAACCAGCCCCAAAAAAGTGAGTTGGAAAAGTCTTTGTGTGAGGAAACAAATATTTCGCACGTGTTTCTGATATCTGACATCCGATACATGATATCCGTTCCATGATCCCTCTTTCCTTCTGCTAATCTTTGCAATAAATCTTACAAGAGAAATGGTACATTACATCATACACTGTCTGCACTTACACTTTGCCTTTGTTTGCTCCTCCTCTCAGCATATGTACTTCTTTTTTATACTTACATGTGCATTTTGAGTCTTGTCTCCACCCCTGTCTTGTCATTGGTTGATCTCTGTATTGTGTCCCTGTTTTGTATTAGTTTCTGATTAACTCGTCTATTTATACCCTCATGTTTCTCAGTTTGATACAAAGTCTTATCGTGCCTGCGTGTCTTTAAGTTCAAGCCCTTTGTTTCCTGTGTTCTGTGTGCCCTGTTCTTTGTTTCTGCTTGCTTCCTGGTTTCAACCCTCACATGTTTTCTGGTTTCATGAATATGCATTATCCTTTTGTGTTGGTGCCTGTCTGGGTTTTGATCCATGCCTTGAATAATAACGACAATTATTTGGTTTGACCTGAATAAAAAGAACACTCCTCCTGTTTCTCCTCTGAGCATGGGGCAGTATGAAACCTGCCCCAATGGAGCTCTTTTTGACCACTAGGTGCAGTAATAACTCTATGAGCACACGGCGCGAATTCTAGA
This sequence comes from Pangasius djambal, assembly GCA_022985145.1. Classification (NCBI taxonomy): domain Eukaryota; kingdom Metazoa; phylum Chordata; class Actinopteri; order Siluriformes; family Pangasiidae; genus Pangasius; species Pangasius djambal. The sequence continues at coordinate 3,280,732 of CM040983.1, read as the reverse complement.
AAGGCAAGCAAATCAGCAGAACATCAACTTATATCTCAGATAGCAATAACTTTTTTTTTAAATTGTCGGTGATTCAAAAGAGGTAATTAATATTTCAAAATATATAGAGTTGTGTCTGAGGACTTTATGAAGATTTGCTGAATGGCTGATATAAATTGTGGATGAGCCGTCACCACTGGCGAGCTGCTGTTATAGAAAATTAATCAACCCCTTCTGACCGTATAGAAGTTAAGCTTCCAGTATGCAAATGCAGGTCATGCAACACCAGTTTATAAAGCAAGTGGGCGGGGCATATACTGTAAATTGAAACCTTTTTTGGTTTAAATTTGCATATTCATACAATGCAGTTTGGGGATTTATTTCTGTTGGCTAATGGCGTTTTTGGTTGAACCTCCACATCAAACATTTTATTATTTATCACAGCACACGTTTTTTTTTTTTTTTTTTTTTTTTAAGAAAAAAACCCTTTTCTCTTCACACAATTATGTATCATCAATAACGTGATCAATCACTCTGAGATATTGCAGGTATCATGATATCTTTTTACGTAGTTGTTTACATTTTTGCTCACACAGTACTGGATTTTAAAAACCTATAGATCATTATACACTCACAGAGCAGTTTATTAGGAACACTATACTAATACTGGGTAAAGCTCTCAGTCCCTTTGCTCTCAAAACAGCCTCAATTCTTTTTTCCTAATAAAGTGCTCAGTGAATGTATATATCGTCTATCACAGACGTATGGTCATACAATATTCTTGTCATATCAACCCACCAACTCACAATATTACTCTTCTCTTTCCTAGCCCTTAAAGTTTTTTATTATTATTTAATTTGAACTTTAATTGTGTGTTATTATTACTATAGCGTAAAGCATTTTTGGCTTGCTCTCCAACTCAATGATTTGAATGTTGTTATGAATTTATTCCATGTAGAGTCTGAGCAGGCAGAAGGTGTGTGTTGTGGTTTCGCTCCGTTTACTCCAGGAGCAGCTCTGGTGTTTAATGGTGTGTTTAAGAGCAGCATAAAGTCATCCATCTCTGAATGCAGCCACTGTTTGAGCTGGTGAGTGTCAAACTCTCTCTCTCACTCTCTTTCCACCTCTGTCTGTTTCTCTCACTTCACCTTAATTCACTCTGAAAACTCTTCTCCATCTCAAGTGCACGTTAAACAGAGTGCAGAGTCCAGATATTTTTTTCTGATTTCAGAAAGAGCCGGAGAATATTTTTAGTGTTCGTAGAGGAAATCTCTGCGAGCGCTCTTTTTCCTGTGTTCTACAGTGCCAAGCCATGTGTAAATCTTTCACTAATGTGCTTTTTGGAGTGTGTACAGTGGCGAGTCTTCACACACACACACACACACACACACACACACACACACACACACACACACCAGCTAACGAACAAAGTCAGACAATGCTCTTTACAGGACACAGGACAGGAATTGACTGATACACTGATAAACTGTAATATCAGTATTTCTACATCGAGCTCATCCACCATCCATCTATGGTTTAATGCCATTGAAAGTGTGTGTGTGTGTGTGTGTGTGTGTGTTTGCTCAATGTGGTGTTTGGGGGGTTATTATGAGGTGTTTGTGTGTGTGGGTGTGTGTGTGGGTGTGTGTGTGTGTGTATCCTCTCAGCCTGTATAGAAAACACCACAAACAATAAAAAAGTACAGACACACAACAAGCTTGACAGGTTTTCACTCTCTGTTCCTTCGTTACTCATTACATATGAACTGGAAAGGATGAGTGTTAATGGTGCATGAAAGACCGTGCACATGTGTGTGTGTGTGTGTGTGTGTGTGTGTGTGTGTGTGTGTGTGTGTGTGTGTGTATATATGTGTGTGTGTGTGTGTGTGTACATGTCTCAGTTCAGATATGTTCCCAGTAGTTGACTATGTACTTTGTGTGAACTCATCAGCCCAATCAGATATTTATAATTAAACACAAAACGGAATTTCGGACACATTCTTCTCCTGCAGTGTGACGTAATTCCGAGTGAATCCGGTTGGGAATAACGTGAGGACGTTTGGATTCTGATTAAGATTCGTCGTCACATCACAGTTTATGATACACAGTGTAAAATGTGTGCGAAATTCTTTGCAGAGCTCCAACAACAAAGTGTTCGGCTAAAACGGGAATAAAGCAGCGATATATAATTATATTATATATAAATATATAACACAAGTATGATGTGTACGAATTCTCACAAGGGCTGGGCGATATATCGTTTTAATATCAATATCGTGATAAATGATTACGCGATAAACTTTTCGGAGATATTGTTGGTATGGTGATGTATTTTTTTTTACTTTTAATGCTACTGAATGGATGCCGTTGTTTTGACGTAATTAAAAAAAGACTTTCTTCTTTGTCAGTTTAACGGTTTTTGTTTACTTTACTACTGTTTTGCAGTCCATTTGTTGGCTAAATTATATATCGTGATACACGTCGTGTGTCGTAGAAATGTCAAGTATCGTGATTTGATATTTTTGTCATATCGCCCAGCCCTCATTCTTACACACACTATTAACCATTAACACCTCTTATGACACTTCCAAACACACACACACACACACACACACACACACACACACACACACACACACAGATTTACTCTTTTTAAATTCACCAGAAGTTTCCATAGTTTTGTTATTGGGATATGAGTCATGGCATTACTATGGTACTGGTCAGAAAATGAAGATAGTGTTATCACACATTGCTAAGCGATTACCATGGGCTCATCAAAACATTACATGAAATGATAAGCTATTTTTTAAAAACCCTCACACACTGATGCCTTCAAAAAAAAATTGGAGATTTAGACGCAGAACAATTTTGCGTTGCATTTTACGTGAAAAAGCCTTTCGATTTTAGTTTATGCTTAAATTCGGGGTCATGACATCATCGTATTTAGCTTCACTGGTCTGTCTCCATGTAAAATGCGACCTCTGGATCTTTCCACAAATAAAAAAATTTTTAAAAAAAAGCTAAGTATTTTTCATACGTCAACAGCTGTGCTAAACGAAAAGTTATGTGTCTTGTTTACGCCGCCGTGCTCGGGCTCTTTAACGGCGTGTTGCAGGAGGCAAGTGGAAACTATTTACGTCTTGGCTCATGGGGCGCAAAGAAAAAGTGACATCATGCACTTTGGAAATGTGGGAGAGCAGAAGAGGAGGGGAACGGACTGAGTCGAGACAAAATGTCACCTTTCAGTTGCTGGTTTGTGTCACATTTGAACGCGCGGTGTAAACAGTAAAGGTAACTTCTCCGGCGCCTCAGACAACTAACGAAACCTCAGACGCCAGCTCCCAGACCCAGAAGAGGCCTCTTTATTTGGAAGTTCGCAGACTGTGATCTGTGTACGATATGCGACACAAACAGCAGGCTGTGTTTTAAAGTTAAAATCCAGGACACAGTTTAGAAACGTGATTTGATTATTATGCAGTTTAAAATAAGAGTGGTTAGTAAGACAAAAATATCATAACATGATACTTCACTCTGTTCACTTGATACACTGCAAAGTTTCATTATGCTGAGGTTTGCTAACATAGTCCCAACGGAGCAGGAGCAGCGTAAACAAACTAACTAACTAACTAACAACAAATATACAAATTACAGGACAAAAATAACATGCACCTAAAGTCACCTAAACATTAGCGAGGTAACTTATATTAACATATTTACAGCGTACCATTTATTATGTGCTCATCTGCCCAAGCAGGGGCTTCATCTGCCCAAACAGGGGCTTTTATTGGCCTAAACATGGGCTTTATCTTACAAAACAGGGGTTCCAGGTGCTTCATCTGCCCAAACAGGAACTTCATCTGTCCATGCAGAGGTTCCAGGGGCTTTATCTGCACAAGCAGGGGCTCCGTCTGGCAAAACAGGGGTTCCAGGTGCTTCAAGCTGAGGGTTCTTCTGCCCAAGCAAGGGCTTCAGGTGCCTTATCTGCCCAAGCGGAGGCTTCATCTGCCTAAATAGGGGTCTGATCCCTCCATCTGCCCAAAAAGGCTTTATCTGCTCAAGCTGGGACTTTATCTGCCCAAACAGAGGCCAAAAAGCAGGAACTTCTCCATCATTTGCCCAAACATGGGATTTGTCTGTCAAAGGAGGGGTGCCAGGCGCAAAATCTGCTCAATCAAGGGCTTCATCCACCCACACAGTGGTTCCAGAGGCTAAATCTGTGAAAAGCCGGGATTTTAAGGGCTTTATCTGCGCAAGCAGTGGCTTCATCTGCCCATGCAGGGACCTCATCTGCCCAAGCAGAGGTTCCAGGGGCTTTATCTGCCTAAGCAGGGACTTTATCTTCAGAAACGTGGCTCTGGCTGCCAAAATGGGCTCCGGGTGCTTCACGTGGCCAAGCAGGGGCTTTATCCGCCCAGGCATTCAGGCATTTTTGGTCCCAGCTCAGGGCTTGGTCAGTGTGCTGGAAGTACACACTACTGGGACAAGCAGTAATAACGTGTTAACTGCAGACAGTCTGCTTAGCTTCACACACACTCATGCTGCAGCTGGATGTGTAGCTAGTGTACATTTAGTGTGCAGTTGTTTATACTGTCCTGTGTGTTTATTGTACTCTGGGTGACTTGTTTTACTTTCTTTGCACTCTGGTGTTGTCCTGCACAGTTGTGTTATTTGCACCGCACGTGTGTTGAAGCTGCTGTATTGCGTTGTATCCTGAAGGCACCATGTTCAGTAATTAGTCCAGCGCTAGCGTAGTAGCTGGGGCTTTCTGCTATGCTGCGGTGAAGATGACAGTCCTGCCTGTACCATATTCATCTCTGAGGCTGTGTTTAAATGGGAGTGGATGAAATGGTGGAATGCTGGTTACCCACGTAACTGTAGCCCTCAGCGTAAATGCATAAGAGTTGAGCTGGCTTCCAGAAAGATCCTCGGACTCACCGGACTCGAACCAAATACGACAGTACAAAAACGGAGTGGAAAAAAAAAAAAAAAAAACAACAGAAGTTTGTTTAAATTGCACCAAATATTTCACAGCAGTGGATTTTGGTGGTTTACTGGAGGTAATAATGTTAATCCATCGTTAATCCAGACTGATCGCGTGTTATGGTTTAAACTGTGAGTTACGACTTCTCCTCGGGGAAACAATAAATCTTCCACAGTGATACGAACTGATCAGATAAACTGTCTACGTGCACATAGCTCATAGAATGACAATTTTGTTAACAATGTCTCTTGAGTGGTATCCATATAGGCCTTTTTTTTTCCACTGCACAAAGTACTGGCACTTTTAATCAGCAGTTTAATCTCAAAGTAATATACTATTTTTTAAAATAATGTAGTCGTGGTATAAATTACGATGATCCCTGAGCATGCGCCAGTCTGTCAGCTAGCCTGAAAGATAGCTTACCTTTTCTTTGTAGTTTATTTTTTTTATAAGATAACCATACAGGTATATGTCTGAGGGGCAGGGGTGAAAAAATTAACTCATTAACTCGTGTTTTTTTCTCTTTTTACCACCCTAGAGGGCACATTCGGTCGCCCATTTGAACACCTAGAAGGCACTTCATCTCATTTTCTCACATGTGACAGGGCCTACAGGGCACTGCCTCTTGGTTTCTCCATTGAAAGGGCACCACAGAGGGCAGTTGAATTAAAATTTATAATTCTTAATTATCCTCTATGTTCTGAGTTCACAGTTGTTTAGAGAGTTTCGAGGCGATAGGAGCACAGGAAAGTGTTTTTTCTAACAAACGCATATGTACTCAAACATGAAATACTATTCAAAGGTATTTTTAACATGTTCATGACGACTAAAATTACGAAATATGATAATTTGCATTAAAATTCATAACTGGATGAATCACGAATTTTCATCATCATGATTTCTCACACATAAGGGAGCCTATAGGGCACTACATCACGCATTCTTCACCGGGAAAAGGTCCCGTAGAGGACACGGCGCCATGATTTCTCACAAGTAGCGGAGCCTATAGGGCACTGCATCATGCGTCGCCACTGGAAGGGCACCCTACAGGGCACGTCATCGTGTTTCCTCAAACATAACGAAGCCTACAGGGCATTACATAAGATATTCTCCACTGGAAAGGCACCCTAGATGGCACTTCATCACACTTTCTCACACAAGAACAGCATCCTAGAAGGCACTTCATCATGTTTAAGTAAAGAAGGGGAGCCTATAGGGCACTACATCACACATTCTTCACTGGATAGGCACCCTAGCGTGCACGTCATCATGTTTTCTTGCACATACTGGCACCCATGAGGACACTAAAAAACCAGCCACTAGGGCACTTCATCAAGTTTTCTCCACTGTAAGGGCACTTTCTCACTTTTTAATCTGACCTAGGGGCACCCCAGAGGGTTATTTTTGACCACTGGGGCATTGAGGGGTCCACCAGGGCAAAGCACTGACACTGAAGACTCCTTCCATAAATGTTAAATAAATGTATCCTTATAGAAAAAACGTCTCCATACAGAAACTTTGTGTGTTGAATAACAATACATTTTTAATCCATTTGTAATTAGGCTTGGATTGTGTGAGCGTTCAGGTCCCTGTGTGTGTCGCTTAGAGCTCCTGAAGGTTCAGAATCAGTCCTGGCTATCAGCAAACTATTTCCTTTACACTTTGGCTCGATATTTAGGCGTATATAATCTTGGTTCATATTTACATATATTCTTCTTTTACTTCACAGCTCAAAAATAACGACCGGGCATTTGCGATTTTTTCAGATCCACTCAGCGCTCAGATGAACTGCAGCTGGAAGACAATGTGAGCGAATGTGAGAAAGTGGAGACGGGGAGAGAAAAGAGGAAGCCGCAGAAAATTCCACAGACAGAAATAACTGGCTTTTTCCTGCTTATTGTGTGACTAAACACAGAATCGGGCTCTGATAACATCACAAGGGTGTCAAATACATTAGAGTCAATGCACTGAACTTCCACTGAGTCACTGAGGCTTTAATTTGGATTAACAAATGAAACACGATGATTAAGACATTGTTAGAGATTTAACCTTTAAAGCCTCTGGTTTGGTTCATATCTAACAGAGAGATGATCTGCGTAGATAATGGCATGTCATGCTCACATTTTGCTGAGTAACACAATCATAAAATACATTTTCTTATATTATTTTCTAACATATATTTCCTTTAGTTTTTATATTTTGTACTGTAACTCTAGCTACACATAAAAAAAAGACATTTAAAAAAAAATGATTGGCGTTCAGAAAGGAAAAGGAAGGAAAGCGGATAAGGCAGAGGGGAAATCAGGCTGTGTTATGCATTTAACGGGTACGGATCATGAATTATGATCACACAAGACTTTTTTTTTTTTTTTTTTTTCCTGCAGTTTAGACCCAAGCATGTGCACTGAAAATTTTAGGAAGCTTTCTCTGAAAAGGTCAAGTAGGGTAACACTGTGTTATTCAGAATGCAAAGCATAATACAAATATGAATTAAGATGATATATTACATTACATTACATTGCTTTGCTTGATAGCTTTTACTGTTTACCTCTTTTACCTTTAAATTATTCTATATTTATCTATAAGGCTTTTAAAGGCTCAATAATACAACATGCATGTGTGTGTGTGTGTATATATATATATATATATATATATATATATATATATAAAATTTACATTGCATTACATAGTCTGCACCACATGTAAAGATTTTTCAGCTTTTTTTTTTTTTTTTAAAAAGCATGCACATTTCTGTACACATGAGCATATTCAGAATAAACAGCTTATTATAGCTACGTGTCTATTTTCTGATGCGCGCGTGCACCTTGCCAGGAAAAAAAAGAAAAGAAAGAAAAAGTAAAAACAGTTGCAAATGGCTCAGTTGTGTAACTCCAGTGAAGGTGAAGTGTAAGAGTTTCGTCCTTTGTGTTTAAAAAAAGCTCTAAAACGCATATATTCTCAGTTAAACTCTTACCTCTCTCCTCAGGACTGAACTCGCTCTCGGTCGCGCGCGCGCCTCTGTGAGGTATAAAACTCCGCGCGCTGAAAAGTGGTCCAAGTTACCACGGAAACAGTGGGCGGGGACACCGCTGTAAAGCCCCGCCCTTAACCGGAAACACCAAATTTGGCCATGCCTACACAGATCCAGGAAGTTTAATAAACACTGTGTCTTACTTAACAGCGTTAACGATAATGACAACATTATTACCCCTAATTATTGTTTATTTTTATATTTTGTATTAATTCAATTTTTTTTCTATTTTATTTTTATTGCAAATGTGTTACATTTATTTATTTATTTATTTATTTATTTATTTATTTATTTATTATTAATATTATATACATACACTAGTACCCTAATATTTATTTATTAAACTTTGAAATAATTTTAAATAAAAGATTATTAAATGATTTTTATGTAGCTAACATATTTTAAACATAACACTGCATATTTTAAACATTTCAGCTGATTTTTATTATTATTATTATTATTATTATTATTATTATTATTAAGTAGTAGTAGCAATAGTAGTATGGTTTAATTTGTTAAGCAATAATAATAATAATAATAATAATAATAATAATAAGTAGTAGTAGTATAATTTAATCTGCTTAGACATTTTGTTGTGATCTTTGAATGTTATTTTTGTAAAGATATTTTATTTTTTATATAATAAACTATACATTACACACTCGTTTTTGACAAGAGTTTTATGGACTCTATTACAAAGACTAACACATTTTGCATTTTGTTTTGTATCATTTAGTGTAACGATTGTACTCTTATCGATATTCGGTGCTGTTCACGAGAAAAGTTTTCTTTTAATCACAATCCTGGTGCTACTTTTTCTAAAACTATTGTTATTGTTATTGGTACATGTCAGTCTGTAGTCATTTAAAATTAAAAACACACTCAGTGTTGTAGTAAATGTGTTATAAATAAACCTGAATAAAATGAAAGTTAAAATATAAAGAAAAGTATTAAATAGAAGAAAGATTTATACATTAAAAAAAAAGTGTTTCTACACAATTCTAAATAATTTACATTTAAGTGTGATGATGTTTTGGTGGGTTCAAGGTTGTTAAAAATCTGATTAAATCCAATCAGAATTTGAACAAATGAACTGTTTTATTCACAAATTCACTTTTTACTTGTCATAAACATATTCCTAAGTTTCACCGGTCATTATCAGTCTGAACCGCTTCATACAAAGTGTCATCATTAGCCATGATTTCATGAAAGTCTGTTACTCGGTTACTTTTATTGAATAAACAAGAATTTATTTCCTCTGAAAGCAAAAATCAGGGATTAGGACTGAATACAAGTACACAGATGATGTGCCCTAAATTTTGTACACTATGTATGACACCTAGAGGCCATTGCACAGAATTACATTCCAAATTTTAAATATTATTATACGTTTTATATTATAGTATTTTATTATTACTATGTGGACACCTGACCATCACAGCTGCATGAGCTTGGAGATCCCATTCCAAACCCACGCGGGTGGTTGATTTGCCTTTGCAGCTGTAACAGCCTCGACTCTTACGCGAAGTCTTTCTACAAGATCTTGGAATGTCGCTGTGGGAATTTTTGCTCATCCAGTACGGTCAGGCACTGCTACTGGACGAGAAGGCTCGCAGTCGACGTTCCAGATCATCCTAAAGGTGTTCGGTGGGGTTGAGGTCAGGAGTCTGTGTAGGAGCTTCTCCATACCAACCTTTCAAACCATGTGTTTACGGACCTCGCTTCGTGCACAGGGGCGGTATCATGCTGGAGCAGGAAAGGGTCTTCTCTTGGAATCGTCTAAAATATCTTTGTATGCTTTAACATTAACATTAACATTAACATTATCCTTCACTGGAACTACAGGCCTCAAACCCTGAAAACAGCCCCAGACTATTATCATCCCTCCTCCACCACACTATACAGTTGGCACTCTGTGTTCTTGTAGGTAGCGTTCTCCTGGCGTCCACCAAACCCAGATTCATCCATCAGACCCCCAGATAGTGAAGCGTTACTCATCGTGCCGGAGGACTGCTCCAGAGTCCAGTGTTGTTGGTGCTTTACACCACTTTACACCTCGGCACTGATGATCTTAATGATCATAATGATCTTAGGCTTGTGTGCAGCAGCTTGGACATGAAACATGAAACCCATTTCATGAAGCTCCTGACGCACAGGTCTTGTGCTGATGATGCTTCCAGAAGCAGTTCGGAGATCTGTAGTTGAGTGATTAAACAGAAGATAGGTGATTTTATTTACACGCTTCAGCACTCGGCAGTTGTTGTTGCCCCTTGATGCTTCCATTTCACAATAATAGCACTTGCAGTTGATCAGGGCAGATCTAGCAGCACCAGCTGACCTGTGGCATCCTGTAACTGTGCCATGATTAAAGTCAACGAGCTCTTCAGTATGACCCATTTTGCCGCCAGTGTGTGTCCATGGAGATAGCACGGCTACATGCTTGATTTTATGCTCCTGTTAGCACTGGGTGTGGCTGAAACGCCTGAACGCAATCATTAGGAAGGGGGTGCACATACTTCTGACCATATAGCATACATGTGTATATATATATATATATATATATATATATATATACACACACACATCTATTCTTTGAAATGTACCTTTATCGTGTTAGTTTAAAAAAAAAACAAACAAAAAAAAAACCTTGAATGAAATTGAACTAAACTACTTAAAAATGATGGACACTGAACTGAAATGTTTCGACAAAATAGAACTTTATTAACATACGGACAAGTTTTCAAACAAAATAAATGTCGTTCTTCTTCTTCTTTTTTTTTTGTTTTTTTTAAACAAGATAACATTCATTTCAATCACGCTATTAACATGAATCAATTCTGCACCAGATTCTTTAAAAAAAAAAAAAAAAAAAAAATCCCCATATCCAACACTCACACAGTCTTATACAATGAGAATTTGCACTTCTGAATACAAATATATAAAGTTTTGCATATAAAAAAAAAATTACATTTTTTTGGACCCCGACACTTTCACCTCTCTCTCCTGCGTGGAGAGGAGACGTTCAGCTCGGCTGTAGCGTAGCATAGTGTTAATACTTCAGCACTGAGAGTAAACACACACACACACACACACACACACACACACACACACGCTCCGGTTCTCGTGTAGTGTAGCGTTAATTGTTAATTCGGGTTTGCATTACAGAATTTAAATCCCAGGTCTTTAAATCTCTTAACACAAATCAGGTTCGGTTATACGTCACTCACAGGGACAGCAGGTTGGTGTGTAATATTTCAGAAAGAGAAAGTTCTAGATAATTCACTGACAACGTAAATTGTTGTACAATGATGCTTTAGTAAGAGCGAGTCTGCATTATTTTTTATTTTAAAGTGTTAACTCGGGCGCACAGGGGCAGAGGCTTCTTCAGAACGGGTGATATTACTGAAAGTGTGTGTGAGAGATGTCATGGGAGGAATGAACACACACACACACACACACACACACACACACACACACACACACACACACACACAGAGAGAGAGAGATGCACCAATCCCATACACTGATATCACTGTGTGTGTGTGTGTGTGTGTGTGTAAGAAAATCAGACAAAAAAAAAAAAAAAAAAAAAAAAAAAAAAAAAAAAAAAAAAAAAAAAAAAACACAACGCAGAGAAACCGCAAAGCGTCAGTTCCTCTGTCTTAAAGATGGCGGAAAAGTTAGCGGCCTCTGACTGTTACAGAGCGCTGATGCCGGAGACGCCGGAGACGCCGGAGACTCCTTCGACGACGAGACGCGTTTATTTTCCGATCCATTTCCGCTGTACGTCCCTGTGAAAGAGCTGTTACTATAGAAACGGTAACGTATTAGAACGAGCACATTAATATAAACCTGTGATTTGGAGCTGATGTTATAGAAAATGAATCGGCACCTTCTGAGCGATCCGGAGTGCAGACTAAACAGCGCTATTAGTTATTAGTTATTAGTTACTCACAGTTTAAAATGTTTCTTACAGGAAGTTGTTTCAATAACAAGAATAAACAGGCAGCTTGACTCCAAATACAATTTCGAACCGATTCTCTGGGTGGAAATTTTTCGGAAGAAAGAAGATACGACGCTTGTTACGTTCCTAATGTGCGTAAAGCTTGAACCTTGCGGCCGATTTTGCATGTCACTTTGGGATTCTGGCTTCTTGCCTCTGAAGTGGAATTTCAGGATTTAGGTCTGTAGACGTCGATCAGACTTTGTTGTATTGATCTCGTAATAAACAAACAGTGTAGTTTGGCTTCTCAGAGGCGATTCATTTCTGAGCGATTTCCTTCGGCAGCTCTGAATGAAACACCATAGACCTAATTACCGTAATTCCACCAGTGACCAGTGACGAGCCGTCGCAGCTGGGAACGGATCCGCCTTTGGTGTTGTACGCGTTGCCATAGAAACGAACGATTTCCGAGTCTGAGGAGACGAACAGCTATAAACCGAGTCTTTCTCAGTTTCGGCTTGTTTTTAACTGCGATTCTGACATTTCGTGAACTGATTAGTACGAGACTGATGCATCCTCCATTTTACATACATACACACACACACACACACACACACACAGAGGTAAAATATGAACGTGCTACATTGTATTGAGCTGGATGACTGACAGTGTGAGAGGTCTGTTTTCGTAAACGAACACGTTTTCCCATCATACATCACTTCCTTATGCTGAACTGGAGGCTATAGACGCCTCGTAGCTCGTAACTAAAGACGTAGACACCGAACTAAACGTAGCTGCAGACATGCTACAGGCGTGACATTATTCTGCTGTAAAGTTACGTAAAGTTTCCAGCATTTTACGCAAAACGTATGGCTGCACGATACATCGTTTGTTATCAACATTGCGATACTTCATACACACCTGCAAATGTAAATAAGCCTCCAATCAGTCACATCGTTATTTTAAATGTAGACTTAAGCAACGCTAATCATAAACGATTTAATTTTGAAAGTTCACGCAATTAGTCGTAATCAGAAATGTAGTGTTTTCTCCCGATCCACACCTTGAAAGAGAGAAACTTCCGGAAATTCTTCTGCTTGGGATAAACGAATGAGCAGCGAGTCTAACAAACACGCCCACATTTCCTTATCCCAGGGGCAGGAATAGAAATATTTCCGGAAGTTTCTCAGCTTAAGGGTGTAAACAGAGATAAAATTGCACGTTTATACATGTGATTATATCGCAATGTCTTTCGGAAAACGTCGACTGAAGGAATAAATGAATTAGCAGCAAGTCTAGAAACACACTCAGAGATCGGGAATTTTTCCCAGGACGAGGCGAGTGTGAAAGGCTATGATTGCCGGCGTGGTGTAAAAATGCTCGTTAACCCTGAACACATCGTAAGGACTCACAGAACTCTTCGCTGCGTGTAAAAGTATAGCCACTCACCTCAAGGGTTCTCACAAAAAGGAACAAGAATTTTCTCTTAGTTTTCCCTTAACTGTTCGCTATATTTGCCTTGAAGCTCCAGTGTGAATGGAGATCGAGTAGATCTGTGCTAAAAATATTTTAGTAGGAAGTTCTCCATTAAGAGTGATGCGAATGGTTGAACCAATCACAGACATCTCGGCACACACACACACACACACACACACACACACACACACACACACACACACACAGTTTAATGCAGCAGTACAGATTCAGAGTTCACCCTTTAAACCTGCTCCCAGTCCTGCTCTCCTACAAGAAGCAGACACACCCAAAGCCTACTTATTCTCCTCAGTTTAGAAGCCCCTCCCCTCCTGAGGAAGACTCCGCCCCCTGTGATGTCACATCCGGCCTCTAGGGGTGCCGTTGAGCACCGGAGCTTTAACAGCGCTGCTGCTGCAACCAGGAGAGTCGAGCTGATCATCTAAGCAGCTCCTCCGGACGACGGTCACCTCGAATACCTCGTGTATGGCCTTCCTCAGACAGTGGAAATTGTAGTCTATCAGACCTGAGGTGAGAAAACACACACACACACACAGTTGTGTGGTATTACAGTCATCAGATGTCTTACAAGGTGATCTCTGATCTGTGTGTGTGTGTGTGTGTGTGTGTGTGTGTGTGTGTGTGTTACCTTTCTTCTCGAAGCTCTCCTCTCTCAGGATACACACCAGTGCCAGGAACTTGGTGACCTCCTTCAGGTAGAGCACAGTGGTGTTGTTCAGCTTAATGATGGCCAAAGAGTCTTTATCATAAGCAGTGCCACTGCCATCTTCATTCAGCCTGGGGTAGAGCGATACACACGCAGTTATACACACACACACGGACTTTTACACACACACACACACACACACACACACACACACACGCACACGCGCACACGCACACGCACACGCACATGCGAAGAAAAGGATGCAGACAGACAGAGAGAAACACAGAAAGGCACAATGAGAGACAGAAAGAGAAACAAAAAGACTGACAGACAGAAGTAGAGATAGAAGACACACACACACACACACACACACACACACACACACACACACACACACACACACACACACACACAGACAGAAGGAGAGACACAAAGAGAAACAGACAGTGAAACAAAAACTATTTTGGTTGAAATTAATGTTCCTCTGATGAAGTACCGATAGTGTGTGTGTGGGTGTGTGTGTGTGTGTTGTGTAAACTGCACACTGACGAGCACAGTGATCTGTGTACAGTGTGTCTCTGTCTCTCACCCGTAAATGCAGGAGACGTCGATGACCACGTCGATCATGTCGCAGCACAGCTCGTACGACTGCATGTCCACGGGAGAGCTGTCTGTGGCCACGTAGATCTTACTGAGCACGTCAAACAGGAACGCCTTCTCAATCCCTGAGTTCTGCTCTCACACACACACACACACACACACACACAACAAACACACACCACAGCATTCAGTGGGAGAAAAGACACACAGACACATAACACACACACACACACACAACACACCGTTCAGCAGGAGAAAGCAAACCAACACACACACACACACACACACACACACACACACACACACACACACACACACACACAGCAACAAATAAATACATGACAAAAACTTTACCAATAAATAAATAAAGCTATATAATGCTCTAAAGTACATAAAAGAGAGATATTTATTATATGGAAGCCAACAGAGCAGCTATTTACAGCAGTCCTGGTTTAAAAAGCTGCGCTAGCATTCAGCCTAGCATGCTAATAATGAGTGTTAGCATTACATCAGTCAGCTCATGCTAACTTTTCATTTGTTAGCCTTAATAATAATAATAATAATAATAATAATAATGCACAATATGTTATTGTTAAAGGAAAATATCACGCAAAATGCTAACAAAAATATGAATAAATAAATAAAGGCTAACTTGAATGGCACTAGTTAGCATGAACTCATTAGCATAATGATAACGTTTCCTATAGTGAGGTTCCTAAAACAATCTTAAGAATCGTACACGAGCATAAGCATGCTTATAATGTAAATTAGCTTTATGTCAATAAGTTCATGCTAACCGATCTCATTAGCTTGTGTGAAAAACCTAGCAAGTGAGCTAATGAGCGAACGGAAGCTAGTGAGGAAAAAAATAAACAAAAAAAAAAAAAGAGAGAGTGAAAGAAAAACCTAACAAGCAAAAGAACAACCTAGCAAACTAATGAATAAAGAGAGTTAAAGAAAAACCCAACACGTGAAATAAAACCAAGCACGTTCAAGTGAACAAAAGAAAAACCTGGTGAGTGAAAGAAAAAAAACTAGCATGTTTGAGAAAAACTAGCATGTTTGAGAAAAACTAGCATGTTTGAGAAAAACCTAGCATTAATGCTAACTACACAGAGCCTTAAATCCTCACATTGAGGCTCTCGGAATAACTTTAAGAAACTTAATAAAATATTTCAGCCAAGTAAAGCTAATAATTAATGAACGCTTGTCTTAAGTTCATGCTAGCTGATCCCACTAGCTTACATTCACTTACTAACCTAATAGTTATTTATAATAACGCATTATTATCATCGTCGATATTTATCTCACCCAATTTTTAGATCAGGTTTCCCATTTACAATATTAATAATAACGCAAGCAGCGATCATCGGGGTCCAAGCACTGCTTTTTCAATTTCATGTTTTTATGTACTTTATATTTTACTATTCAATGAAACTCAACAACATCACATAATTAAAGAAGTAAAAACTGCTAAAGGCATTGTTAAACTCTCTATTTTTTTTCCCATTTGTTTTTAATCTCATTCCTGTTTTTCTTTATAAAACCCATTTTATGATGTTTACTTTGTTTTTTTTTTTTTTAACTCTTCAGCCTCATAAGCATTTTAACATCAGGTTTTCCTTTGATAATCTCAGCGACAGGTTTGGTTTATAAAAGATACCGACAATTCCGAAAGACAATCCTGAGAGTCGCATAGCGAGACTTGAGGTTCACCTGAGGTGCAGTTTGTCGAGGCCGGCGTCTGTCAGGTCGTCGTTAGCTCTCTGGTGGATGTCTCTCTGCGTCTCGATCTTGTGGTCGTCTGAAAGACCGTCCACCTTGTGCACGAACACCTCGAAGTTGATGTCGGGGTTGACTCTGTAGGCGCGGGACACGGTGAGGTGCAGCCGTCCCAGAGCCTCCATGTAGTCGTCCTGCAGGACGAGACGAGCGTTCAGCTTCACACAGAGATCGTCTCCATCTTCATCTAATCCCATATAAACACTGCACCAAAGCTCATATCTGTGTAAAGTGGGCGGGGCTAACCTGCCTGTAATCACAATGCTGATGTCACTGGCCCCTCCCCCTCTACTTTTATCAAAACTATGTTTCTCTCCGAGTCTGATATCGCAAAATGCAAAACAACTCTTGTGCAGGGAAAGCTGATCTAGTGAGCGAAACAAACGGAAAGCAACTGGAAAAAAAATGAGCGATTAAAAAAAAACAAAAGAAAAAAAGCAATTGATCGACAGAAAAAAACCATTCGAAAGAAAAAAACAAGCAAGTCTAAACAAAAGCGAGTGAGTAGACGAAAAAAAAAAAAACACACGGACAAAAGAAATACAGAGCTACTGAAAAAATGAGAGAGGGAAAGAAGAAACGAGTGATCAGAAAAAACAAGCAATTGACCGACAGAAAAAAAACAAGCAAGTGACATAAAGGAAATATTGAGCAACTAAAAATGAGAGGAAGAAAAAAAAAAGATAAATTGTAAAGAGAGGACGAGTGAAAGAAAAAACAAGCAGAGAAAAGAAAAAATATGCCGATGAAAGAAATACCGAGCAACAACAACAAAATAAAATTAGGGAAAGAAGAAAAAAAAAAAAAAGAGAGATCAGACAGAAAAAATGAGAGATTTAAAAAAAAGAGATCAAAAGAAAACAAGAGAATGAAAGGAAAACAAGAAAGCGAAAAAGAAAAAGCAAGGGAGCAGCAATCAGACCAGGTGAGTGAAAGATGAAGCTAGTGAGGAGAACAGCTCACCTGTGCGTCGATGACGAAGATAAGCGCTCCGGTGCCTCTGAAAATCATCTCGTAATCAAACGTGGGGTCGAAGAAATCCACCTGCCCCGGGAAATCCCAGATCTGAAAATGAACGAAGGAGCTGCTGCTGATGTCGTCTTTGTAGATCTTATTAGTGCTCTCCAGGAACAGCGTCTCGTTGGGGGACATCTTATGGAAGACCACCTGAGACACCAAGAGAGTCATAAGGGTCAAAGACAGCGGCGCCGTATACTGTATAACAGAGAGAGGAAACGGAGGCGCCGTATACTGTATAACAGAGAGAGGAAACAGAGGCGCAGTATACTGTATAACAGAGAGAGGAAAC
>CM040983.1:3236135-3262868 GCA_022985145.1 Pangasius djambal | reverse complement strand
TTAAATAAATAAGTCTTCAACCTCGACTTAAACACTGAGACCGTGTCTGCTTCACGTACATTAACTGGGAGGCTATTCCATAATTTTGGGGCTTGGTAAGAGAAAGCTCTGCCCCCTGCCGTGGTTTTGGCAATGCGTGGTACTGATAGACAGCCTGCATCCTTAGAGCGAAGTAGGCGCGGCGGAACGTAAGGTACTAGTTTCTCCTCTTTCAGTCTTTTAGCCTGTTTTATTACTCTCTCATTCATTTCTCCATCTCTGAGCTGAAGCTGAAACATACAGTTCTGTACACGTTTAGGAAGTACACTGGACAAGTTTAGGAAGTTTGCTGTTGTAACTTGTTACTTGTAGCTGTAGCAGCAATGTCACAGAGGACTTCAGTTTACATAGTTTACATCCTGTGTTACCTGGAATCCACAGCACATGTCGCAAAAAAGGTCACCTGCTTCTCTTTTTCTGTATTGAAGTTAATAACACACACACACACACACACACACACAAAAAAACTTGTCATGTTACTGCAAAACCGCAAATCAAGTATCTCCTCTGTCCTGAAGAAGTCAGAAATCCTAAAGTTACAGCTTTACCTTTGATGGTTACAGAATGATTTACATTGTCATTTTGTCAATGATTTATTTAACCAAACCTGTCAGAACATAACATTACCATGACATCCACCATTAACATTCAGGTTCGAAACTAAAACTTCCCACTATATCATCAGAGGACTATATCATCCTCTACCACCATGAAACTTATTTACTGATAACTGAGCTCATATATAACTGTTTATACACAAATACTGATACATTTTATCAGACTAATATATATATATATATATATATAGATATGCTCATTTTCATGGGCATTTGATCTGTGTGTGGTTGGCTAATAAATGTTGCAATTAGACTTAAACCAGCTTGTAGCAGTGCAGTTTAACTAATAATGGAGCTCATTAGTTTCTGTTAACTAGGATTAATCAGGAGTGTTTGAGCTACCCTCTCATTTGAGCCACTGCTGCTAACACACTTGTCTGAAAGAAAAGAGAATTCAATCCACACACACACACACACACACACACACACACACACACACATAATGATCATAAATAAGTGATAATGGATCTACATAGTGATTGTGAATTGGGTTAAAGTTCTCACCTTAGTTCCTGTGACAGAACACACACATGCAGATAATGTTTATAAGAACAGCCACTGAACACACACACACAGTCCTCCAGAAGAGTCCAGATCCTGCAGGCTGCTCGGGATCAGGAAGCTCAGATGAGTGACCTGGCTCGTGATTATGATTATCTGAAACACAAACACACAGTGACACAGAGATCTCAGTATAGTACAGAGAAAGGCCTGATCTGTAGGATTAAACAGGAAAGTGTCACGGAATACAAGACAGATTCAAGTGCGAGTTCAAAGCTTCCTTTAAAAAAGGCACCCCCGAGCCTTCCAACCAATGACGCCACTCCTCCAAGGCTAACTTAATTAGCAACAACTCTCTATTACCAATGTCATAATTCTGTTCGGCGAGGGACAAACGATGAGGAAAAAAAGGCGCACGGATGCATCTTGTCGTACGCGGAGGAGCGCTGGTATAGAACCGCGCCAACCCCCATCTCCGAAGCGTTGACATTCAACCTCAAACTGACATGAAGGGTCGGGGGCAGTGAGAATAGGGGCCGAAACAAAGCGGCTCTTAAGGTTAGAAAATGCAGCGTGGGCTGCGCTAGACAAGTTGCAAATAAAACGCCGGTAAAAATTGGCGAACCCCAGAAACCTCTGCAGGGCCTTGCGGGAGTCAGGGGTCAGCCAATCCACCACAGCCTTGATCTTGTTGGGATCCATGTGCACTCCCTCGGAAGAAACAATGAACCCCAAAAACGGGACTGACTGTGCATGAAAAACACATTTCTCCACCTTGACAAAAAGCCCATTCTCGAGCAGCCGAAGGAGCACTTGCCTGACGTGTTGAACATGTTCCTGGCGAAAGGAAAAAAATCAATATGTTATCCAGGTAGACATATAAGAACTGATCAACCATGTCTCTCAGCACGTCATTCATGAGTGCCTGGAAATCCGCCGGAACGTTAGACAGGCCGAACGGCATGACCAGGTATTCAAAATGCCCCCTGGGGGTATTAAAGGCGGTTTTCCACTCATCCCCCTCCCTTATGAGAACCAGATGATAGGCATTGCGCAGGTCCAGTTTAGTGAAAAAAAAATGCCCCCTGCAGCTGCTCGAAAGCTGAAGACATCAGCGGCAAGGGATAAGTATTCCTTACCGTGATGCTGTTCAGTCCCCGATAATCAATACACAGCATGCGGAGGAAGAGAAGTAGCCCAAGACTTACTGAACACTCCCTTCAGGTCCATGTACTCCTTAGGCATGTTAGACAGATCCACCGACTTCTTCTGGAAAACAGAACTAGACACAGATGAACAGGCAAACACAAGACAATTAGCATGACAATGTTCGCTCCATGATAAGACTGTATTGGAATGCCAATCAATATGAGGGTTATGGAGTGTGAGCCAGGGATGACCAAGGACCACTGGGGCGAGCAGGGAGTCAGCGAGTAGGAAGCGTATTTCCTCAACGTGATTCCCCGATGTGATGAGGGTTAACGGAGCAGTGGTGTGAGTGATAGTGGAGAGAGTTTGGCCATTGAGAGCACTGATGGAAATGGGCCGGTTAAGCATCGATACAGGAAGGTGAAGTTGGTGAGCGAATTGATAGTCCATGAAGTTACCTTCAGCTCCAGAGTCCAAGAGGGCTTGACCGGGATGAAGAGTGTTTCCCCATTGCAGCCGAATCAGGAGGAGTGTGGTGAAAGAGGTTTTGCCCACAGACATCCCACCCGACAGTAACCTCGGACCTACTGCCGGGCATTGACTTTTAACGGGCAAACCGAGGCAATATGTCCCGCCACTCCACAGTATAAGCACAAACCTCTCGTCCGACGGCGATCCTTCTCCTCCCGGGATAGCTGAGCTCTACCCACCTGCATGGGCTCCGGATCGTGTGCTGGGTTGACTGCATCGCTGGAGAAGGGAGCAAGGAGATCGGAGGCTGTCCGAACTGCGCGTCATAACCCCCATTGTTCCTGCTGCTGTAGGTGTGAATCCACCCGAATGGCAAGAGCAACGAGCCCATCCAGGGTCGTGGGAAGTTCCAGCATGAAGATCTCCTTCTGGATGAGGTCTGCCAACCCATGCAGGAACATTTCCCACTGTGCTTCCTCGTTCCAATTGCACTCAGCCTCCAGGGTGCAGAATTCAATGGAGTAGTCTGAGACAGAGAGCTCGCCTTGACGTAAGTCGGCCAGTCTCCGAGCCGCTTCACGTTCCATCACAGCACGATCAAACACTCTCCTCATTTCCTTGGCGAGTGCTTGGAACGAGGAACAGCACGGATGTTGGTTCTCCCTCACTGCTGTCCCCCACAAAGCTGCCTTCCCAGACAGCAGCGTCAACACTAGAACCACCATAGACCGCTCGGTAGAAAAAGTCTGGGGTTGGAGTAAGAAAAACAACAAGCACCTGGTGAGAAAGGCTCGGCAGAGACGTGGCTCACCAGCGTATGAGGCGGGAGGTGGTAGACGTGGCTCGGTTAGAGTTGTGAGCGGCGATTGAGGGGGTAAGCGCTGGGGAGCTGGCGCAGTGGGTGATGTTGCCGGCTCGGTTCTCAGATGTTGAATCTGGGCAGTGAGCTCGGACACCTGCGCTACCAAAGCTTGCACCACACGGTCGTGACCATCTGCTCTTCCTGTCTGTCTAGATGCGCGGCCATGTTAGACAGGAATCTGCTGATGTTTGAGGCACTCGTTGAATCCATAGTTAAGGTCAGTTCGTTCTGTCACGGAATACAAGACGGATTCAAGTGCGAGTTCAAAGCTTTAATGAGCGAAAAAAAAACAAACAGAGAGTACTGTGGGTGAAAAGGCATGGGTGCAGTGGTGGCAGGTGCTCTTGGTAGCGCTAGGCTGCAACGGGGAATAAATAGTCCAACAGTAAAGGACAGTAGAGGACAGTAATCCACCAGAGCGCAGGGAACCAGGAAACAGAACAACTGCAGGAGCAACAAAGAACACAGACATGAAAAACAACGAACTGACAAAGACAGGACAAACACAGAGGCTTAAATAAGGCAGTAAATTAGTGGCAGCTGAAACTAATGAACTAATTAGCGGTAGTACACAAAACGGCCAGAAGAGGCCGGTGAACCCATGAACCGTGACAGAAAGTGTACAAGTCTTATAAGTCCTTTTAGTGTTGCAAATACACACTGCTCAGGTTCTGACACATATTTTTATGTAAGAATAGGTTATTCATCTCTATTCTCTATTCTTTTTCATTCAAATGTCTCTCAGTAAGGTATTTGGGAAATGACTTCCTATCTGAAACAAGCTGCTGTGACTGCTCTGGCACATTTTGTTATCTGCTCTTCCGAATTGGCTTCATTGTTTGAAAAGTGGGTGATAACATTACTGCCGGTTTAGTGTTTGACCCAATCAGCCGTCATTCAGTTCAACAGTTCAGTTGTTTCTTTCTTTGTATGGTCAACTTGGAACACTATTATATTGTTTATATTTGTTATCTGCAACAGGGCTACTATTTTGTGTGGTGTGTGTGGGTGTGTGTGTTTTTTGTTTTTGTTTTTTTGCTAGGAGCTGCAGGCCTCCGTAGAGATAATTTAAATGAAAAGGGAGTGAGGCTGTCTTTTCACCGGATGCTGTGCCTTGCACAGGGATTTTCTGCTGGTATATGTGTGTGTGTGTGTGTGTGTGTGTGTGTGTGGGGTGTGTGTGTGTGTGTGGGGTGTGAATAGGGAGAACAATTTTTGCCCAGTCTGCCCCGTAGTTGAGGCCGCAGCTCTGTGAAATTGTCTTTAGTGTAATGTGTGTTCAGATGTGATGTTTAGGTGTATACCTCTTTAAGTGAAGGCTATATTGTGTTACTGTATTGTGTTGTAATAAAGTATTTTTGTATTTGAGAATAAATACCTGTGTCTCCATGTTTTATTCTGCCTTTGGTTGGGGAACCTGCCTGTAGCCTTAGGGGTAAATTCGGTGGGTGAAATTCCCATAGTAGCGTAGTCGGTAATCAGATTTTTTTTCTTTTAATTACTTCTTTACATTTAGGTACCATACCGTACTGCCCGGTCACACAGGTGTTGCATTAAATAAATATACAGATTCACACAAAACCAAAATAAAAATGTATTGGCACCCACCTGTAAAGTTCTGAATGTGTATCAGGTTGTATTCCCCTCCGCTGTAATAAAATCCCAAATTTGTCTAACTTCAGTAATCATTACACTGCTATCTTCAGATTATACCTACAGTATATAGTAGTATATACAGTAGTATAGTGTACAGTGTATTAGATAGGATCACTATAAAAACAAGCCATTTAAAACTCTCAGGTAAACACCACAGTTGTTGACTAGAGATGGTATGAATGATAAGAGAAAAGCATCATGTAACTAGAACAGAGCAGGGCTTGCATTAAAACCAACAACATGACTAAAGGCTGATTTTAGGAATTTTATATTGAATGAGATAACGGTTGTTTTGGTCTTATTTTTCACCCCCAAAGTCTCAAAATTCAGCGTGACTCGAGGGCAGTTAAAGTGCTCAGATAGGACGCCTTTAATTAATTAATGATACAGTTTAAACACAATAGGTGTCGATATAGGAACAGAATTATCTCTGAATGTTTTAAAATGATTATTACATATTTTTAGGATGTTTAGGCCTACAGTTGTGTGATGATAGTGACTTTTTTTTTTTTAATAAAAGCCCCAGACAGCAGACATACATCACCATGACATGCATCATTTATGACTGACCATCACATGCAGCTTGTTGTATTTGATGCTGCTTGAGAAAATTTGGCACTATTTGATCATATTCTCCTTTCATCTGTTCTTGTGTAAAGACTAGGATATAAACTTGTCCGAGTTAAACAGCGCCCCTGCTGGTGGTGATGTATTAACTCTCCACACGCATGGACTACATTTTAGTGTTTAGCCACTAACACACCACCATATTTCCTCTGGCTCTGAATAAATGCCTCAATTTCTCGGCAGATATAAAAAAGTAATGTTAAGTAATGTTAAGTCATTAAAAAAAAGACATCATAGTTAGCGTACATATATGCAAAAATTGCCCGTGTGTACTGTGGCTGACCTGACCTATGGACTTTTCGCAAAAAAAAAAGCATATAATGTGCATGTAAAACACTTAAGATAAAAAGTCTATATTTAATTTTATCTTACACGTAGGGCTCAAACGATTCCTCGAGTAACTCGTATACAAAAAAAATAATCGTCTAGTCCATTTACTGTAACTACACACGGAACACTGTGTTTCCCCACGGACCATTATTACTGACGCACCACCCAATAACCGCTGGACATGTGATGTAAACACAGAAGACGCGGCAGAATGAAAAATGGAGGAACGGCGAGAAAACAGCGAGGGGCGAGGAGAAGATTCAGGCCAAAGGACACGGCAGAAAGTTTCCAAAGTTTGGGATCATTTCAAACTAAAACCGAAAGAAAACTTCGTACAGTGTGTTTACACACACACACACACACACACACACACACACACACACACACACACCAGTACGTAGAGAGGCATTTAAGAGGGTTTATTCTCCAAATAACTCTAATTTCATGTTGCAGAAAAATGTGTTAAGAAAGTTTGTGTATGGACTCTTGTTCTTGTTCCAAGTGTCCACTGATTTTTGCCTCTTTTTAGTAGATTTGCATTTGCATTTTGAATGTAATATGGCAATTAAATGCACTAAATGGGTTTAGTTTTCAGTGTTATTAATGTTTGCAATTTCATGAATAAAAATTTTGATTTTCCTAAAAAGGAAACAAATTAGTCGTTTATTTTAAGAGACCGATCTTATTTTCTCTTGTATATTTAGTATTGCTCTTTAATAAAGAAAAATGACTTCTTACCCGATTAAAGCGATGCAATTTCGCCTTTGGAACTCTTAATAATTAAAGTTTATTTCTTATAATTTTTCAAGTGTTTTATTAGTTTTTCAACCAGTGTTTTCTTAGATTTTATTATTTTTTTAAAAAGATTCTTAGATTTTCTTACGTTTCTGAATGTGGTAGCACTTTCAGGCAACAACATCTCATTTTACAGTATCTCTGCACTTTCCCCTGAAATGAGTAATAGGGTTGAGTACTTTTTTCTTAGCATAGTGTGGTTTAGCAGGGTTTCATGAGTGGAGTCTTGGAGAAAGGAGTGGCTGATTAAATGAATGAACTACACCTGCGTTTAATTATCGGTGCTCTATTTTAGAGACACGGGTGTGGAGTAAAGTGATCAGGCCTAACATCGTTCTGCTAAGCTGTATTTAAAATGCTTTTTAACCTTTAATTTACATGTTGAAGTAACCACAGACTTGTCAGAGTGCCCATGCTGACCCTGTCCACTGCCAAAAGTGCTTACAATGGACAGGTGAGCATCAGAACTGGACCACAGAGCAATGGAAGAATGTGGCCTGGTCCGATAAATCATATTTTCTTTTACATCATGTAGAAGGCCGGGTGCGTGTGCATCGTTTACCTGAGGAAGAGATGGCACCAGCATGCACTATGGGAAGAACGCAAGCTTGCGGAGGCAGTGTGATGCTCTGGGCAATGTTCTGCTGGGAAACTTTGGGTCCTGGCATTCATGTGGATGCTATTTTGACACGTAGCACCTACCTAAACATTGTTGCAGACCAGGTACACCCCTTCATGGCAACGGTATTCCCTACTGGAAGTGACCTCTTTCAGCAGGATAATGCTCCCTGCCACACTGTAAGAATTGTTCAGGAATGGTTTGAGGAACATGGCAAAGAATTCAAGGTGTTGACTTGGCCTCCAAATCTCAATTCAATCGAACATCTGTGGGAAGTGCTGGCCATCAAGTCCGATCCATGGAGGCCCCTCCTCACAACTTACAGGACTTAAAGGATCTGCTGTTAATGTCTTTGTGCCAGATACCACAGCACACCTTCAGGGATCTAGTGGAGACCATGCCTCAATGGGTCTGGGCTGTTTTGGCAGCAAAAGGGGGACCAACACAATATTAGGCAGGTGGTCATAATGTTACGGCTGATCGGTGTATAATGGGACAAATAAACTAAACTAAAATAAAATAAAATAACTTTACAGAAGAGTAGTCACTGTCATGTGGCCTGTCATATAGTTATCATTCTGCATTTGTATATATTTTGAAATTTTGAACAATTTCACAAATATACCCTACAAAATTTATATCCACTTAGCACCAAGACAGGTGAACTCACAGTTTACTCATAGTTTATTGTGCAACCCAGATGTAGATACTAGAGTTAAAACATCTAAAACTAATCTTGTGATCTTTGAGTGTAGACACATTAATTGTAAAGTCCTGAAAACTTGACCCCTACAGTCAGGGGTTCCAGTGGCTCTGTTATACTGTGGGGATGATGGCGTGGTTTGGCTCCACTTGTCCATTTAGAATGGAAGTGTTACTGCAAAGCAATACAAAGTTCTTCTTACTTATCCTGTGATGAAATATTTCTATCCTGATGGGCTTGGTCTCCTTCAGGATGACTCCAATCCACCAGGATGAATCCACAGGGCACCAGGGCTCACTGACTGGTTTGATAAGGATGAAACTGACATAAATCATATGATGTTGACTTCAGAGTTAGCTAATGATGTGTTAGACATGTTGAGTGCCAAGCTGTATTGAAGCTCTGCTGGTGGCTTATGGTGTCCCTACCACTGGCAGCTCATCCATAAAGGTAGATATTTATTTCAGCCATCAACAACAATGTTAATCTTTATAAAGTCTTCATTGGCAACTAAATTCCACCGAAACACTAATCACTTATTTTGATAATTTTTTAAAAAAAGATATAAGCTGTATATATAATATATAAATAATGTATATAAAGTTGTCCTATGGTTGGACCTTACCAATGCCTGTGGGTCCATACCACTCAGCCTGGTTGAAATCGCACTGTTCCACACCATGGCACCATGTTCCCAGTAACATCAACAACCTTATCCTGGATAACTACAGTAATTTCAGGCTAAGAGTCACTTCTGGGTCTTCTACTTCAGACTGGCACTGACTTGAGAAGGTCATCATAAGAGGCTGTACCACCTTGGTTACCAATCAAATCAGCTGAAGTGGAGCGCAAAGGCCAGCAGTCTGGTGTGCGGAAACTCCCAAAAATAACCTTTATGGATGGCCTGACCATCACAACAACACCAGAACCTGGCACCAGATGGATTCTCCACGGCCTAGAGAACCTCATCTTATGGGCAAGTATGAGCTTCAAACCCAGCAAATCTAGGTCCTTGGTGGTTCTCACGATCTATTTCTCAGCAGCTGGTGAAAAGCCTCAGGAAGATCTTTGACTCAAACCTTAAAGACTCTGCCTCCATAAAAAAGTCAGTTGAAAACTTAGACAACTGGTTCTTCAAGGTGGACAAGTCAGGCCTACCAGGAAGATTCAAGGCCTGGATTTACCAGCATGCTATCTTGCCCAGGATTCTGTGGCCACTGCTAGATTATGAGGTCCCCATGACAACATTTGAGTCCCTAGAGAGGACAATCATAGCATAGCAATTGTAGTCCTAAGCCATCATAGCAAAACTGTTCATATCGACTGAAGTCCAAAGCCATCTTCATGGTTGTGGTACCTTCCACAGTAATCTCATGTATCTTGTGTGGGGCTGTCCTCAGCAGCTGCAAGTGGTTTCCAAATGATGAGAACTCCAAGCAGAAGTTGGGCATCAGGATAGATCAGGCAGGTCCAGAGGGCAGATGGGGTCAGGATCACTGGCATCTCAGGAGTAACATGTGTAGCTTGACAGAAAGAGAGAGAGAGAGAGAGAGAGATTGTTAGGTATGCTAATTGTCACGTAATGGTTAAGGACAATGTACTTTGCATGCAGAGTGCAAGCAGGGACTCCAGCAAGACTAACTATGACAGCACAACTAAAAGGGAGAGCCAGAAGGTAACACAGACATGACGGTACACTGGGACATAAAGCGGCCAGCTACTCCACCGTCAACAAACCTGAGTGAACACGTGAGAGTGGGGGGGGGGGGTGACAGGATCCAAACATCCCAGTTGACCACATCACTCTATGCCAGTGAACCCTCCAGGTCTGCTCCTTTACCTAAGAAAAAAATTCACAAAGGCCTGACTAAACAAATATGTTTTCAGCCGAGACTTAAACACTGAGACTATGTCTGAGTCCCGAACACTAATTGGAAGGCTGTTCCATAACTGTGGGGCTTTGTAAGAGAATGCTCTGCCCCCTGCTGTAGCCTTCACTATTCGAGGTACCAACAAATAGCCTGCACCTTTTAATCGAAATAGGCATGGTGGATCATGGGGGCAGTTGTGGCCTAATGGTTAGAGTCTCGGACTTGTAACCCAAAGATGAACCTGAAGGTCGTGGGTTTGAGTCTCAGGTCCAGCAGGGATTGTAGGTGGGGGGAGTGAATGACCAGCGCTCTCCTCCATCCTCAGCGCTCAGTACCACGACTGAGGTGAGACCCTTGAGCAAGACACTGAACCCCCAGCTGCTCCCCAGCAAAAAAAAAAAAAAAAAAAGGCTGCCCACTGCTCCGGGTGTGTGTTCACTACTGTGTGTGTGCACTTGGATGGGTTAAATGCAGAGCACAAATTCCGAGTATGGGTCACCACACTTGGCCACACTTCACTTCATAAAAGACCAAAATTTCATCGTCAGATACTGTGGCATGAGACCATTCACTGCTTTAACAGTCAATAGTAATATTTTATAATCAATGCAAAATTAGATTGGGAGCCAATGCAGTGTGGATAAGATAGGGGTTATGTGGTGATATCTGATTCTAGTAATGACTCATATTGGGGTTGGAAAAAAGGAGGGCCATGAAATCTATTACTGAGCCCGCAGAGAGAGCCACAAGATGGATCTGGATTAGGAAGGCAGGCCCGTGATCTACTGCTGGTGGGACGCAGGCCGGGGACTGATCACCCCCGGCTGGGTAACCTGTCTGATGTTATAAGACCCAAAACACTCGCAGACCAGAGGAACATCATTGATGATGCATCCCAGCATGCATCCATAGGATGGATTTGAAAAGAAAATGTTCCAATGATTTGCTCAACTTGCTAGCTTGTGCACAATCATGGTACAGAGTGCTCACTGCCCTGTTTAGCTCCATAGAGGTGTTGTTGCACCTAGTGGTCAAAAATGGGAACTGCAACAAATGCTATTAGAGGCCAATTGGGTTACTCTAAAAATTCGCTAGATAGTAATATATAGAATTAATCAAGTGTGACAGCCCCTCAAATTAATTCTAATCTCTCTCTCTCTCTCTCTCTCTCTCTCTCTCTCTCTCTCTCTGTCTCTGTGTATGTGTGTCTGTGTGTGTGTGTTACATGTATTATATGTGTATTTTCTGTTTTAGGTAGAGTTACCTGGTTAAAAACATGTGTTCACTGCACACAGACCACACAAATCATCTTTAATACAATCAGTCACATCTACCTTCCACTGAATTCTAAGGACACTCATTAGTCATGCTCATTTCCTGTTCCCACTCTATATAAAGCATGTTGCTTGTATTTGTGTGAGTTCTGAGGCAGTGTATTCCTGACTGATTGTTGTGGATGATCCTTGCATCTCCTCTTGGTTTTCCTGTTTGGGTATGCCTTTTTTGGTAATTCTCTGATATTCTTTGATATCTGCCTGTTTAACAGACTGTTTTGAAATTACCCTTTGGACCTGTATGCTTTAAACCAGCCATCATTTTAAATAGCTATAATCTACATACATCACATATCTTTAATGTGTCACTTAATGTAATAAAATCATAAGCTTCAGTTAAGTAGCTGAGGTCAGTGACCGTTGAATACAGCTTGAGACAAGGGCAGATCTCACAGTTTACTCAGTTGTGGGTTTTTGTCCTGTGCACAATGTGTGGTTTTTACCACCAACAGCAGATGCAGAAAAACAATAGCTTCTTTTCATTTTTTTTCAGTGCTTGATTCTCCAAAATAGGGCTCTCTTAGCACCAGAGACATCATGATTTACTTCTTGGATTTTTTATGTAAAACCCTGTCAGAGGATTGTGTATTAGTTGGATATATAGTACACACAGGTACACAGTACAGGGAAAATAATTGCTAGGTCAAGAGATAGGACTATTGATTGTGTTGAACATATGTGATAATATAACCGTATCTGCTTACTGATATTTCCCACAAGCCTCTTCTCTTGCTTCTGCAAAATTTTGTCCTGTTATCCTTTTTCAGCGATGTCACTTGTCAGCATTCTTCTCTATACTGATAAGACCATTCACACCTTGCTCTGACAGCTATGTATAGTTTAATGATAAAAAAATCAATGTCAAATTTATTCAGGTACGATCATTTTTGTATTACTTTTATTAATGACATTTAATCAAAAAGCTGTGTTCAGTAAAATTAGTTTTACATGTGCTACCAAACCTACCTTTGAGGTTAAAGACTGCCCTATGTGTCTTTTTTTATCCACCTAGGGTTTATTTCCTGTGCAGTTTGTGGTTTAACATAAGCAGCAGAAAAACACAAAACGAGTTTGCCATTGTGGTTTTTATGCTTGATCATGCAGGGTTGTCTGCCTAATCGGAGCATTCAGATAGAACATTCTGCAGGTACTGGGCTTAAGGGTGTAATGATACACAAAATACAAATTCAATATGATTCAATACAGTATCTTGATACAACACATTTGATACAGCAAACATAAGCATTGCCTGAATATCTTAGGTTTCCATTTTCAGTTGATTAAAACAGTCAACATTATAAAAGTACAGTAACAGAAACTGATATAGTGTTTGTGTGATCCATTCAGTCTTAGTAGGGTACAATGGGGGAAAAAAAACATTAGAATTAAAAAAAAATTAACATGGCTTTTATTGGCATGACTCACAAGGGGTGTGTCAGGGCTTTTCTTATTCTGGTGTTAGCTCAAATTCAGATTAGATTTTATTGGTCACACACAACCGTACACAGTACAGTGTGCAGTGAAATGCTTTTTACGACTGTCCTTGACATAAAAATATAATTTATATAAATCATAATTTACTTGTATAATTTACTTGTATGTCTCATGTCTGCAGCTATAAACTTCAGATTTCTTTATCCTGGATTGAATCAGTGATGAAAGGCTGCCTGAATGCAATCACTATGTTTTTAGTGTTTTTGTATAGTTCTGCTGACTGATACAAAATACTGATATTGCACACATATTGCAGCACACTGCAGTGTGCTGAATCTGCCCACAACTCACTGGCCATCGGCGTTGTAACTTACCAGGAAGCTGAAGTGCATCTAAACACCAGACCTTAAGGATGGGAAAATTTTACAGCTTCTGATTGCTGTTCAAGCAAAAATACTAGTATGCTAGTGTCTCAGCTCGTGAAAACAGTGTGATTAGGATAAGAGTGTCTTTTTAAAACCCTGAAGCCTGTCCTGATTGGAGATAAAGAGGAAGCTACTTTTTTAGAGGAGGGAATGTTGGCATGACTACGTTTAAATGTTTATTATGTCTCATGTTCCGTAAGAACAGCTGTTTTTATTATGCAGTTATGCAATGATGAATGTATTGTTAGATACTCTGACATTTCAAATTGAGATTTTAATTAACAATATGTTGCAATAAACCATATGATTACACTGCCTGGGATCCAGTGTATGTTCAGTTGTCTTTTAGCCTAATGATGGTCATTTGCATGTGTGTGTTCTGTTGTCATTCATTCTTCATCGTAGGTAAGTGCTTTATTCTGACCAGGGTTCTGGTAGATTTGGAGGAACACTGGATGAGAGGGGAATACACTCTGGATGTGACACTCTGGATGTGACACCAGTGCATATGCACATACATACCTAGGGACTACCCACTGTTCCACCATGCTGCCCCAATACTGATTGAATATTTAATAAAGCAGACCAATGAGCTCCACTGTCATATAAACAACAGATATTAGGTAAATATATGTACATCATCATTTAGTTTCTGATCAAAATGTGATTTCATTGCTTAATCTAAATTGAATTTAAACAAATATAGTATCTAATATGTTAGATTGAATTATGCAGTGAGTGATTAATTCATGTAATATTAATGTGATCCAATTACATTATAAAATCTCACATGGATGTTGGCGCTGACAGAAAATCATGTTGGCTGTGTGAAAACAAATTGTGTTAATATAACAAAATTCATTCACACAGAACCAACATACACATTTAAAGTAAATAAATCTAATGAACTTTTTTCAGTGTACAGAATCTGATTTGTCCTGTGTGACTTACACAAGAGTCTCATAACAGCCCAGAAAACAAGTTCCAAAATTATGGATTTGTCCATTTTAAGTTTAACTCTGTTTCCTTGTCTATTCTGTGTTTAAGCTTACTTAGTTTCTCAGTATGTGCATCCTTCCATCTATGCATCCCAACTCTAGCAGGTAGGAAAGTAGATTAAAGTAACTATTAAATTAATAAACTAATGGGCTGTAAGTATAAAGCCCAGAATGTAAAATAAGATGTCAGAAGCTTATTGAACACCATAACAGAGCAGGACGACAGGATGTAGGGGCTTGTGGCTGAAGTTGTTAAACCGGAACTTAAGAAAGGCTAGAAATAGAAGACTTTTTATTCCACTAAGTCTCTGTTCACATGTTCAGTGGAGGGTGTGTGTTAGAAATGGCAGAGTACCTGCATGTGTTTACTCTACAGCTGCTGGTTGGTGAGTTCATTTAAAAATAAGTTGTACATTTTGGACTATTCGCATTAGCTGTGAATAGTGTTCAGGACATCTGTAGAGGGATTAGTGCACTCAAGTGTACCAGAAACATTTTAAAGGGAGTTGGACAGTTAAAAAAATAATTTTAATTGAAATTGAAATATAATCGTACTTGACTATGATATGTTAAATGTGGTTCCATGGATGGAATGTACTGTGTGTTTAATTTTAGTCGTGATGAATCTTCTCTCTCAATGTGGTGTTGTTCTTTCAGGGCTCCTGAGTCTCCTTCAGATCATTTCAGCTGATCTCATATCTGTTAATCCTGGACAAAACATCACTCTGCTCTGTAGCATCACTTATTATTCAGAGATATCGTGGTATCAGATGAACTCAACAGTTGTGAGGCAGCTTATATTGGCCAAACAAAAGAAACTGGGCAAACACTTTTATGTTGATTATAATGCAGATGAGAGTCACTTTGATATAACAGAAAGCAGCAGTTCAGTCAGTTTAGTGATTATTGGAGTTAGAGAGACAGATCTGGGATTTTATTACTGTGGAGGTCGAAACCATGCGAAACACATTCAGTTTGGGAAACTCATCAGACTGAACTTTACAGGTCAGTAACAATACTTTATTTACACTATTTACTGATACTGTGTTTGGGGTTTTGTACGTATATTTATATACTTACAGATTTATTTAATGTTATTAAATATTATTATCTTGAGAATTTCCTGAAGTTATTATTATATTTAAAGTTATTATTATTATAGTTAAACAGACAGCACTCATACAGGTGTGTATATATATATATATATATATATATATATATATATATATATATATATATATAATGTGTATGAAAATAAAATGTAATAATTTTAGATATGCAAAATTGCAAAATTTAAATAAGTGTTTTGAGGGCTTGAAATAACACCACTCATGTCCCAGTATGTATCGTTACAATATGATATATGATGAGTTGTAAGTGCTGATGTCCACTAGAAAACATAACATCATGCCCTGTTGTGCTCCAATCCTTAAATTCCTTCATTTATTCACTGCTCTGGGTTTGTGTGTGTGTGTGTGTTCACTACTGTGTGTGTGCACTTGGATGGGTTAAATGCAGGGTTAAATTTCTGGGTTAAATTTAACTCGGGTTAAATTCCGAGTATGGGTCACCGTACTTGGCCACACGTCACTTCACTTCACTTATAGTTATTGCAGAATTAGATATGGCATGATTAGGTAATTGGGGTGTACATTCATTTCAAGGTTTCATGATTTATGCCTCTGAAAAAAAATCTTGGCAAAATTCCTATAAATCCATTCTGCTGCAGAGAACACAGTTTGTCTGGGGGGATGTACACTTTAGTTGGCTGCTATTCACACTCTCTAGCTCCAGACTCCTGACAATGCGACAAACATTGTTAAATGGTCATCACCCTTTGAGATTAACAGAATTTAACTGACAGCTTTGAACAACAATATCTTGTCCACCCTTTATTTTGCACTTTTTGCAAATTTTGCAGGTCTTGTCTACACACAACATAGTACAAGTTTACAATTAAATCCAAAAAGTCAATGTAATTGGTCAATAATTGGTCAATGTATACTTTGCTCTTTCTGTTTAGAAAGTGCAGATGTTTAGATGTCTGTACTTTGTGTTTAGCCAATCTTCTGTTTTTATAGTTTAAATCATTAGTTTAGATGAAATGATGTCGCTGATGTGTGCATAATGCACCTTCTAAACACACAGCATTAACCAGGGAGCCTTATGTGAATTCAAGCCACACACATGTTTGGCCATATGTGTGGAATTACATTTACACAATTTACCAAAACATCTATTATTGTTCATCTTGAGCAGTTTCCTGGATAAGCTTTAAAAATAACAAAAATCAAAGCATCATAGCAGCACAATACTGATTATTATTTAAGGGTCAGTGATATCATGACCTGCATACATGGCTCTCACTGAAAAATATAAGAAAAAGAAGCCTGACATTCTATACACTTCCTTACAGGACACGGTTTCCTCAGCACTTTACTGATATCTCATGGGCGTGGGTCTGTGTGTATTTTAGGTGGCAGCAATAATAAGACTGGTTCTTCGTCTGAAGGCTCAGATTCACAGCAGCCTGTAGAAAATGGGAACTGCTGGATTACAAATATGATCGTAATTTGTGTGTGCTCCATCTTTGTCCTAATAACCGTCATCTGCGTCTGTGTGTTCTGCAGCAGGGCGCAAGGTAAGACTGGCTGAAATTGCAGGTTGAACATGTGAAAGAATGAGACAATATTTGTGTTAATCGTATTATTCATGTGTCTATATTTAGTGTCTAATTTATCTTTATGATAATGTAATTCTGTTTCAGGAAAATCAATATCATCATGCAGCTGCTGCAGTCACACCACTGACTCCACTGAAAAGGTATGAAAATTAATGGCAACATTAGGACAATTTTTTTCCCCCATTAACATTTTTACCACATTTTTTATTATTTTGCTCCCAGAAACAAAATTTTTTTGCATGTATCACGGTAAAATTATATTTGGTGTTGAACCAAACTAAGCTTGTAAACTTCTAGGTATTAAACAGGTAATTGTGTAGTATACATTTTAAAGTACTGAGTAATTACTCTGTAGGTACTGGATAATTATTTTGGGTATGAAGTAAAAGACAGAAAATATGTCATAATTAGCTGTTTAACTGGAGTAACATGGCAGTAAAGAAACAGCATACTCACTTTTCACAGTAGTACATGGTATAAAGGGAATTTAGTGTAAAAGGCAGAACAAAATACATTATGTTGCTATTACATTATTATTATTTTTCTATTATATTACATTACCTGCTGCCTTATTATTTATTCTTTGGCATTAGTAACTGCAGGACGATGTATTGTGCAAATAGTCTAATTGTTATATAACTGTAGAGTTATATGTGGTACAGAACATTCTACATTACCATGAAACTTAAATGAATGTGGGCTGTAAAATAAAGTGAGCATTCTTACTATGGCTTTACTGGGCCCTTTTCCTTTTGTTTAGTTACAACTTTAGTGTTGATCAGTGTTATGTGGGTAAGCTTAATGTAGAAAACATATAAAAACTTATAAAAAATATTGAAATAAACAAATAAATCTTTGCTTTGCTTTAATTATACCAGCGTATAATTAAATTTTTTCATTTTAGCCTGAATAACTTACCGATAAGAGTCCCCTGAGTCCCCTGGGATAGGCTCCAAGCTCATAGCGACCCTGTGTAGGATAAGCGGTACAGAAAATGGATGGAATTATTGCCAGACTAATCATATAATATGGTGTGGTTTGTTGTGTTCTGCTTGAATATTGGTTGCTGTAGATTAGCAATGCTGTAGTTGGTGTTTTAAAATCTTGTTCTTTCCCCTTTTTACTCTTTGAGCTCCTGCCTCTCTAAGGGTCTCTGCATGATCCTTATTGTTGGCTGTGTGGCTCTGCTTATGGTTCTGCAGCCCACCAAGCTGACATGATCAGTGATAACGGTGCTTGTTTGCAGAACAAGAACACAACACAGAGCCTATATAATGAGCTATCCAATTGACGCTAGATGTAATGTGACTGAGTAAGCAAGCTCACTATGGTTTAAAGCAACAATGTCTTTCAG
Source organism: Pangasius djambal (assembly GCA_022985145.1). Classification (NCBI taxonomy): domain Eukaryota; kingdom Metazoa; phylum Chordata; class Actinopteri; order Siluriformes; family Pangasiidae; genus Pangasius; species Pangasius djambal. Next base: position 3,244,400 of record CM040983.1, on the reverse strand, counting down.
TTGTCATTGGGGTGGGAATTTTGCCACAACCTGGCAACCCTCCCCCACACACTTCAGGTAGTAGTCATTTAAAGGTGCATCAGGTAAGATTTGGAACTTTGGTGAGAATAGGTCCCTAAAGTTTTTTTTTTCCTTCTTGAGCCCACACCCTATTCCTACCTTTGTTCACAAAGATCTGCCCCCAGAACCTATGGTAATTCAACCAACAGCTTGAAAGCTGAGTTATAACACTATAAACACACAAAATTTAACATGATTTATGAGGATGGTTACGAGTGCTGTTGTTCCTTTTTCTTTGTAATCTCTCACAAGCTTTAAGATGCATTAGCATGCTAGCATCATTAGCTAAATGACAGGCCACTCAGCTGCTTGAAAGGCAAATTACAACTCTATAAATATGATGATTTATGAATATGTTCAAAAACGCTGTAGAAATTTCTGGTTTCTTTGTAATGAAAAAACATGACTCATATGTAAAATCAGCCATTCAAGCAGTTCAAAGATTTATACAGATTGCATTTACATTCTTGCCCAAGAGCAACAGCGCTAATTCTGCATCCAGCTTTATCCCCTTCACCAGTAATTCTATTCAGTTTTATTTGTATAGCACTTTCAAAAATGGACATTGTCACAAAGCAGCTTTACAGAAATAAATACATTCAAATTAAATTAAACCAAAATAAATTTAAAATATGTGAATTTATCCATAATGTCCGATTTGTTAAACCTATCCACTGTCCACTGATCAGAGGCCAGTAGTAAGTCATTTACCACTTTAACCAGCGCTGTCTCTGTGGAATGATGTGGCTTAAATCCTGACTGGTACATTTCATGAATGTTATTCCTATGTAGGTATGAGCATAGCTGCTGTGCTACAACCTTTTCTAGGATCTTGGAGATAAAGGGGAGATTTGATATTGGCCTATAGTTGGACAATTGACAGGGTTTGAGGTCTGTTTTTTTAATCAGGAGTTTGATAACTACTTTAAAAGTTTTAGGTACATAGCCAGTGCTAAGGGTAGAACTGATTATTTTTAGAAGAGTTTCGAATGTTTCTGGAATTATCTGTTTGAAGAAACATGTAGGTAAGGGATTTAACACACAAGTTGATGATTTTGATGGTGAAATTAGTTTGGTCTCTCGAAGTGGAGTAAAACATTGTAATTGTTGATCTGATATCATTATGTTATTATAACTAACCCTGTTGATAGTAATATAATGATATTATATAATAATATAGTATCATTATATTATTATCAACAGGGTTAGTTATAAAACTGTCTGGTTCTCCATCAGGAACTCGAGCTGCGTCGAAACACTATGGGAACACCTTCAGCGTGACCACGCTCTGAATCACGTGTGTAACCAGTCCAGTGGATGGGCTGAATAGACGTCACGGGCGGGGTGACGTAGTGACCAGGAAGCTTAAAAGCGTGTGCGCTCTGTGTGTCGGTCTTTTTTTATGTTGTTTGTTTTTCGTCGCGGCATGCCTAAAGCTAGCAAAAATACGAAACATAAGGGCGAGAGCAGGCAGTGTTTTAGGCTGTGTGTTTCTCCCTGCCTGCACTATATCACGGGTGGGGATACACATGGTCTGTGCATTGTCTGCTTGGGAGCGGAGTACGCAAAGTCAGCTCTCGAGGGAGCCGACTGCCCGCATTGCGAGCGTTTGCCGCTGCGTGTGCTTCGCTCCCGGAAGGCTCTCTTTGAGAAGGGAGCCTTCACCAGCGTTCCTCGCGGTGCTGGCCCCGCCTCTGCCGAGGCAGAGCGGCGGCTACACTCGCGGGGATCGCAAATGGATTTGGTGGAGGGAATGGAGACGGGCAAGCCCCTATCTTCTTCCTCACCCACCAGATCCATTACCCGCTCTCTGGGATCGCAAGCCCGCTCCCTGGTTTCTTGCCCCCCGGGGAGGGGGCTTGATGCTCCTCCTGTCTTCCTCCGAGGAGGTTGACGTGGAGGGCGTTGATGAGGATTTTGACTGGCCTGCAGGGAACAGGCTGAACTGCAGAAAAGCAGGCTGTATGAACGCTTTCTGTGGAGCCTACCTTTCTTCCCCGACCTCCAAACCAAGGTGTCGAGGTCGTGGGGGAGGCCTTTCTCGGCCTGGGACTGAGTGATCATGGTTACAGGGCGAGGACCTGGGTTGAACAGACACTGGCTAGCTATCTGTCCCCTGACTCGGCATTGTTCCTGAAGGCTCCGGCATTGCCCTCCAAGCCACTGTGGACTACCTCAGCGCCGGTGGGCAAGGGATATATGGCAGCAGGCCAGGCTGGCGCTTGCCTGCACACCATGGTGGTGTTGCAGGTTTACCAAGCCTATCTGCTGAAAGAGCTAGATGAGGGCGGGGAAATTAAGTCTGAGGATGTCAGCGGTTCCTCCCTCGCCGCTCTCTAGCTCTTGGTGCTACCGGGCGGGAACAGCCCCCTCTGTTTACCAGCTCCTCACACCGGGAGCTAGCCGCTGTCATTACACCAGAGGTAAGTCTCGAGAGACTGATTCCCTTAGTAGGCTATTTGGCAGCGTGGGAACTTTTGCCAAATGTGTCTCAGTGGGTCCTGCATACTGTAGAGAGAGGTTACTGAATCCAATCCGGTTCTCCACCGCTTCATTTCTGTGGACTTCTTCCCACTCTGGTGGGCCCCAAGCAGGCTCTGGTAATGGAACAAGGAGTAAACACTCTCTTAAGGAAGGAGGCCATCGAGGTGGTCCTTCCTCATGACAGAGAATCCGGGTTCTACAGCCGGTACTTCATTGTTCCAATGAAGGATGGAGGGCTGCGTCCAATTTGAACCGCTCAGTCATTCCACTGAATTCCAAGATGCTCACAATCAAACAAGTCATGTCTCAGATCAGGTCTGAGGACTGGTTTGTCATGATCGATCTAAAAGATGCATATTTCCATATCTCCATCCTTCCCCAACACAGGAAGTTCCTGAGGTTTGCTTTTGGGGGCGAAGCTTACCAATATCGGGTTCTTCCGTTCGGCCTGGCACTCTCACCCTGCACTCTCATGAAGTGTGTGGATGCTGCTCTGGCTCCTTTGCGACTCCAGGGCATCCACATACTGAATTATATCGATGATTGGTTGATATTAGCTCAACAGGAGCAGGCGGCGGTTCGGCATCGAGATGTCGTTCTTGCCCACATGAAAGAGCTGGGGTTAAGACTAAACGCCAAGAAAAGTGTGCTTTCTCCAGTACACAGAACCGCTTATCTGGTGTGGTGTGGGATTCGACCACGATGCAGGCATGTCTGTCTCCTGCTCGGATCGAGTCGATCCTCACAGCAGTCACGAGAGTGAGAGAAGGCCGGTCACTCACTGTAAAGCAGTTCCAGAAACTGCTGGGTCTGATGGCAGCTGTGTCCAACGTGATACCTTTGGCTTGCTGTACATGAGACCCCTACAGTGGTGGCTCAAGACCAAGGGGTTCTCCCCGAGGGGAAACCTGCTTCGCGTGATCAAGGTCACGCAGCGATCCCTACGTGCCTTAGACATATGAAGGAAACCTTGGTTCGTGTCCCAGGGCCCGTTGCTGGGAGCTCCTTGTTGCCACGTAACGCTAGCGATGGACGCATCCCTGGACATCTCAATATGGGAGCAGACATCCTGTCGAGGCAGGGGCCGAGGCCTGGGGAACGGAGGCTTCAACCTGAGGTGGTGAAGCAGATATGGAGTGTGTTTGGCCAGGTGGATCTGTTTGCAACTCAAGAGATATCGCACTGTCCCCTCTGGTTCTCTCTGACTCAGCCAGCTCCTCCTGGACTGGATACCATGGTACAGACCTGGCCGAGGCTTTGTCTGTATGCTCTTCCCCCGATTGCTCTGCTCCCGGGAGTTCTGGAGAGAATGCGCTGGGACGGGGTCCTTCTGTTGTAAGTAGCCTCGTTCTGGCCAGGCCGAGTATGGTTCTCGGACTTGATTTCCCTTCTCAATGGCCCTCCATGGGAGATCCCCGTCAGGAGGGACCTCCTCTCACAGGCGGGCTTCCACCCCCGCCCAGAGTTGTGGAAGCTGTGGGTGTGGCCTCTGAGGGGGCACAACTCGTAGCTTCCTGTCTCTCAACTGAAGTTGTTGAGACCATTCTCCAATCCAGAGCTCCCTCAACGAGGAAACTGTACACATTGAGTGGAAACTTTTCACTTCTTGGTGCGGAGACCACCAGCTCAACCCAGTTAACTGCCCAGTTGGTACAGTCCTGCAGGTCCGATTCTCCGCAGGGTTGACCCACTCCACCTTGAAGGTCTACGTGGTGGTCTTTGCGGCCTACCATGCCCCTCTTGGTGGTCATTCTATGGGCAGACACCCCCTTGTTACACATTTCCTCCGGGGTGTGCTGAGACTGTGGCCTCCAGTACGATCTTGTGTTCTTCCTTGGGACCTGGCTGTGGTGCTAGAAGCTCTCTGTAAACCTCCTTCTCTCAGAACAGTTGGGGATCTACAGGCCCTCTCAGTGGCCCTCTCTTTTTAGACTTTGTGCCCAGTCTGGCCAAAGTGTTTCTCTACCCTTGAGCGGGTTATGTTCCTAAAGTTCCCTCTTCTACACCACGGCCTGTCATACTCCAGGCCTTCTGTCCTCCTCCCCTTCGGGAGCCCGACCAGCAGAGGCTTAACTGTATGTGTCCAGTGCGAGCACTGGACGCATACGTCCAAAGAGCTGCCCTGTGGAAGGCGGACCAATTATTTGTGTGTTTTGGTCCCCCTAAGTGAGGTCTCCCTGCCACTAAGCAGACCCTCAGCCGGTGGATCGGGGATGCCATCTGTCTGGCCTGGCAGCTGTCTCTATGCAAGGACATCTGCAATGCTGCGGGTTGGTCCGTGCCCCTGACTTTCGTCAGGTTCTATGGCCTCGACATGCGGCCACTCTGGGCTCTTTTGTTCTCTCGCCCTAGCTGTGCTCTTCCACAATAGGCAGGGATTTGTAAGTCTGGCGGCGTGAGCATACTCGTTCCCATAGCGTTCCGATGCAGCTTGAGTTCCTGAAGGGGAATGTCTCCAGGTTACGTATGTAACCATGGTTCCCAGAGGGAACGAGACGCTGCGCCTCAGTGCCATACTTCCGGCATCCCTGCGAGCGCTTGCTTCATTCTCGAAGCTGCCGCTGTATCCACCGCACGCGCTTTTAAGCTTTCAGGTCGCTACGTCACCCCACTCTTGACATCTCGCCCATCCATCGCTGAAGGCGTTTCCATAGTGTTTTGACGCAGCATCTCGTTCTCTCGGGAAACCATGGTTACATATGTAACCTGGAGACGTTTTAAATTAATAGTCTGAATTTTTTGCCTGATATTTTCAATTTTACCCTTGAAAAAATTCATGAAGTCACATGCATTCAGTCAGGTTCTATGGCCTCGACATGCGAGCTACTCGGGGCTCTTTTGTTCTCTCGCGCTAGCTGTGCTCTTCCACACTACACAATTTTATGTTAATTAGGTTACTAAAACAAACTTTCCGAGTATTTCTACATTTTTGTTTAGCTCAGGGAACAGACACAGTCTCAATATGGTGGAACCTGAGTGCAGCTAGCAGACGGTCGGTTTAGCCTGCTTGTCTGCTCCCTGGCCTTGGCTCTGGATTGTCACCGATTAACTAGGCCTGTTCTGAGACTATGTGCTATGCTACAAGAAATGAGAACAGCACCTTCCCGAGTGGGATGGACACCGTACCGCCCTAACAGGCCAGCCTAGCCCTCAAAAATACTCCAATTATCTATAAAGCTGACGTTTTTTCGGAGCACCACCTGGACATCCAGCAGTTCAGCGATCATAACTTGCTGTAAGCTACATCGACATGCCGCACTGGGATGGGGCCAGAGCATATTACTGCATCGGACATTGCCTTCACTAATTTATACACTTCTACAATGTTACTCTTAGTAACATATGACTGATGAAGGTGAATATCATTAGCTCCTACATGAATAACTATCTTTGAAAACCTGTGCTTGCCTAAGACCCTAAGATTACCTGTTATGTCCAGCGCTCTGGCTCCCAGCATAGACCTAACTAGTGCCAGTGGTGCCCCTAAATGTCGGAGTTGGGGGATTGTTAACTCTGCCTAAGGCATCCAGACTTACCCATACAGAAACTATGCTGCTCTCACTCTCACTAAACCTCTCTAGTGTCTGAATGTGCACCTCTAATGCTGTAATCTTCTCTGTCAGAGAGCTAACTAACATGCATTTATCACAAATAAAGCTATTTCTAACGACAGAGGAAGTGTGACTAAACATCCTGCACTCAACACACTAAACAAGCTGAATGTTAGACATGTTGTTTAACGCACTTTAGTCGAAGATTTGTTGATATTATTTTAGACGGCGTGGATCCGTATAGTTAAGATGCCGACGCAGGCAAGAAACTCCCAGCAAAACATTTCGAAAACAGGAAGTGACGTCAACCGTATCTAGAACTGTACTAGAAGACTGCAACTGTCTAATGAGTGTGTGCGTGTGTGTGTCTAACGAGTGTGTGTGTGTGTGTGTGTGTCTAATTAGAGTGTGTGTGTCTAATTAGTGTGTGTGTGTCTAATGAGTGTTTGTGTGTGTCTGATGAATGTGTGTGTCTAATGAATGTGTGTGTGTCTAATGAATGAATGAAACCAGCAGTATGAATGCTGCTTAGGTCAATTATGACAGGATTTTGTGTGGATTGAATTTTCTTTCAGACAAGTGTGTTAGCAGTAGAGACTTGATCGAGAAGGTACCTCAAACCCTCCTGATGAATCCTAGTGAACAGAATCAGAAACTCTTCTCATTAAAGTAAAGCATCATTAGTTGAACTCCATATGATGTTATAAAACAGTTCTCTGCTGCTCCTGTGTGTCTCTCTGCAGGAAGTCGAGCTGCAACACGCTGCTGATTTGACCTGTGTGACCTACACAAGAGTCTCCTGACGACCCAGAAACTATTTAACAGCACGAATCACCACATCACAGAGAACCTGCTATGATCTGGACTACATCTGACCACAACATTTAGTACAATGATTTTCAATAAGTTTCATTAAACAGATTGTTATGACAATTTATCCATAGTCCTATTAGTCCCTTTTGTTTGCCACGTTGGCGTTGACTGGGGATTTTTGACACTTGTGTTTGGTTCCGAATAAATTGATCCAAGAGGGGTTTGCCAAAAAAAAGGAAGTGTTTTTATTAAAGTTAAAATTGTATATTACAGCTCCATAAATAGCTTAAAGCAGAGACAAGGTAGAACAGCCAAACAAGCCCAAGCCGCAAACAAGGTCCCAAGGTCAAAAAAGCTGTGCGCTCCCAGTCAGCCACACCTCCACCAGGTCACCTTCCTATTTATTGGTGTTCTCACCTGTAGAGGGCGCATACTTTCAAGGAGGAAAATAAAAGGCAGATTAGAATAAAGAATAAAACAAAAATAAAGAAATGGCTCTTTGGGACTGTATACCTTATTGGTAGACATATTTTCACCATATTCCCATACTGGGAAATAACATAATGTTTTTTTTTGTACCTTTTAATAATGATGCAAGCCACTGATCTAAAACATGTACACGGGATCTTGTGAAGAAAACCTTACCTGTGTTTACAATGTATTTTACTTTTGCATACAGATTTGAAAAAATGTAATATCAGTGCGACAGAAGCAGCACCACAATCAACCATTAAATAGTTTACTATATAAAAGCTTGTGGTGGAAATAAAATGTTAAAATATTGATGTGATTTATCTTTACTGTATGTTAGTGGTGTAGACAGTAATACAGGAATGTAGCACATGTATAGTATCCTTTTGCTGCCACCTACAGGATGAATTTATTCATTTACAGCATTTGGCAGATGCCCTTATCCAGAGCGACTTACATTTATCTCATTTATACAACTGAGCAATTGAGGGTTAAGGGCCTTGCTCAAGGGCCCAGCAGTGGCAGCTTGAACTCATGACCTTCCGAGCAGTAGCCCAACGTCTTAACCACTGAACTACCACTGCCTTATTCAGGGTGTAAAGGGTTAAAGAATATAAAAGACACTATTTCTCTTTAATTAGAGAGGCGATTATCATTGATGATGTACAAACACAGATCGTATACTATGTAATGACATGCAAAAGGATCTGTTGAAGTCAAACTGAGGTTTAGACATTTAGATTGAGAGATTCAGAATGAGATTTTCTCTGTTTTTGTCCTAGACACAGCAGATGCTGACACAAACACACACTATAAAAGATTACAATGATTACACATTTTACACTGAGACTGTAAGTCTTATCATCAGGTTTTAAATGTTCTCATT
>CM040983.1:3185902-3230902 GCA_022985145.1 Pangasius djambal | reverse complement strand
GAGAAAACATATCAGATATCCGATCTGGTAAAAAAAAACAACAACAATGATTGGAATTAGATTTTATAGATAAAATGGTGTGTGTGTGTGTGTATTATGTGTCTTTACTAATTCACTGATTTGTTTGGGCTCAAACCTGTTAAATATTCCAGAGGGAAAAAAAAAAAAAAAAGGCTGGAATATTTTTTTCTATATGTTTTTTTCCCCCATTTGTTTCATGTTTTTATTTCTATTTATTTGGTGTTGCTTTGTTGCATTTCTCTCTTCTTTGCTTTCTTGCACACTGCCGTGTGAGTATGTTGTCGGGGGTGAGAAGGTGAGCTGATAGTGAAGTCGGAGTGACGTTCCTCCCCGTCTCTCACTCGTCCCCCGTCATAGCCATGTTTTCTTTCCTACTGTTCCGTCCATGTAACCTATCCTTCAGCCCTCGTCTGCTCCTTTGCCAGGCTGGATAGAGACGAGGCTTTATTCTGTGGTTGTTTTTTTCTTTTCTTTTCTTTTCTTTTCTTTTCTTTTTCTGCCCTTGATCTTGTCCCCGATGCTCTGCTTCTTCCTTTTGAGAAAACGCTTTTGTAGGAGTTACTATTCTACAGTCACTCGTTACAGAGCCGTTGTGTTGTGTTAGTGATAAACACTGTTCCAGATGTTGTTGTTGTTGTCGTTGTTGTTGAAGAGTAAATTAATCTTGTGTGTTTTTTTTTTTTGTTATGAATTTAAGCATGCCTAAGAGCAGGTCTTCTCCTTCCCCGTCTTTTTCCCTGTAAGGCACTATAAGAAGCGCTGTCAGGGCCGCATGAGGAAGCACGTGGGGGATCTGTGTCTGCAGGCGGGCATGTTACAGGACGCTCTGGTGCACTACCACATGGCCGTCGAGCTGCTGCGCTCCGTCAACGACTTCCTCTGGCTGGGGGGTAAGAGCCGAGTCAGGGCCGAGTCAGGGCCGAGTCAGGACTTCAACAAAGTGAAACAAAATGATGAACATTGATCTCTCTCTCTCTCTCTCTCTCTCTCTCTCTCTCTCTCTCTGTTTGTGTCTTTCTGTCTCTTTCTGTGTCTCTTTTTCTGTCTCTCCCTCTCTGAATATTTCTGCCTCTCTCTGTCTGATTCTTTCCATCTGTCTGTCTGTCTGTCTGTCTCTCTCTCTGTTTGTCTTTTTCTGTCTCTCCTTCTCTGAATATTTCTGCCTCTCTCTGTCTGATTCTTTCTATCTGTCTGTCTGTCTGTCTCTCTTTCTCTCTGTTTGTCTTTTTCTGTCTCTCCTTCTCTGAATATTTCTGTCTCTCTCTGTCTGATTGTTTCCGTCTGTCTGTCTGTCTCTGATTCTTTTTCTGTCTCTGTCTCTCTCAGCTGCTCTGGAGGGTCTCTGCTCGGCCTCGGTGATAATCCATTACCCAGGAGGCACGGCTGGAAAGGGCGGCGCACGCAAACCCGTCGTCTCCACGGCAACGGATGGCGGCAAGAGGCACCGGCCAGGTCAGTGCATCACCTTAGTGCTGAACCACGTTTCCTTCATAACGCAGTGAATCTCACGCAGGGATTTCGCCACCAGGGACGTACTGGTTCAGGCGATCAGAAGGCTGTGGGTTCGAGTCCCAGCATGCTCAGGCCCTCAGCTGTTCAGGCTCTGTGCTTTTAATTTTAAATTTAATTTTAATTTACATCTGCTGAAGTGCATTTGTAAAATACAGAAGATTTCAATCCCATTTAAAGACGGAGGCCTAGCTGTGTTTTTCACTAAATCACTGTGATTAAATAGAGGTCACATGACACCTGCTTATTTATTTATTTATTTATTTATTTTTTTATGTTAAAATGCTGCCCATTGAGAGCAGATACTGGGGAAACTGACTTTACTTTCCTTTTCATGAAATAATATCATAATGTGGTAAGGACAAGGGATTTCTCGAGCCCCATCATCTTTATGAGGAAAATTAACTACCAAATGAAACATCGCTAAATTAAGCTGAACTAAAAATAAAAGCAGATTTAAAATAACAGTAAATCCTTTTAACACTTAAAAGCATCTCTGAGCCTTTGTCTCAGCGTTTGTCTGGTACGTCACCAAACGAAGCCTTTTAGAAAAAAGAGGCAGTTTGGCTGCTGACCAATCACAGCCTCTTTCTGCTCACGGCCGTATCCTTAAACACGAGATGCTGTGAAACCTATTTAATAAGTCTAAAAAAAAAAACGGTGCCAACTGTTTAGATTCTGAAGCTTGTGGCCAGAAAGGTGCACAAAACGTATCAGACTCTCTGAGGCTAAGACTCGCCTTTATAGAAACTTTTATTTCTATATATTTTTTATATATTTATTTATTTTTCATTTGAATGCCACTTGAATTCCTGAAGCCTCTCTGTGAACATTTCTGTTAATACACTGTTATGTACTGGGTCTGATTTTGTTCCTAAGGAATTTTTCATAACGTTTAACCAGAAACGTTTTTTTTTTTTTTTTTTAAACTGTTGTGTTCCCGATGTATTCGTATTAAAATGCCTGTAATGCTTCTCTAACCACAAAAAGCTCGCTGACTGACTGACTGACTGACTGAAGCTGCTCAGGGTGCTTCTACTCATGCTGCATGTCTGGCTTTATCTGTTCTCTTCAGCCTTTTTACTAATATGTGATGGTCATGACTTTATGATACAGGTAAAAAAAAAAAAAAAAAAAAAAGGTTCTGTTTGAGGGGTTTGTGTTAAACCGGATGTTATAAAGTAATAAATGTCTGAATTTTAATGGCAAATGTCGAAAGTGCTGTATTTTCATCCGTGAGCTGGATTTCTGCTGCTTTCATGTAGACTGTCACTTCTCATTCGACAGTCTCATTGGTTCAGGAAACCAGAGATTAAACCTCATTAGTTAGAATAATCACAGGGTCGAATCCGGGCGATGATATGAGCTGAACCGGGTGGGAGGGGCATACACTCTCTCTCCCCTGTCAATCACAGTAGAAATAGCCAATCACGGCTGTCTATAAACTCTAGTATGTGGAAGAGGGTGGATAGCGCTTAAGTGGTTTCTAATTTCATTTAGTCTCTCTATCTGACAAGTTGTTCGCCAGCTACATCAGTGGTCAGAGGAAAAAAATTCACCCAGCGGAAAAGCTAACTCACCGAAGGGGAAAGGGTGCGGGACGTTAGCGACGCGTTTTTGCTTCTTGTAGTGGTTACTTTTGCCTCACACCAACATGAACAGTTGACGTGAATTCGTGAACCGTGATCTTGTGAGCCGATAGAAAACGAGGGCGCGACTAGCTTTACTGTAAAAGCGCCGGGTAGAAGGTGACATCGTAGTGTTTATTTATATTGAGTATTTCGAAGTGCTTTACGTATAAGGATAAACTTGAAAAAAAGTACAAATATACTTTAATATTAAACATTTTAGATAACTTACTGGGGAACATTTTAAAGATCTTTATCAGGTCACTCACTGTTTACTCCGCCAGCATTCACTCAGTCACTTAGCTATTCAGTCACTCAGTAACATGCGAAATGCTAGCTAAAATTACCGCAAATGTAAATCGAACCCTCATTGTTTTCATTACAGGAGATTAAATGTAAATATTTAATTCTCTCTGTGCTAGCTAGAATGTGTTTTCTTATTAGCAGTGTTGGTTTAGGGGTTCGGTTTTGTTTCTACTAGCCCCACCCCCTTTGTCAATACGGTGTCTTGGTGGGCGGGGCTTCTCTGCAGTTTTTCCGACCAATGAGAGTGTTGTTTTCATTGCTGAAATCTGTAAACATTTTTGAGTGTACGAGTAAGTAGAATTAAACCTGAAGCAAATGTTTTTTTTTTTTTTTTTGTTTTGTTTTTTTTTGACGGTACACATGTCATTTATTTATTTATTTATTTTGATATCGAGAGAAGAAGAAAGGATGAAAGTACGACACTCTCGATTGTTGGCGTTAAAATAGCGGCACGGTAATGAAGTATGCTGAAAGCTTGCACGTCTCCTAATGATGTTCTAACACCGTTAAGGATTTTTAATGACAGTCCGGCCCAGTAAGTTTCAGCACTGCTGCAGAGTTACTATTATCTAGTAAATAGCAGCAACAAATCTGAGTATGTATGATCGTGTTTCCCTTCCATGTTTAACCTTTTTTTATTTTTTCATTTTTTAAAATTGTAGTTAGTTTCTGCACTGTAGCTATGAGGCTAACGCGCACATGTGCTTTCCACAGTGCTAAATCCTTATGTTATGTTAGCTACATCAGCCTCGTACTGTACTACACACAAACGCAAATTCGTAGGAATCGCATGTTTATAAACGTTTGAAACCCGTCAAAATGTCGATGTTTGCGTGACAACGTTGCACTGAGTCGGCGTTTCTCACCGCTCAGTCTCGTGCAGCAGTGCTGAAACCTGCGGCGCAGAACTAACCCAACCAGGCTGTCTGTCTGTTTCTATCTGTGTGTCTGTCTCTCTCTCTCTCTCTCTCTCTCTCTCTCTCTGTGTGTGTGTTCAGGAGCTCAGGAGGTTCTCATTGACCCAGGTACAGTACAGTTCTGCTCTGTGCTGCATGCTGAAGCTCTAAACCTCCGCCGTATACCGCTGCCTGAGCCTGTCCTAGTCCTCACTTCCTTCCTTTCTTTATGAATGAAGGCTGCTCACGTTCTCCCTTTGCTGTTTGTGAGATGTTTATCAGCCTCCTTGTTTTATGTGTGCATGTGTGTATGTATATGTATGTGTATATATATATATGAAGCACCATATTTTCCAGACTATTCGCCACACACTTATAAACAAGAGCTCGTTAAATTGCCCCGCAGTTATAGAGGTGAAGGATCGTCTATACGCCAGCTACCGCCATACTAGCCATAATGCTAATAAATGCAGAGGATATAGACAGAATTTTCGATAGATGTGTTTTATTTATTTATTTATTTATTTAGTTTAGTGCAGTGTGACTCCTAGTCCAGAAAATACGGTGCGTATCCTGCTGTGTAAAATATTCAGTTCATTTTGATCACGCATTCACTCAAGTCTTTCCACACGACCACATTAATGACTAATTATCTCTCTTTTTTTTTTTTTTTTAATATACAGTATATTATTGCGCACAGCTTACGCAAGATGTTCCAGCTGTCGCTCATAAACTGAAGCAGAGCCGAATATTCATTGTAATTCAGTTTAACGTTATAGTACGCTATTCTCACGAAGCAGACTTACAGAAATCAGGGTCTCGGCCTCTAACGAGTGAGCCGAAGGTGAGTGCTGAGGATAAAGTGCGATGTTCATGTGAAACGAATGCCCGGTTTGCTCAGACTGCAGCTCAGACTGCGCCAGGGACACTACAAAATGCTCTGCATGAAGCATAAAAGTGCGCGGAGTCGGTCCACCACAGAGCTCTGGAGTAAAGAGGAAATGCAAGCACAGTAATGAAGATTTAATGAAGTGTTAATAAATGGTGCTCATATGACAACTTCAGTGAAAGATGGAACCATTTTGTATAAAAATGCGATTAAATTGTGCTCCAGGTTTTTTTTTTTTTTTTTTTTTTTTTTTTGCGGTTGCTGATTTTTCTACAATATTTTGCAGTGTCAGAAAAATCCTCTCATGTTATACCACAGCGCAGTTAAATGCTCGAATCTGATTGGTCGGAAGGTGCGCGTTATTTCTGAATAACAGCACAGGTAGTGGCTGTAACATGAGCGACAGGTTTATATCGATGCGTTTCTATAGTAACCGCTCATACACAGGGACTCGTATGGCGGACGCTCCGTGTAACGTAAGACTAATAATAAAAAAAACGCATTTTAAAAAAACGTTTTGTTTAACAAAGTGAAATTTATAATCGACCATTTTGCTGTTAGGAGACATTTATGTAACATTTATGCAAGGAGTCTCGAGTGTGTGTGTGTGTGTGTGTGAGTGAGTGAGTGAGTGAGTGTGAGAGAGAGAGAGAGAGAGAGAGAGAGAGAGAGAGAGAGAGAGAGAGAGAGAGAGAGAGAGGTGAGCGGATGGCTGTTTATCGCAGCTATAACGTAAGCGAGAACAGGAACAGACTTCTCTCTTGGACATTTATTGAGTTTCTTTTGTATGGATTGAAGCTTGTTTAGTTGTTTTGAATGGATCTAATTTCACAGCTGTTTCCTTACTGTCTGTTAAAACACACACACACACACACACACACACACACACACACACTGTCAGAGAAATGGTGCTGTGTAATTGTATAATATTAATATCACTGTTATTGATGTGTTATAAGCATGTCAGAGTGTTCATAGAGCATGCGTGGGGTATGACATCACTTCTCATTGTTCTTCCTCTTCCTCCTTTCATCCCTTTGTTTTCTCGTTTCTCAGATTTTTCTTTTTCTCTGTTGAATGGTTCATCTTGCCTCGTCTCCTCATTTTCCGTGTCCCTTTCTTTTTTCTCTTTTTTCCCCTCTTTGTCCTCCCGTCTCTCCACATTTCTTCTCTTATTCTCTCTCTTTCTTCTCCTTTCATCTCGTCTTGTCCCTTTTTTTTTTTTTGTCTCTTCATCTTTTGTCTCATCTCTCCCCACCTCTTCTCTTTTTCTTAGCTTTCTTCTTTCCTTCATATTTTTCTTGTCTGGTCTCTCATTTATTCTCTCCTTGTCTCCTTATCTCTTTTCTTTTCTTATCTTATCTTCTCATCTCATCTTGTGTCTCATTATTTCTTCTTTTATTTTCACTGTTTTTTTCCCTCTTTTTGTCTCTTCTAGTCTCTTCTTTTGTTTTTGTTTTTTTCCCATATTTTTCTTGTCTCGTCTCTCATTTATTTGTCTTATTGTCTCCTTGTCTCTTTTCTCATCTTTGTCTCTTCTTCATCTTTGTCTCTTCTCGTTATGCTTTAGCTCGTCTCGTCTCTCCTGATTTCTTCTTTTATTGTCCCCCTTGTGTTTTTTCTTATCTTCTCATTTTGTCTCTTTTTCTTCCTTCACATTTCTTAACATCTCAAGTCTCATGACTTCCCCGATCGTCTGTTCTTGACTCTACTTTCTACTTTGTTTCTTCTTGCCTCGTCCTTTTGTCTTTTCTTTTCTAGATCTCCTGTCTGTTTCTACCCATTTTTTAAAAAAAATTATCTTCATGTCTCTTCTTGTCTTGTTTGTCCATTCTTCTTTAACCGCTGTGTTCTCCTCTTTTTTTTTTTTTTTTTTTTTTTTTTTTTTTTTTTTTTTTTTTTTTTTTTTTTTTTTTTTTTTTTTTTTTTTTTTTTTTTTTTTTTTTTTTTTTTTTTTTTTTTTTTTTCTGTGGTTACGTCTCTCATTGTCTCATTTCTCTTCTTCATGTCTTGTAATCTCATCCTCCCGTTTCTCGTCTCTTCTCCCCGTCCCTCACGCCGCGTGTGCGTTTCGTCCTGCAGGTGCTCTGACCTCCAGCAGCAGTATCAGCGCCGACACCAGCAGCGAGATCGGCCGAGCCAAGAACTGCCTGAGTCCAGAGGACATCATCGAGAAGTACAAAGAGGCCATCTCTTATTACGGCAAGGTAAACCAGTGCAGACACAAGCGCTAATGAAGACTAACAGAGTAATGAAAGCCAGTTTCTCTTCATTACTGCTCTCGCTAAACTCTACACTCCCTCTCCCTCTCTCTCTCTCTCTCTCTCTCTCTCTGAGTTTAATAGCATTTATTTATTATTATTTACTGTTATCTGGATTGAAAACTGAATTTACTGTACCGCTGTCTTCTTAGCATCTGATGCAGGTCTATTGTTCAGGTTGAGACCTCGTGCTGATTTTCCTCTTGGGAGCTTTGATCAGAAACTAAGCCGCAATCTCAGCTGCCTGTTCTAAAGATTCGCCCAACCCCTGGACCACATCTGCTTAGCGCTATGTGCTGCTCTGTCTGGTCCAACATGAGCAAAAAAAAAAACAGTTTATGCCCAAGCCTCAGCTGGATACTGTAGATCTGTACCTAAGAGCTGCTGCTGTAACCATAAACACTGTCCTGTTGTTCATCTCAGGACTCTTATTCACAGCCTGCTCACATTGTGAACTCACTCAGTACTGCTAGTCTCTACTCTTCTACACCTGTATACTGTCGAATAAATCTAGTCGAATCGGTCGGAGTAGTAGTTTCAGGAACAAATGAATGATCTATTTGGATAGCATTAGGGCTGGGTGATGATAATATTCTACAGAGTTGCGATCGATTACTCTACATAACAATCTCTTTCCCGAGAGTATCACAGGATCATCAGTACGTTCTCCAACACTTTCCACCTCCAAGAAGTGGACTGGACGTGAACAGTTTTGTTCTCCAGCCAGAAACCCATTTAATCCTTTAATACAGATTCATTTGAAAAGATCGTAATCCAATTATTCAGATATTAGTCTCATTATTAAAATGTGTGTGTGTGTGTGTGTGTGTGTGTGTGTGTGTGTGTGTGTGTGTGTGTGTGTACAACTACACTCCAGTTATTTATTAGTGTTTATTCAGGAACTTTTCACCAACAGAACACGGATTCAAGTTGGCGTTATTTAAAGGCTGGCTCTTTGCGAGTTATTGAGGTTTGGATTAATATCTATAAAAGCGCCGTAAAATTTTTAGAATAGTGGGTTGTGATTTTCACCACATTAAACAAATAGAAGAAAAAAAAATCACAGATCTCCTGGCTATGCTTCATAGACCCTAGACCCCACTTTAAAAAAAATAAAAAAATAAAAAAATCTATACAAAAGAATTTATAAAAAAAAAAATATATATATAAGCTTACCGTTAATTCCTGAATGATGATGGTGACGTTTTACTTTATTTTATGTAGAAATTACTGACGAATCATCTTGCTGTCCTGTTAAATTATTTACACATCAGTTTAAAAATATCAGTTTTTATTTATTAATTTTTTAACTATTTCTCTGTCCTGTTGCATCAATGCGTTTTGATGAATCGTTGCCCTTTAAATTCTTAAAATGGTCATGTGCTTACACCTCTAGTGGTTTCTGCTCTCTCAGCGTTTCTGATATTGTCCAGCAGGGGGCAGTGTGCTCTCATATATACACACACACACGTGAACACTGTGACGCCGAGTTGGACGTTTTGTGTGTGTGTGTGTGTGTGTGTGTGTGTTTCAGGTTCTGCCTGAGAAACTGGTGAGCTTGTGGAGATATTACCAGAATGTTCCATCCACTTCCAGAGCTCTGACAGAGAGAATTTAAATTCATATATATATATATATATATATATATATATATATATATATATATTTTTCAGTAACGTTCTCTTTACTCTATATGCAGTCTACTAACCAACACACGTTTGGCGTATACTCGAAGTGTGTATTTTTTTACACTGGGGCTTCGAGACTAATGTAGCTAACAAGTAATGGAGCGCATACTGTGCGTCTGAGTCATCACACGTCTAGACCTGGACCAAAAAAATAAATCACACGTTGCAATATGATCATTCTTCATACACAGTTAATTAGTAATGAGCCCCTTCTTTCAGGTGTATATTAAAATAATACGTACCCTTAATAATGAGTCCAGATCCAGCTGCACTAACTATGTGTGTGTGTGTGTGTGTGTGTGTGTGTGTGTGTGTGTGTGTGTGTGTAAATGGTTCATTCTGCATTGATTGCGATGTTCCGCACATTGGCACCGCTCCTGGCTCCTGCTGATATTAATACATTATAATGATCTCATCTGTAGAATTAAGGTTGGAAAGTCAAGACTTAGATCAATAAAACGTCTCCTGAAGCGTGCAGTTTTTAATATTTTGAAATCGTCTTACAGAAGACACACAGAAGAGACCGTCCTGATTCTCTCTTTTCTCTCTCTCTCTCTCTCTCTCTCTCTCTCTCTTTCTATCTATCTATCTCGCTTCCCTTTTTTTTTTTTTTTTTTTTTTTAGTATAAGAACGCTGGGGTGATTGAGTTGGAGGCGTGTGTGAAAGCAGTGCGAGTTCTGGCCATTCAAAAGAGAGCCATGGAGGCATCGGAGTTCCTGCAGAACGCAGTCTACATCAACCTGGGCCAGGTAACACGCGCGCTACCGCGTATCGCACACACTACGCCTCAACGGTGTCACTTTAAAGAACTTCCTGTCAGCTTATTTTTGTAATAAGTCGAATTTTGTGTTCTTTTATAAGCCCAAAAAACATCCGTTTCCATCTACGATAACTGGTGGTGCTGTCACACGTTGCTCTCTAGTTAATTTATCTGTAGCTGCTGTGATGCATGAGTGTGATTTGCTTAAGAAATGTGTACAAAATGCGCAAAATTAACCCTGTAAAAACAAAAGCGTGATTCGTTGTTACAAACCACCGACACTGGAGACTCCTTCCATTGCTCCTTATAGCATAATTACATGTCTTTGTTAAATAACAGTACATTTATTTTATTATTATTTTTTTTTTAGATCTATGTGTTGCATGCCGTACAGCTCATTCCTGTGATTGGGCTGTTACTATAGAAACGATAACACATAAAGCGCATTAATATAAACCTGTGATTTGCAGCTGCACTACTGTCAGAGCTGCTGTTATAGGAAATTAATCAACACCTTCTGAGCAACTCAGCAGCTCTGTGGTATAAGGGTGTACTATATATATATCTTAAATCTGCCTTTGTATTGGAAAGAAATTTTAACATTTGAAACCAGAACTTTGAAGTTAATAATAAAAATGCCACTGAACAAGCAAAGGTCAGAACAGTGTACATAGAAACTTAAAAGATGGCAGCAAACGCAAGTGTTAATGCAGTCCTTAAAATATAATTTTACACAGAATTTCAACAGTTGCTCATAACTAGAGCTGACAGCAACCTGTTATTGTTATAAATTGTATTGTAATAAATATTGCATATTTGGTGAGTAAAGTACCGAATGTCGTCAGGATTAGCAAATATTTCTTCACAAGCATGTAACGTGAAAGCAGCACGTTCATTACGTTGTGTTTGTGTTCTCTCTTTAGCTTTCTGAAGAGGAGAAGATCCAGCGCTACAGTGTCCTGTCTGAGCTGTATGAACTGATCGGGTTCCACCGAAAGTCTGCGTTCTTTAAGCGTGTAGCGGCCATGCAGTGTGTGGCTCCTACCATCCCCGAGCCAGGCTGGAAGGCTTGTTACAGATTACTGCTGGAGACGCTGCCCGGCTACAGCCTCTCTCTCGACCCTAAAGACTTCAGCAAAGGTACTACAACCTCACGCAGTCCTACACAAATCAACCTTACTTACAGAATCATTCCTATTGTCTCAAATGATGTACCTGATCAGACATGGCATCCTGGGTGCTTTTTCAGGTTTTCAAGGATAATGCAGCTAACAAGTTAATGAAAATCCCATAACAGGGGGATTTGAAACAAATCTGCTTTTTAGGCGTTTTTAAATTTAAACAGGTCATGACCTTTTCCAGCATCATAGACTGAAGAAAATGGGTTTTACTGGATGTTGAGGATGTTTACATTCGGTAGATGTTGAATGAGGTAATATATGCTAATGAGGTATAATAGATACTGAATGAGGTACAGTAGATGTTGAATGAGGTAATATATGCTAATGAGGTATAATAGATACTGAATGAGGTACAGTAGATGTTGAATGAGGTAATATATGCTAATGAGGTATAATAGATGCTGAATGAGGTGTAATAGATACTGAATGAGGTACAGTAGATGTTGAATGAGGTAATATATGCTAATGAGGTATAATAGATACTGAATGGGGTACAGTAGATGTTGAATGAGGTAATATATGCTAATGAGGTACAGTAGATGTTGAATGAGGTGTAATAGATACTGAATGAGGTACAATAGATACTGAATGAGGTACAATAGATGCTGAATGAGGTGTAATAGATACTGAATGAGGTGTAGTAGATGTTGAATGAGGTATTGCAGGTATAATGGATGTTGTGTGAGGTATTGTAAAGGCTGAATGAGGTATAATAGATGTCGTATGAGGTATAATAGATGTCAGATGAGGTATAATAGATGTCGCGTGAGGTATAATAGATGTCAGATGAGGTATAATAGATGTCGTATGAGGTATAATAGATGTCAGATGAGGTATAATAGATGTCAGATGAGGTATAATAGATGTCGCGTGAGGTATAATAGATGTCAGATGAGGTATTGTAAAGGCTGAATGAGTTATAATAGATGTTGTGAGGTATAATAGATGCTGGATGAGGTATTGTAAAGGCTGAATGAGGTATAATAGATGTCAGATGAGGTTTAATAGATGTGGGATGAGGTATAATAGTTGTGGGATGAGGTATAATAGATGTGGGATGAGGTATTGTAAAGGCTGAATGAGGTGTAATAGATGTCAGATGAGGTATTGTAAAGGCTGAATGAGGTATAATAGATGTGGGATGAAGTATAATAGTTGTGGGATGAGGTATAATAGATGTGGGATGAGGTATTGTAAAGGCTGAATGAGGTATAATAGATGTAGGATGAGGTATTGTAGAGGCTGAATGAGGTATAATAGATGTGGAATGATGTTTAATAGATGTGGGATGAGGTATTGTAAAGGCTGAATGAGGTATAATAGATGTGGAATGAGGTTTAATAGATGTAGGATGAGGTATTGTAAAGGCTGGATGAGGTATAATAGATGTAGGATGAGGTATTGTAAAGGCTGGATGAGGTATAATAGATGTAGGATGAGGTATTGTAAAGGCTGGATGAGGTATAATAGATGTAGGATGAGGTATTGTAAAGGATGGATGAGGTATAATAGATGTGGGATGAGGCATAATAGATGTGGGATGAGGTATTGTAAAGGCTGGATGAGGTATAATAGATGTAGGATGAGGTATTGTAAAGGATGGATGAGGTATAATAGATGTGGAATGAGGTTTAATAGATGGTGGAGGAGGTATAATGAAAATTGAATGAGGTGTAATAGAGGGTAAACGAGTGTAATAGGCGTTAAAAGAAGTATAATGAGTGTCGAATGGTATATGCAGTATAATAGATGTTAAGTGAGTAGAATGGGGATTTAACATTATATGATAGATGTTAATTGAAGTATAATGGATGTTGAATGAGGGATAATAGACAGACGTCAGTCGAGTTATAATAGTAAATGTTTAATGAAAAGTAGTTATTAATTCATTGAGAAAGTAATTTCATGAGAAGCAAGAACAGGGCCAGTACTCACCAGGCATCGCATACTAAGAACGGACTCCTCCTGTGCCAGTAATTACAGTCACAAGGCTATGAAAGTCAAAAAGTGATTGTACAACAGCACTTATCCTGGAAATTGTTTATTACTCTTCAGCACCATACCCCCTAGGAAGACATCATTGTCCTTTACTTTTATTTATTTATTTATTTTTAAAAATCATCCCCAGTCCAAAGCCAGAGATTTATGAACACTAAAATGGGCACTTTAATTTAATTTGTAATATTAGTCATACGCTACCGGTCTGTTGTTTATGAAGGGGTTGGCATAAATAAATAAATGCAGGTTATGTTTGTTTAAAGTTGTAAGCAAAGCTGCCGTTCAGGTAGCGTCTTTGTCTAGGGATGACTAACGTGTCTGTGCGTTGTCCTTGATTTTATTTGGAAGCTGTTCGCATGTGACGCGCTTTTGCTGGAGGACGCCGTGCTTTTAGGGCAACGCTTTCCACGAAAGGATCGTCTGACGCGAGAGCCGACGCGAGGATGTTTGACTTGTTTCAGACCAACACTTCTAATCTGAAAGCCTCTCGTCGTCCCCCATTTTTCATGCACACATACACGCATTTGTTTTTACATTTACATTTGTTTATTTGGCAGGCTGATTTCACAAGAGCGTTCATAAAAAAAAACACACCTCTTGCCATTGGACAGCGTCCATCGAAACATGGCAGTGTGTGATAAGTACACTCTGTGGTCTGGTCTAAGAAGTTCACCAGAGGTGAGGATTTTAAACGACGTACTTTTACATAACCATGAATCAGCCAATAGGAGAAGAACCTGGGGTTCGGTGCACTAGGTAGTGCGGTCCACTGGGTTAGAGAGCTTCTTTATTTCTGGATATTTCAGTTTCTTTCCAGCACGCTCTGTTTTCAGTTCTCAAACCGAGTAAACAGGAAAACCTCTGTGAAGAAGCAACAGCAACCTCCAGCAATCATTTATGAGCATCATTCATGTTTCAGTGAGTTTCCTGGTTATGGGGGAAAGAAAACATTAATCTCCGCCCACGACATACCAGAAAGGAATATCAATGTGTTTTCTGACGGATGCCACAACATCCTTGTGAAAGCAGTTTTGCTTAAAGGAGATAAAAGCGAGGCTTGTAAAATCAAAGAGTCTGATTTATTTTTTTTTTAAGGTGCTAAATTACATCTGACCAGAAACAAGGGTAATGGCTGAAGAGCAAGAAGGAGCACAATACAAACGAGATGGATAATTTCTTTTACCATGAAGGAAAACTCCACCCTGGAACGTGTTTATATTAGGATATTTATGACGTGTGTAGTGAGTCTGGCGCTAATTTGTTGGCTGGTGCTGTATTTTCATTATTCCTGTGAGAAGTTAGCAGTCGTGCCATGCTAATGTTGCAGGAGGACATTATTGCCGGTGCAGTCACAGTTGTATTTAATAAAAGAAAAAATCTCAACGACCTCTGACATAAAGGATAACGGTCTGATTTCCTCGTTAGCTCGATGATGGTATTAACATGAAAGTTAAAGCTTTGGAAGCCGATCTGTTTCAGCAGAGTGTACAGATGAGGAGGTGAGAGAGAGAGAGCGCCGGACAGATTAAAACACTAAAGCGCCGCTGCATCGCTCTCTTTAGGTAGAGATAAAGCGAGTGGGGAAATCCCATTGCACCCCTGTCAGAAGATAGAGCGGCATTGTGGGTAATGTAAGAAACCTGTTAACCAAAATGAAAATAGACAAGATGTTTAAACTAAAAAAAAAAAAAATTCAACTTGTCTCGGATGCCGTTTATGATGTTGATTATAAAGATTAATACGCACGACGGAGTGGTGTAATATTTGGTTGACTGAAAAGCAGATGCCTCCTTGTTTTGGATCATTAGCAGTGTTTTAATAGAGAACGCAGGGATTCGCAGTAATCAGATCGAGACTTGATGACTGCCCGGAACACAAACCGCATCGTGATGTGTGAAAGAAAGCTGCTGATCGATTTTTACGCATTTCATAAACAGGTGAATGAGCAATGCTGACAGTACGGTTAGCCTCAGAAATCAGGGTCACGGGTATCACGCTAGTGATCCTCAGCATGTGTTTGTGTTTCCCAGTGGGACTCTGCCTTTTGGTAGTCAAGTTTATGCATTCTGTCTGAAGACTATGCGTCTCCCTGAGGCACTTAAAAATCTCAGCCTAAGTTGCTTAGGGGAATATTGATCTCTTCTTTGCCCTTCTGTACTTCACAGTAAGCCGCACACTTAGATCAGTTTTGAGTGGGAAGCTCACTTTTAATTCCTCGGTGGGTCTGTATTGCTTTGCTGTTTTTTTTTTTTTCCCAACCGATATTGTTATACCAGTATGGCCTGTCGTTCATATATGTTGTTGCTTTTTCACAGCGGATATAAAAGTCTACACACCCCTGTTAAAATTGCAGGTTTTTTGTGATGTTAAAAAATAAGGAACCCATATCAGATACACCTTCAATGTCCTATAACAACCAAGAAAGTGAAAAATAAATAGAAACCATTTAGGGAAAAGAAAAGGAGAAAAAAAAACTGTGTTGGCATAAGTATGCACACCCCTTAACAAGCCACTTTTGTTTGTCCAGATATATCAAATTTTGAGGGATCTGAGCTCTGACTGGGCCACTCCAAAACATTCATCTTCTTCTTCTGAAGGGAACATTTTTTTTCAATTTCTGCTGTCTAACAGAGGCCTGAGGGTTTTTGTGCCAAAAATAGTTTGGCATTTGGAGCTCTGTCTGTCTTGACTACATCCCCAGTCCCGGCTGATGATGCTGCCACCACCATGCTTTACCATGGATTTGGTGTTCTTTTGGTGAAAAGCTGTATTATATTTGCGCCAAACGTATCTTTTAGATTTGTGCCCCAAAAAAGTTCTACCTTTGGTTCATCAGCCCATATCAAATTTTTCCACATGGTTTAGGGTGATTTAGGTAGGCTTGGTTGTGAGAAAGGGCTTTCCTTAGACACCCTACCCAAAAAGCCCAAACATGTGAAGAGTGTGAGAGGTCACATGCAAGGGAGTGACCAGTACTTGCCAGATGTTCCCGCAGCTCCTTTAACGATGCTGTAGCTCTCTCGGCAGCCTCCCTGATGACAAGCTTTCTTCTTGCCCTTTCATCAGTTTTGGAGGGACGTCCTGTTCCTGCTGATGTCACTGTGGTGCTCCATTTTCTCCACTTGTTGATGATGGTTGATCGATTCCCTTCGACAGTGAGATCCATTGCGTGCTTTTTAAGCTCTTTGTAGACCATGGCTTCAGCAGACAGATGAAACCGAGGAGATGTCAAGAAAATCCTACAGAAACAGCTGATCTGGTCATTATTTGGGGTTAATCAGAATAATTCCATTGATCACAGCTAATTACTTTTGAATGTGATTGGCTAACAGTCTCAGCACAGACACATGCCTCATTATAAAAGGAAGTGCTAAAGGTTTTCTTTCTTTAATGCTGAAAAGGTTTCTATTTGATTTTCAGTCGAATTTTGTTGGTTGCTAAAATCACATTAAAGATGGAGCAACATCTGACATGACTTAGATTTTACCAGGCAGTCAGGTTTCACCTGCAGAACCAAGTCTCCTGAAGAACTGCAGCAGATTCTCCAAGATGCTTAGATAAACGTACCAGCCATTTTTCTTATAAAACTGCACAACGTGTACCTACTGATGCATTTTTTAAAAAGACTTTTAACTTCATTTAGTTAATTGCTGCTCTTTGTAGAAGACATTTTAATGTAGAAGATATTTAAGGCAGTTTCGCTCTACTGCATGTCTTTTGATTGTGCCTAAGTTTTGTACACAGTACTCTATATTTGTGTCTTTTTTTTTTAATTTTTGAAATTAAAAAATGAACGTACAAGGACCCAATAACATAACTGCATCTTATATTTGTATATAGGCTGATATGTATACTATTTTATTTTTTTTAGTAGGCAGAATTTAGAAGAGGTGCGTCGTACAGTCCAGAAAATATAGGCGTGTCTGACGGAACTGATTTTATGTGCGTAGCATTTATTCTTAGAAAGAAATCCTTACAGTTTATGTTTAATCCGACCTTTTATGGCACTCCATAGAAAGCTCTGGTTAGATCGGTATCAATTTTTCCCATTAAAAGGCTTTCAGGATGACCATGTGACATCAGTGTTTCTAATAGTAGTGAGTTTTGTGGAATCAAGTGTAGCCCAGGGTTCTTCTCCTTGTCCGTCTCTCTCGATCTGTCTCTCTCTTTCGTTTTAGTCACTTGAGAACCACAAGGACAAATAGAGGAGTAAATGGGTTTTTAATTGGCCTGGGAATTCTCCTGACTTCAATTACTCAGTTAGACAGAGTGACAGTCGGCTAGAGAGACAGACAGCTTAGACAGTAAAAAAAAAAAAAATGGAGAGAGACACTGAGTGAGAAATGCTTGAGTTTTAAATAACGTCTTGCAGCTCGGGTATAATTAAGTCCTCCCGCCACTGTCGAAATTAATTAAAGCTATCTGTAATTGCATATTAATGCTTTAATGACACAGCGAATTAAAAAAACTGATGTAGCAAAGGGTTTGCTTGAAAGTCTGAAACGGCATTCACCAAAATGTTTAAAATTGTGCACGTTGCGTTTAATGGCTGAAGTAAATCTCAGCTAGTGAGTAGCTGTGTTATTGCGTATACTGTTGGCTTATCAGATGCCTCTTTAGCCAAAAATGTATCCATAATAATGGAAGTGGTCTAATGCACAGATTAAAAATGCCTCATTATCTCTAGTGAGCTTTTATACAGTTTTAAACTCAGATTTTCAATTCAGATTTTCGTGATTCATAATGCGTTTCATGTTTTCTCTCTCTCTTTTTTTTTTTTTTTTTTTTACAGTTGATATGCTTTTAACATCCGCGTTCATTTTGCTTTAGTCTGCCTTTTTTTTTCCCCCACTTACACTTGGTTCTTTCAGTTGTTCCAGCTAATCTGTTGCTATAGTTACAGCTTTTTCCGTGTTTATGGTAAAGCTTGTCAAACTGGTGGCAACTCGTGCCGCTTTTTTGGCTGCTTCGCTGTATTGGGAAACAGTGTAACCAATTTTACTCTTGACAAAGAGCCAATGGTTAATGTTTTGCTATTTTCAGTTGAAAATATTTGGCAGCCAAAACTTCAGTGCCTTGCTTGTATTTACCCCTTTTTCCTTCGCTGTATCGATCCAGCATTTGTCATTTAGCGCTTAAGTGTTTGTAACTGAATTTGGTCTACCATCACAGCGTGTGGAAAGAGGGAGCCAGTTTTTTAAACAGGAGTCCAAATGGCTTTGACACTGAAGGATGAAACTGCCTGCTCAGCCTACATGTTGCAATTTTTAGGCATGTATCTATGTGACAGAGAGAGGGAATTAGGGATGAAGGAGTGTGTCTGTGTGTGTGTCTGTGTGTGTGTGTTTGCTTTGAACTTTGTTCATTTGTGGAGGGAGAACAAGCGATCTGAGAGCAGGTGACATGAATGTATGAGTTTATGGTTTGGTTTGGATGATGGGTGTCTTTTTGTTCCATATGGTGCGGCGCGATAGCTTAGCAGCTCCAGAGGTGGCTTTATGGTCTTGCTGAAACTAATGAGATTCAGCTTCTGTATCAGCTCACAGCGGCGCACCACATACCAGAACGTATAGATGAAGACATTTGACTTGAGCTGGAGGAGGAGGTATGAAGAAAGAGAGAGAGAGAGAGAGAGACATGACATAAAATGGATTGAGGATTGAGGGCTGAAGACAAGAAAGAAAATGTAGAGAGAAAGATTTGCATTCACATAGAAGATTACAAACTGTAGATTGATTGTGCAGTTCCATGTTTTACTTTTGTGCCTGCAGGTTTGCAAAATGTCTGTGTGTGTTTTTTTTTTTTTTTATTATTTTCCAAACAACTTTTGGATGGCATTGTGGAGGAATACCTGCAAACAAGGAGCCGTATAAGAAGTTTTTTTTTTTTCCAGCGATGCAGGACGACATGAGACACGCTTTTTCGCTGTGCTCCAAGTGCCAGCACTCACACCACAGTCATCCCAGTCAGTCTTCACGAAAGTAGAAACAGGAAGTAACATGACAATTTGAACCAATCACGTTACCTGTCACATGGCCCCGAGCATGGATAGCTTCCAATGTGGAGCATGCTGTGGTTTGGTTGAAGCGAACCCCAGACCACCATTTTCAAGAAGAGCAGGGAGCAGATCTCTGGAACGCTCTCGGGCTTGAAAACAGCATTCACACTTCACCAGTCGTACTGAACCTCGGACTCGAACTGCCCCAGGTCTGGAAAAGGACGCAAGCGTGAAAATGACCAGAAAAGAGGATCCTTATAAGACTAGATTCACAGCAGCACAGTCCACAGAAATGGTTGTTGGCGAGATGCTTCACGTCTCTAGATCAGCCAAACTATCATCAGTTCTGATCCTTCTTGACATCTCAGCACCGGTTCACACAATCACAACTCTCCTGTCCGTCCTCTCAAGCCTTGCAGTTGGCAGCCCAGCATGGTGGCGGTTTGTTTCTTTCATGGAGGGGATGGTCATACAGAATCTCCACTGGTGTCCCACAAGGCTCAGTGCTTGGTCCTCTTCTAATTTCCCTCTATATGCACTCTCTCAGTGAAGTAATTTCCTCATGTTTTTTCAGACCACTTCTGTGCTGGTGATCTGGCAGGTCTTTCCTTGCGCATCATTAGACCACTGCAGAGTGACTTCTGTAAGTCTCTCTGGATAAGGATGTTTGCCAAATTTAAATTGAAATTTGAAAATGCATCTGATCCAGCAGGTAGCTGCAGTGTTTCTTTTACCTCGGCCCTTTGCTTTGCTCTCTCCACTGCTCATTTCAGATTTTAAACAGTGATCCTTGCCTATGAAGTCAGAAATGGACCAGAAAGTGTTTCTAAAACTCCACTCTGTAACATGTTCCCTTTGAACCTCTAGCACGGCTTGCCTCGACTCACCATCCCGGAAGTATCAAGACTTTCTACAGATGATACTAATCACCTAACCAAAACCTGAAAAATAAAGTTGTAGTCTATCTTTGTTGCTGTTGTACTTATTAGCGGTATTAATTCCTGTAAGATAAAATGAGAGAGAGAGATATCATATAGTGTTTGAAGGCTTTCTAAATGCAAGAGTGGACTTACAGATGCACAGCCCACACCTCCTTCATTGGGACTAACCGACACAGGGGCCACACCTCCTTCACTGTGACTGACAGAGACATAGGCCACACCTCCTTCACTGGGACTGACAGACACATAGGCCACGCCTCCTTCACTGTGACTGACAGAGACATAGGCCACGCCTCCTTCACTGGGACTGACACACATAGGCCACACCTCCTTCACTGGGACTGACACACATAGGCCACACCTCCTTCACTGGGACTGACAGACACATAGGCCACGCCTCCTTCACTGGGACTGACAGACACATAGGCCACACCTCCTTCACTGGGACTGACAGACACATAGGCCACGCGTCCTTCACTGGGACTGACAGACACAGAGTTTTATCAGCAGGATCTCTTAATGAAGATAACACAAATATTTCTGTATTTATTTTATCAGGTGTATATATGATCTAATCTGAATATGATTGTGTGTCTTTGCGGAGATCAGTGGCTGTGAGTCAGTTATTTTCAGCAGCGTTAGCTGGAACACGTTCAAAAGTGTATTAATAAGCTGTAGCAGCGTAGGCGGGATGTGCACTAATGCTGAGCAGATGATAGTGTGTGAGAGTCAGATGGTGTGGAATGATGGCAGATTTACACCTTCCACACACACGCGCGCACACACACGCGGACACGCCGCTACTGCGTTCGCACACAGAGCCTATAAACACAACACTCAATTCAATTGAATCTCAGTTCAGTTCAGTTCAGGTAGCTTTTTGGCGTGACTGTATATAATACATTATTAACAATGGCTTAGGAGCACAATAAGAACAACATCAAATACAACAGAAAATACTGATAATACTAATATCAGCTATAATAGCAAGAACAATAGTTTCTCTCAGTCTGTCTCCCTCTCCCTGTATCTTTGTCTGTCTCTCTGCCTTAATTTGAGACTCTCTCTGTCACTCACTCACTCTGTGTGTGTGTGTGTGTGTGTGTGTGTGTGTGTGTAGGAACTCACCGTGGCTGGGCGGCTGTACAGATGCGTTTGCTGCATGAACTGGTGTACGCGTCCCGGCGCATGGGGAACCCCGCCCTCAGCGTTCGCCACCTCTCCTTCCTCTTACAGACCATGCTGGACTTCCTGTCAGATCAAGGTCCGTCTTTTACACACAAACACCCACAAACACCCACACAGTCATTCACACATGCACATCTCCACACAACCTCTCACGCATATGCATACACACACATTTAACCTTACCCACATACTCACACTGGATCCTCCTTGCTACTGGCAATGCTTGACTTTCCATAAGACCAAGCACACCAAGGTCTCTCTCTCTCTCTCCCACTTATACAAAATTAAAGTTTTGCTCAGTTTAGAGAAGGGAGATGTGAAGAAAAAAGTGAAGAAAAAAAAAAAGAAAGAAAGCATGTGATGGAGAGAGAAAAGAGAGGAAACAGGGATTAAAGACTGAAAGTAGAGAAGAGAGAAGCAGAGAGCTGAGTTCAGGGTTACGGGCTTTGCTCAAGGGCACTACTGGGATTTAAATTCACAACCTTCCAGAAACTAGTGCAAGACCTTTACTGCTGCAGCTTCCACTGCCGCTGATGAGGACAGGAAGTGACAGACAGGGAGGCTCTCTCTCCCTCTCTCTCTCCCTCTCTCTCTCACTCTCACACACTCACACTGTTTGGCCTCCTGCCTTTCTATATATGCAAATAACTGAATATACTATGAAGAATTAATACTCTAAAAGCACTTCCTGTAATTCTGTTATTGGAGTGGAGTAATTTTTAGGTTGAAGTGCACAGAAGCTGGTCTGGTCCTCCCAGCCCTCTCTTAATCCAGTTATAGTTAAACAAGAACCAAAGTCCTTAATCTTTTGGCACCATCCGAACTGGACCTCTGGCATGCACTCGAACAACATGCTGCTCAGAGTGATGGCTGAGGCTATGTTTCTCTCACAGAAAAGAGTGGGAAGCTCTCTTCAGGTGATGGGTAAGATGTTACCCCTGGCAGAGGAGTATCTTGGGATCTTCTTTACGGGTGATGGAAAAAAGACAGCACAAAATTTACAAGGAGATCGAGGTCAGCAGTGACTGTCTTTGCCATGAGGAGCTTGGCAAACCAGGAACCAGCTGAGGCGATTTGAGCATCTAACAAGGGCGCCCCGTGGTTGGCTCCTGCTAGGGTGGTATCAGGCAACTGAACAGAGATCCCGGAGCAGACCCAGAACCCCCCCGGAGAGAACACATTTTACATCACGGTCACTTTCTAGAGCACAACTCGGATTTTATCTCACAGTTGAATTGGAAACATCCAAGTAGGGCTGTAGTCTGTAGTCTGTAGTCGAGACCACCATTGTCAAGTCCAAGACCAGGACTATTCAAGTCAAGATCAAGTCCAAAAGAAGGCGAGTCTGAGTCGAGATTGAGACTGAAACCCTTTAAATCCTTTTCGAGGCCAGCGCTTTTAGACTTACGTCAATTTATTTGGCTTCATTTGTGCATTGAACCAATGATTCAGCTGTTGTCTAGAACTAGGTATTGGCTCTTGTCAAACTTTGTGCATGCTTAAAGAAAAGACAACATGAACATTATTTTTTTTTTTGAACTCTCAGATGAGACCAAGACCATATTCAGAGAAAATTCCCAAGACTGACCTGTCCAAGTACAAATGCCAACAAGTCTGAGACAAGTCCAAGTCAATACCTGAAATGTCTCGAGACTTGGCAGCCCTGTGTTTGGGGAACCCCCGGCAGGAGCTGGAATTTGTGGATGGGGATAGAGAAGTCTGGACTGGGCTGAATGAAGGAATGAAGCTGAATGTCCATAATCTACATATCCTTATCAGTTGATATTTATAACATTGTAGCGTGGATTGTTGCCTGAGACGCTGTAAACACTGAAACAGATGGCAGGTAAAAGTCACAGAGATGGAAAGTTATTTATAATGTATGGTAGGGAGCCATTTACCATTCCTGCCCACTCCCACGGTTATTTGTACCTGCCCCCAGTATTCTTCAGTGACCTTGGTCCTTGTAGAAGTAAATAAACATTG
This sequence comes from Pangasius djambal, assembly GCA_022985145.1. Classification (NCBI taxonomy): domain Eukaryota; kingdom Metazoa; phylum Chordata; class Actinopteri; order Siluriformes; family Pangasiidae; genus Pangasius; species Pangasius djambal. The sequence goes on along the minus strand of CM040983.1, from coordinate 3,207,651 downwards.
CCTCCTCACCATACGGCGGTAAGCCTGGCTTCGTCAGGTGATTCTGCACTGACAACAAAGAGAAGACAGAACATACCTGTCAGTATGCTTGATAACAGACATCCATCGTCGCTTCCTTCTGCCATCGTGAGCCGTGGTATTATTTCCTCTCTGATGCACCGCTAGCTGTGGGTTCTCGAATACATTACAAGGATGTTGTGTTCGCCGTCCATATCTGAGGCCAGACATCACAATATGCTAGTGCTGCATCGATACTGATGCCACGCTGATTCACTCGTAAAAATGCCCCGATACCAGCATCTGATTCCACGTGACCTGATCCTAGTGTCACGTTGCCACACTAATGAACAGACAACACAAAATCACAGCAGTCTCGATGTCTTTCACAACGATGGCAATCAAAGCAAAGCAGGCTGCAAACTGTGCTGTGTGAAAATATCAAGAAGAGGGACTACAGCAGCGTACTACAGCACAAATAACCTAATAGAGATTATTAAACATAAAACTCAGCAACAGGAGGGCAGCAAACACAGACTAGGTGAGAAAGCAAAGTCTACAGACAGCGCCTGGTGAGAAAAATAGCAGCTCTTAACCGATACGCTGTGTTCGACGATCAGCCGCTGTCAGTCATCGACTTCGCTTAAAGCTAGGTGAAAGAAAACCGATCCCATCCAAGCTAACTAACGTCGCTAGCTAACGCGTTTCATTTCAAATAAAAACCCGCTAACGTTATAAAGAACGAGTCTAGTAGCCTAAGTGTGTGTAGCCGAAGTAGCCTAACGCTGGTGTAAACAAATAAATAAAAGAAATAAACAAAGTAAATGAAATGCAGCATAAATCAAATGTTCCTTGATGCCCCTGATTTATTAATACTTAGCTGGTTACCCGTTTCGGTGTCGCTTTTGGTACTGAGGAGTATTTGCTTTAGCTTCTGCCTGAAAACTTTTTGTTTTGTTTTGTGTTTTTAACTTTTTTTTTTTTTTCCATATATAAAATGGATTAGGATGCTCGAGTCTTGACCTGTACGAGTGATGAATGAGGCGGTGAAGTTCCTGAACACATGAATATAAATACCTCATTATCCCTCTGAACCAAATGACCTTAAAGCCGTGTTCATTCTTTACCCGGGATCCGGTTTTAAATAATCTTATATCACCATTCTCTCTTTTCACCAGGAGAGTGTAGAAATAACACATGAAATTAAAGGAGAAATGTGATACCAGTCCTCTCTCGAGGGGAGGTGAATTGCAATTTTTTTTAATTTTTTTTTTTAGCTTTTGAGACTATGTATTTCTTGTCGTTTGCCTTTTAAGGAACAAAAAAAAAAAAAAGGCAGGTTTTACTCTGGCGGAGTTCATTTCAGGGCCAGAAAAATGTAAACAGACAATTTAAACAAAATTGTACGTTGCGAATGAGGTTTTTCCCAATGCAGGCTAGTTCCTTTGGGTTGCCTTTTAAGGCAAAAAAAAGGGCACGGTTTACTCTGGAGGCCGAGCTAGTTTCAGGGCCAGAAAAAATGTAAACAGACACTTAAACAAAAAAAAATAAGAAACTGCATTGTAATATTGCAAATCTGTTCTTTTCGCTATGATATATTTAATCTATGTTCCTGTGTATATTTAATATTACAGACTGCCCCTTTAATATTTATTAACTTCAAATTCTTTATGTATTACCTGCATGATTAATGTGCCAGTTAGTCAATGCCCCGAACATGCTGGAGTTTATTTTATTACGAATTAAATTCAGCTGAATGATCACCTGCTCAAACGTTTTAATTGTAATTTATTTATTTATTTATTTTTTTCAATTATTGCTCGTATTCACGCTTAAGTTCAAAGTAATGTTGTATCGTCAGAGCTGTGGGCATTCGCATTCACAATCTCTTTGGCAGGCTAGCAGCATAAATAGTGCGCAATTAGCAACTTGGTTAAATAAAGGAAACAAGCGCACACATTTTCAAAAAAAAATGTTCGGATGTTTTATTCATTTGGTTTGTTTTGTTTCCGCTCATCAGAGAATTCATTACGGTTGTTTTGGCAGGAAGTTGAACCGTTGCTTTACACACACACACACACACACACACACACACACACACACACACACACACACACACACACACACACACACTCCTGTTGCCTTGTTGTACATTAAGGCATGTTTTGTTTAGCCGTGTTCGCATGGCTGTTGTGAGATTTAAAGTTGTTCTCGATTGTTCTAGCTGTAGCTCGTTAATTAGATTCATTACTCATTTAAAGCGCCCTTGTTGACTCCCAGCTCTTACTACACACTCATTTCCCTGCTCCTGTAAGTGGACTCTTGGAGGCAGTTCAGAGTTCTGACTCATCTGTGAAGCACAAGTGAAGGAGGGTTTAGTGCAGGCGGACGCTCGGACTTAGCCGCAAGATGTATGTGGTTAGAATTTTTCTTATTCTAATATATTTTTTAAAAAATGTAATTTTACATTTTATTTAAATTAACAATGGAGACATTGGCTAAAAAAAATAAATAAAAGGTCTGTTTTCTTTTTTTTTTTCTTTTTTTAATTTTAAGTATTTTTTTGGTTTCTGCATAAACAACATTTTTTTTTTTCTTGTATTTTTTAAAGAAAATTGTCAGATGCCAATTTTATTATTTTTTTTATTAGCAGCAAGATGTATGTGGATGGAATTTTTCAACAATTTATTCAACAATTTTAATAATGAAAAATTTTATTTAAATATTTATTTAATTATATTTTTTAAAAATGAAGGATTCCTGCATTTTTTTTTTTTTTTTTTTTAAAAAGAAAATTGTCAGAAGCCAGTGCCTTCTGGGTAACGTGTGTCCCTAAAGTGTGCACTGTTGTTGACCCAATATTTGATTTAAACTTGCATCCGCGCACACACACTTGTGTTTATATCACCATACCGAATGATGAAATTATTTGTAATAAAAAATTTATTCCAGTCTCGCTGAAAAATGGGACCTTGTTTGGAGAGCGATGTCTCTCGTGTGGTCCTTAAAAACAAATCTGATTTTGATTGACAGCTGGGACACAGACATGGTAGCGTGTGTGAGATGCACGGTGCTGTCTGTGTAATGTGTAATCCGGACGGCATTCGATGTGTGGCACTGAGAAGTGGGGTGAGCGTAGCAAGCAGCTAACATTAATCACCACACCAGCAACAAAACAGCAGCATTCCTGTCCCACAATATTCTAAATACTAGTTATACATCCTTCAAATCTTTCCCAACTCTCAAATATTGACGAATCTGTTGCCTGAACTCAGAGTATCAGTGTACAGAGAGTCAGAAGTCTACATGCTGATTATCCTTCCGTTATCATCATGTTACTGAGAAATCGCAAACGTGTAAACTCGTCTGTCTCGAAGACGTCGGAAAACCTGCCTCTGACACTGGAGACTCCTTCCATAAAAGTTAAACAACCACCTTTCAACTTACGGGAAAATTCTTCACCATATCAACGGTTGCACACGTTTTTCCCTCTGCTAGCAGTAAAACTAGTCCGTGTAACAAAGTGCAACCTATAGTTTGTGTTAGAATGAAACTCGGTGTGTAATCTGAGGTCGTGAGATTAAGCTAGAACGCTAACACTATCCCGCTCGGGCCTCCAGTTTTTCACAGGCGTTATACTGGACATATTTCTCTGCGCTTACGGTAAGATTCGTTTTGAGTTTTACTCTTCCAGCAGTCTCTTGGAGATTTGGACTTGCTGTGGATATCAAGAACAAACTGCACATGCACAAGACTCATGTATGTACTGTTTGCCCTGGTGTTTAATTTATCCCCCTGGGTGCATTAAAATCATGTTAATATTTCAGATTTATTTATTAATTTATTTACATTAATGTTTTACCGTTAGTGATATCTGGCTCAAATTTTGTTTAGTCAGTCAACCCTGTGTCCACGTTAACATCAACCAGTTCAACTAGTCTTTATTTAACATGTAATGAAACTCAGTGGGTTTTATTCAAGGACAAGAAAATACACAGACTGGACCACAGGTTCTCAATCCTGGGGTTGCCTGACCACTCGATTTATGGAATATTTGAAATGAAAACTAAAATATTAAATTAATTATTATAATTTCTTTAGCCTTCCAGCAATTCGAAGTTCTTCTTAATCCCATTTTACAGCAGACTTGTACAAATAACCTGTAAGATAGAGATAGAGTATGTGGAACTCGATTAAAAAAACAAAACAAAAAAACAATGCATTAAGTCGTGGTCGTAGAAAAGTGTATTAATTCTTCGAGAAAACGCGTTTGGAAAACTGACTTCCAGTCCTCAGTGCTTGTCTGTATTTGGAGGCACCTCCTGTCAGTCATTTTATAGACACTGTACTCTTCAGGCTGCTGTAGATCCTGTGGGCGGAGCTTCACGTACATGGGCGGGAATCCTTTGAATGTCGAATCCACCTGACTGTTAGAGACCAAATCATGAAAAAAAGACTAATCTTATTGTAAATGCACCTTTAGAATCAAATTGAGCGTACTTCTGCGTGGCATGGTCACGGTTTCTAGCTCGACACGCTGCTAAATACGACGTTCACGCTGTATCGTAGGCCCAATATAAACAGCACATGGGAGGCATTTCAGTCTGACGGTAAAATCCAAACTTCCACAGAGTGTGGAAATGAAAACCTCATTGGATTAATGAGCTTTATGTGATTGCATGCAGTGGTAATGCGTGTTTAGAATATTTACAGATATTTACATGTAACTAAGAAAGCGCAGAAATGTGCCGTGATGCTTTCGGGTACACAATGAGTGTTACGCCAGTGAAAATACGTGAACCTGAGTGCACCGAATCGAGCCCAGTCATTAGCTAGCGGTTATTTATAGGGTGCAGTGTTGGATCTAGGTCGGATGTAACAGCTGAGGTGAGATGAGTGCTACGTCCTATCTCCTGACGCCGCAGCGCGCCGAACAAGCCCAGTCCTCTCATTAAGACACACCGAGTGCAGAGCGCCAAAATGCACCAGACAGACAAATCGTGCTGTTTCGACTTGTTAAAAAAAAAAAAAAAGACACAATCCTCCTGTTAATAAATCAGCATGTACACTGAACCCACACCTAATTTAAAATCCTCTCCGTCTGCGCCGTCAGCCGGAGTCCGGCGTCTGAAATGTGTTATTTAAGGCTTTGTGGCGAGAGACAGAGACGGCGGGCGAGAAGGCTTCTCTGCACCTCAGGAGGTGGTCACATGAAAATAATGAGAGATAGAAGGATGAAGAGTTCAAGCTGAGGGAGGAGGCAGGTTGAAATAAAAAACACGCGGCAGTTGGGAAGAGGAGTGCAGAGTATAAGACGGACTGGCCGGAGTCGGAAGAGAGGTGCAGGGTAAGATGTGGGATTGCTGAAACGCAGCCCGCTGAGTAATTAGCTGTTTGGTGAGGCGCGCTGGTGAAGGCGCACACTGTCAGAACGGGTTAAGCTGGCTGGAGGAGGTGTGTGAGGATGAGCTGTTTCAGGTTGGCGTTTTTTTTTTTTTTTTTAAAGCTATTTTTAAGAACAGTTGTGAAAATGAAGCACATTAGCCGTATAAAGCCCTTTAATTAGAGGCCACATGCTCGGAGGAGAGTTCCTGTGAAATCAGAGGTGTAAATTTCCACGATTTTTTGCTTCTGTGAAATTTTTTTGTTTGTTTGTTTGTTTTTTTTTGCAGTTTAGTAGCAAATTTCTTGTGTCTTGGTTTCATCGCGATTCTCTCTCCAAAGATGTAATTCTGTTACATTGATACCTTTTTTTTTTTTAAATTGAATAAAATATATGGTGCCAATATATTAACAAATCAATTTTTCTATGTGTATAAAAAGTGGCAGCTGTTTTATTTTCTTGGGCTACAGAGAACTTTGTCTTTCACACAATTACACGTTAAACAGTTTTGCCTCCGTGAATGTGCGACTTGGGGCGTTTCTACATAACAGTGTAAAATACAGGGGGGAGTAACTCCAGCCTGAAACACACTTGATGTGCGTCAATTAATACTAATGAAGGGCAGGTACTAAATTTGCAGAAGCCGTTTTTTTCCATTCGAAGACAAAAATTCTACCAGAAGGTTTATTAAAACGATGACATCATTTTATATTTGCTATTCTCCGGCATGTTCGTGGCTCAAGTTTCAGTCAGCATTTTAATAAAAAGATAAACATTAATAGATATTTCACAGACACAGTTTCACTCTTCTGGGAGACTTTTAGAGGTCCGAACTCACCACAACTATCTAAAACGACGAGCACCTGCAAAAATGTATCCCCTAACACACCCAAATTTTATTCATTATCAGGACCTACGTTTTCAAATCTCTACGGAAGGTAGATTTTCTCACTTTCTTAAAAAATGAAGGGGATGGAAAATCGTAATTTTATCACAGAGCATGATGGTTCTTATTTAATTATTTATTTATTTATTTACTGACTTGCTTACTTACTTAAGTACTTACTTACTAACTTACACTTATGTACTAACTTACTTACTTAATTACTTATCCAACCACCTATAATTTTGTTTTCTGTGACTGATATTTGACTTGATTCTCAATTTTTTTTTATTTTTTATTTTTTTAACAGCCCCAGATCCCTTAAACTGTACAATAAATTCAATGGACTTCCTCAGTACAGATTTATTTCATGAAAAATATTAAAATATGTCAAATAATATTCTTTTAGAGTCATAGAGCTTTTTATTCCCGAACTCCACTGATAGAACACATTGGTGCTTGGACCCCTGAATATAATACCTTCTGATAATGGTGGGATTCTACCAGTGTAACAAAATGTTTAAGAAAAAAACAGAAACAAACAAACAAACAAACAAAAAAAAACACAGACCCCCTGACTATGCTTCACAACACCTGCTTAGGCCCCTGGAGTCCACGTAAAAACACCCATCATCAGCTAGTCTTTATTTAAACCTCCAACACACACTGAGACTGAAACCCAAATGGCTATAAATTCACTATGTACACGCACTACATAGAGTACAGCATAAACGTGTTATATAGCCTACGTAGTGCACTTTATGCCCAAAATAACTCCATTTAAGACTCAGGAATAAGAGGCTGTTTCAGATACCTGCATGTGATTATCAGTTTTTTGGTCTCCTGCTTTGTACAAGTGTTTTTTTTTTTTTTTAAACATTACATGTTTAGAGTTTTTAAATTACAAGTTTTGTTAAATGTTTAAAAACGTGAAAATAAAATAAGCTTCATGCTCTTTTCTTAAACCAATTGACTTCATTTAGCTGTTTAGGAAAATGTGCTTTGATGGAGTTACATTAGGCAACTAAAGTTTTATTTTTTTTTTTTCTGTGTGTATTTTATTTTTTTTAGTAAAAATACCGGAAGTAGGAAAGTGTCATTTACTCTGACAGCTCCGACTGAAATACACTGAACAACAGTAAATGGATGAAATCATTGTAATATAGTTGAGGAATCCAAAATGAAGATTCATTATCGATTTAAAATCACACCCTGAACTGAAATTGAATCAAAATGTGACGCTCTTAAAGATCCGTTTGATGAAATTAAAGGAGGATGGTGGGTTATAGCGATGCCAAAAATCTACACGGGTAACAATTGCTTTGCTAGTTTTAATATTTCAAAGTTTAAATAAGTGTTAAGACAGTATCTGTCCATATTATTATAAGCTAGAATTGAATTTTTTTTATGAGAGTCAGAGATTTTGTTGCTCTCTCTGTTATTTCTAAAGACTTAATAAACTCATAAAGAACTCTCAAGTCCATCCAACTTGATGGACGTGTCTAGAGTACGTCCTGTTTAATGTAACGGTTATGTGGAAAGAGGGAGAACTCTCATTCACACAGCAGCGGAGCGAGCGAGTCCTCGAAGGTGTAGAGCTATTCTCTCACTCGCACCATATAAAACTCTCACTAGTGTGTGTGTGTGTGTGTGAAGGAAAGATGGTTTTAAACACTCGACTCAGCACTCAATGAGATGCTTGACCTGTGTCATCCCTCTGGCCCTGAGCTAATCTCACTTTCATGCTCTCTCTCTCTCTCTCTCTCTCTCTCTCTCTCTCTCTCTCTCTCTTTCGCGCGCCTGCTATACCTCTCTGTAGAAAATCAGCCCCATGTGCTATAGGCTTCACTCCATATAGATATAAATACCATCCAATTACAGCTGCACTTTAACCTGTTTCATTTTAAATCCAATGTGCTGGAGTGGTTAAAAACCTCGTTCTCACACACACACACGCGCGCACACACACACACACACACACACACACACACACACACACACACACGCGCACAGAGGGCTTTAAACTCACCTTCTCGCCTTCACTAATAGCACCTCTGCTCCTGAAAAAGCAGACAGAGTCTCGGGGGAGAACAGGAGCCGAGCCAACACTCGCCATGGTAATTGCACTCCTCCCCAGTGCTTTAACCGTTTTTTTTCTCCCCTCCCTGTATCAGCTTTTCTTTCTCTTTCTTTCTTTTTCTTTTTTTTCCTTTACTTTTGGTTTTGCCTCTTTTTAGAATTGTAGGAAAAGGTAAATTGATGACAAAACCTTGTTTAAGGACTTTTTTTTTTTTTTTTTTTTTTTAAACAGGACAATATGGTACAGCATGATGCAGTTAGTATGCTGTAAAACTATTGGCACCCGCTTTACATAACAGTAACCAAAAGAAAAACCAAAAGAAAAGCATCCCTAAAGCATGGTCCTGCCACCACCATCCTTCACCGTGGGTGTTCATGGTGTTCTTTTGGTGGTGTGTTTTTTTTTTTTTTGCATCAAACATACCTTTTGGAATTATGGAATTATTAAATCTTTTGGTCTCATCAGACCGTAGTGGTTTTGGGTCATTTAGTTGCGCTTGGATGGTTTTTTTTGTGATAAAGGGCTTCCGTCTAGCCACATAGCCTCACAGCCCAGACGTGTGAAGAATATGAGAGATTGTTGCAGAGAGTAATCAGTACTTGTCAGATATTCCTGCAGCTCCTTTAATGTTGCTGTAGGTCCCTTGGCAGCCTCCCTGGTAAGCTTATGTCTTGTTCTTTTATAAATTTTGGAGGGAGGTCCTGTTCTTGGTAGATGTCACTGTGGTGCTCCATTTTCTCCACTTGTTGATGATGGCCTTCACGGTGTTCCATGGTACATCTAGTGTTTTGGGAATTCTTTTATACCCCTCTCCTGATATCTTTCGACAGTGGGACCCTGTACAGGCTTCGTAAGCTTTTTGTAGACCATGGCTTCAGAAGTCAGATGAAACCAAGAAGATGTGAAGAAAATCCTACAGAAACAGCTGATCTTTATTTGGAGTTAATCAGAAAAATGTCATTGATCACAGATGTTTACTTTTGCACATGAGATTGAATGCGATTGGTTTATTCTGAACACAGCGACGTCCCCAATTATAAAAGGGTGTGCACACTTATGAAACCAGGTTGTTGAAAGTTTTTTATTGTTTCTATTTTACCCTAAAATGTCTCTGATTGCTTTTCACTTATTTTTTATACGTAATTTCTCATTGAGGGTGGAAAATGTTCTGATGATTTATCTTGGGTTTCCTTTTTTACGTCACAAAAACCTGCCATTTTAACATTTTTATATCCACTGCATTATCAGATTCACTTTTTTCCCCCTGTTTTGCTGCCAGTCTTTATATCGTGGTCTATATCGGGTATCGTAGAAACATCTTCAGATATGAAGATATATGATATTTTTGTCATATCGCGCACCCCTGCGTCTGGTTTAGGAGCACAGCGACCTTCGCTGATAGAATCCTTCAGCCTGTTGCTTTAGAAAATCATTTCACTTCTAAATCTGTTCCTTCTCTTCAGTACCTGACTTGCTGTTGTCTCCAGTGCCTCTTGTTTATTTGCTCGCGTTTGCACTCGTTCCATATTTTATTTGCCGTGGCGACGGTTTGGGAATTGTCGTCTCGGTGGACATCAGGCTAACGCTGAGCCGAAGCAGAATTTCTATTTCAACGTTAAAGTCCCAGTAGGAGAGAGTTTTCTGCCTCTGCCTTTGTCCTCTCCTCTTTTCCACTCTTTCGCTCAGTTTGCGTGAAGGAAGGAGGGGGGTGTTTGGAGTGTTTCTGCTTCTGTAATACCTGCTCATTGCGTCCCCCTGCGCTCTCGTAAACAACAGTTTACAGCCCCGAACTATCACTCCTGCTTGAGCTGAAGGCTTTACGTCTGTGCTTTGAGCCTGCTGTTCGGCTGTACGGTTTAGCTTCTGACGCGAGGGACGTCATTTGCCTGCCGTGGTCTCCTGCTCAGCGCTAAATTATTCATAATTCGCCCTGACAGTTGTCTCTGCTCACGTTCTTTCAGAGATAAGCAGACACTCTGTCTTTGCTGAGAATCCTGAGCCTTCCTTATGTTTCCCCCTCTCTCTCCCTCCCTTTCCCTCTCTCTCTCTCTCTCTCTCTCTCTCTCTCTCTCTCCATCCTCCCCGAGGGCGTCAGTAAAGAGGCATCACTAAGGCTGTTAAATTGTTTCGAGAGTCTCTCTAAATGTCTTCCTTTTTTCTCTCGAAATGAGAAAAGCACAGCTTAGACACATTAGAGAAGTTGTAATCATGGCAATGCAAACTGACTGATTATTCTGCCACAGTAATTACGCCGAGCATCATTTCAAAAGAGCGAGCTGAACGCCGGCTTGTTTTTAAACGTTGAGAAAATTGTAGCTAGCTGCTAATGTTCTTAAATCAGACGGACTTCCATTGGTATGTTAATAGCATAAAATGGCATTACGGTATTTTGTGTGTGTGTGTGTGTGTGTGTGTGCGCACGCGCGCCATGCTTTACAATAGCGCTTACAGCACTTTTGTTTTATTAGTTTACAGAAAACAAACACCAGCAGTCAAAAGTTTGTACACCCCTGCTCATAGAAGGTCTTCTATTTTTTTATTGAAATAAATAATAAATACAGGCATTAACTTCACTATTTGCTCATTTCATCCAAAAGCCATTATTAAAATAGATTATTAAGCCATCTAAGTATATGCATATTTAATCTAGTGTGTCCATTGTTTTAAATGGCAGAATGTGTTTTGTCATTTTTTTATTAACTCAAGGACTGAATTAGACTGAAATAAATCAACAAAACTGAAATAAAAAAAAATCAAACATTTAGTTTCTTTGTTTTTTTGTTGACATTCAAGAATTTTTCATAAACGTAAACTTTTTTCTTTCTTTTTTTCTTTCTACCTTCAGTTACTTCGGTTCTTATATTTTAAATATTAAAATTATATATTAACATATTTAAAATAAAATAAAAAAAAGTCTAAAAATGAAGGGCATCTGATAGAAACTGCTAAAAAAGAAAAGTTCTTTAAAATTTTCTTTGGATTTTCTGTTTTGATCTTTCTTTCGGTTTTCTTTTTTCTGTTGATCTTTCTTTTGACGTTCTTCCTTCCTTCTGTCTTTTCTCCCTTCCTTCCATTTACTTTCCTCCCTCTCTCCTTTCCTCCCTTCCTTTCTTTTCCTTTTTTCCTTCTGTCCTTTCCATCTTTTCTTCCTTCCTTTCCTTCTTTCCTTCATTTCCTTTTTTTCCCTAGGTTTCTGTCTGTCTGTCCCTTGATGTCTCTTCTTTTGGACTTTTTTTCTTTCTTCACCTACCGTCTGTCTTTCTTTTTTTCTTTGTTATTCTGTGTGGATTTTTAGGGAAGCGCACACCGCACAGCCGACATGTCTAGGCCGAGGGGAAAATCGTGTAATATATATTTTTCGAACTGTTCCTTTAATGACCAGGCAGTTCATGTGTGTACGGAGTGGTTGTTTTTTTTCAGTGTTGAGTTTGATAAGGTGGGCTGTAAATCCTCTCCCATGAAAGAAAGAAAAATAACTGCTGTGTGCCTCAGCACTTACAGAAAGAGGGAGACGATTTTTATCTGAGTTTTTTTTTTTTCCGCCTAATTGACTTCACCTGAGCTGCAAATACCATCTGAGGACGTGACCTCAATTACTGTGCTGCTGTTGTATTGTTGTTTTCCAGAGTGCAGGAAAGATTGGAGGAGAGAAGAGCTTTAGAGAAAGCCCCAGGTAGCTGTGTAATCGAGGAGGAAGGTGGATGTGTTTGTGTTGTGATGTGGTGAGGTGGGCAGCTCAGGGCTGTACAGGCACATGGTGGGTAAAGTGAAATAATTGCCTGCTCTGTGTTTTGGGTTGTTTTCTCTTCTCTGGCTGAACGATAAGCCACTGGTTAATGGAGCCGGTTATCAGAGCTTTGGCCTGCTGGACAATAACCAGGAGAACAGAGTGGCTAATGGGAGCGCTGGAGTTTCAGCAGCACTGTACACTTTCACTCTGCAGACCGGAACAGGACATAAACACGCTCTCATTCAGCCTTCCATTACTGCACTCATGGTGGTGGTTGTTGTTGTTGTTGTTGTTGTTGTTCTTTTGGCTGCTCCCCTTAGGGGTTGCCACAGCAGGTCATTGATATGCATATTTGATTTGGCACAGTGTTTACGCCTTCCTTGGCCGGGAATCGAGCCAAGGCCATGGCGATGAGAGCGCCCAGGCCTAACCACTGGTCCTCCAGGGACCCACCATTCCTGCACTTATTCTATCATTATAAAATACATTGACAGTGATTGAGGAGATTTCACTCCACAAGTCACAATCATGGTGAAGGTGAAGAAGCTTCCTAAAGTTCTCAGAGACAACATTATTAAACAACACTTGAATGGAAAAAACTACAGAGCCATAGCAAGGACTTTTTAAACATCCCTGTCAGTGCAATTGGTTCAATAATATGCAGGTGGGATGTTCATGGAACCACAACTAATTGTCCCTGGACAGGTGCGCCATGCAAGATTTCACAACATGCTCCAAGACTAATGATAAGGTAAGAGGCAATAATTCAGCTTGTCATGTTCGAAGAAACAGGGGTTGTGCATATGATCCCAAGAACACCATACCCATAGTGAAACATGGTGATGGGAGCATCGCGATATGCAGCTGCTTCTGTGCAAATGATACTAAGGCATTAGACATCATTGAGGGGAACATGAATGAAGCAATGTACCAGGACATATTAAAGGAGAATTTAACCTCATCGACCAGGAGTCTGGGGAGAAGATGGATGTTTCACCAAGACATTAACCCCAAACCTATAGCCAACCCTCGTAACCTTGGGGAATTGAAGACAATTTGCAAACAGGAACAGGCCAAAATTGTACCGCAATGCTGCAAAAAGTTAATTACTTCTCATCACAGATGTCTTGAGGCTATAATCTCCAGCAACAGCTTTGCATCAAAGTACCCATGCTGGTAATTTGTGGTGTCCAAATACTTTTTTTCTCTGTCTATTTTTTTTTTCTTTCTTTCCCTAATAGTCTAAAATAAAACAGTAAAATCATAATGCTGATATAGAGATGTAAGAATATACCACTTCACCAGTTCAACTTAAATAGTGCATTTCACACTGAGCCCAGATTTCAGATAATCACTGAGCTTTATAACTGAGATAGCAACGTGGATCATTTCTTATTGATATTGCTTTAATCTCCAGTCATATACAGTGTCATATAAAAACTGAATGGCTTTCTGGAGGACCTGCCTGCAACTCGGAAATACTCACACACACACACACACAGATTCCTGTTTGTGTTGCTCTCCGGCAGTAAACTTATTTGTAAAATGAATCTTATTTGATGGAAAAGCCCCTTAAGGCATCGTATCTTCCAGCCTGGCCGAGCCTCTGACAGCACTGACTCGTTTTGGCATGAGATATATTTTTCATCTTTAATCTCTGAAAAATGAGAATCAATACCATGTGCCCTGTTAGATCACATCCTCTTTTGTCCCGTTCCCAGTCCGCTGTCACTGCACCTTGCCAAAGCAGGGAAAGAAAATGAGAGTTATTGATTCAGCAGATCTCCTTCGTCTTATTTCTTAAGGCTTTGTGTAAATGGCGTGTGTCAGCTGAGCTCCAGCTCTCTATCTCTACCCCAGTGTTAGAGGAGGAGATTCTATCAAGGGCTATATCAGGATCCTGCCCTTCTCCTGACTGGGAAATGGAAAGCATCATGTTTGGTCAGCAATATGTTTTAATTCTGTTTCTGACCTTTGCAGAGTATTAGGATGTTGTTTAGACTAGATGTGAATGGCTGATCCCCTCTTTAGCTCAGACGTCAGAGCTACATCAGTACTCTCGGTGTAATAGTATAGTACAAGTTGTACTGTAGTAGTAGTATTCTGGGTATAGTAGCGCTGTATCAGGTGTAACAGTGTTGTAGTAGGGGTAGTAGTCTTGCTATAGTAGTGTAGTAGGTGAAGTAGTCTGGGTATAGTAGTAGTGTAGTTGTCGTTGTGGTAGTCTGGGTATAGTAGTGTAGTCGTTGTGGTAGTCTGGGTATAATAGTGTAATAGTAAGTGTAGTTGTCTGGGTATAGTAGTGTAGTTGTCGTAGTGGTAGTCTGGGTATAGTAGTTTAGTAGTAGGTGTAGTTGTCTGGGTATAGTAGTGTAGTTGTCGTTGTGGTAGTCTGGGTATAGTAGTGTAGTTGTTGTGGTAGTCTTGGTATAGTAGTGTAGTTGTTGTGGTAGTCTGGTTATAGTAGTGTAGTAGTAGGTGTAGTTGTCTGGGTATAGTAGTGTAGTAGTAGGTGTGGTAGTCTTGGTATAGTAATGTAGTTGTAGGTGTGGTAATCAGGGTATAATAGTGTAGTTGTAGCTGTGGTAATCTGGGTGTAGTAGTGTAGTGGTAGTTGTAATTGTCCGGTTATACTAGTGTAGTAGTAGGTGTGGTAGTCTGGGTATAGTAGTGTAGTGGTAGTTGTAATTGTCTGGTTATACTAGTGTACTAGGTTAGACTAGTAGGTGTGGTAGTCTAGGAATAGTAGTGAGGTAGTCTTGGGTAAAGTAGTGAGGTAGTCTGGGAATAGTATTTGTAGTAGATGTAGTAATGAGTAGTAGATATGGTAGTGTAGTAGTCAGGGTGTAGTATTGTAGTAGGTGACATAGAAGCTCAGATTAATTCCCACCATTAAAACATCAATACGGCCGGTTGTTGTGAAAGATTAGTGAGCCATGACACTACCTCCACCATGCTTGACTGATGAGCTTGTATGTTTTGGATCAAGAGCAGGTCCTTTCTTTCTCCACACTTTGACCTTTCCATCACTTTGGTAGAGGTTAATCTTGGTTTCACAGCTTTTGTGGCTCATCTCTGTATGTCTCTGCGAACTCTGGTTTAGCCTTCTGATTCTTATTGCTAATGAGTGGTTTACATCTTGTGGTATGGCCGCTATATTTCTGCTCTCAAAGTCTTCTTTGAACAGTGGATTGTGATACCTTCACCCCTGCCCTGTGTCGGCTGTTGGTGATGACACTGTATGCTGGTTTTGGGTTTTTCTTCACAGTTCTCACAATTTTGCCGCTATAAACTGCTGTTGATTTCCTTGACTGTCCTGTTCCGTGTCTGGTTGTTAGTACACCAGTGGTTTATTATTTTTTTTTCAGGACATTCCAAATTGTTGTATTGGCAATGCTTTTGTGAAGGCTCTGATCAATTTTCCCTCTTTTCTCAGCTTCAGAATTGCTTGCTTTTCTCCCATAGGCAGCTCTCTGGTCTTCATGTTGGTTTATCCTTTATAACAGCAAATACACAGGCAAAACCCAGGGCTCAAACCAAGAATAAACATTCAGAGCTATTAGCTCTTTAAACAGTCAATCTAACAGGGCACACCTGGGCAACAAGAAACACCTGTCAGTCACTTGATCACTTAAAAAATGGGTGGGTTCGAGCAAAAGGTGCCATGCTCTAAGTTGTTTAACACATCTAGATAAAAATATCAGGAAATGAATGCTGAAATTTTGGTCTGTTGTTTCATATTCATCTTTTGATCTCAAACCCAATTGTATTAAGTGTACAGTAAAAAAAAATAAAAAAATAAATAAAGAATTGGCCTTGCCGGATCAATACTTGCGAAGGGGACTGTATATAGAGTAAAAGAGATCAGAATGCAGATGAGAAACTAGAAACATGAGCCATTGGATGCTACAGTGATGTGAAGGACTTCTTGGGAAGTGATGGATTAACATCAATCTAATTAACCAATTTATACTCATATAATTCAGTTACCATTCACACTAGAGCCATTGCAGTGACGGCGACATGACCTTCCTTCCTTCCTTCTCTTTCTCCCACTGACTCTTCTTCTTTAGTCACAATCGAGGCTGGATCTCAGCGGTCTTCTGTTCAGCACAGCTCGAAGCGGTTTTGATTGTCTCACAAACCCCCCCCCCCCATCAAACCCGTCTAGCTCATGATCTACCGCAGCTCAGATAATTTGCCTCATTAAATTCATATCTCGCCATGGGTGATGGCCTCTTGAGAGCAGGAGGAAACTGATTTCCCCCAGAGGCTCTTAAGAAGTTCAGTGTTTCGTTTTTGCATTGCGGGATTTTTGCCATCTCTGATTGGCAGTGGAAAGTTTTTTTTTTTTTTTTTCTTTCAGTTAGAAAAGACAGAGGACAGCATCTCTGTTTTTAATAAAAGGTCTTTTATAGTGTGTGCTGTACCCAGACAAAGCTAAAATAGGAATAAACAAAAGCACAGTGATTCTTATTGCTCCCAAAAAAATGTTTAAGAATGACTCAGAACCCAAAACAGATGCAGCTCAGCCTTCATACTTGAGGCCATTTTTAAATTTTTTAGGTTAAAATAATTAAGACTGGGCTGGAAATAACTAGAATTAACCGAGTAGAATGAATATCATCAACACAGTCACACACACACGAACAATCGCAAAGGTTAACCTTTCTGCATTTTCTTCCATCTTGGTATGAAACGAACGAACTGAACCACATCACCCTTAATTAATGTGATCACGTTCTTTATTAAAACATTACAGCTGCTACCATCACTCTGATTACCTGTGCAGTTTGTCTCCATTTCTAACCCTTGTCCTTGGTTGTGTTTGTCGTCCTGTCCACAGAAAAGAAGGAGGTGACGCAGAGTCTGGAGAACTACACGTCTAAGTGTCCTGGAGGGATGAACGTCATCACACTTCCAGACGGACTCAAACTGGCCCCGGTGCCCTTGACCAAGCTGCCCATTGTCAGGTGGGTGGGACGCATCCCAATCCAGTGAAGATACAGCTACAGGTTTACGATTTCTTAGATTCATGAGTGTAATTGGTTAAAAGGTTTTCAGGAACCCACTGTGTATCTGAGTGACCTTGCAAAAAAAAAAAAAAAAAAGAAAAGAAAGAAAAAAAAAAGCTAACCTAACATGTATACGTATTGTATAACTTTGTAATTGGGTGGCTGCTACATGGAGGTTGAACAATCCGCTACTCACTGACATCGCAGGTGAAGTCGCAGACAGAGAGCCGTCAATCAACTATGCTCATTAGAATATTAGACCACGCCCATTGGGATGGTTCTCAGAACAATGTGATCAGTGAGTTCAGCTGATTTTTTTTTTAGATTTCTTTTTAATGACACTATATTGAATTTGAAAACATACAAAAATGTACAGAGTGACAAAACATAACATTTGTGTGACTGTGTGTGTTATGTTGGAAAGGTTTTGAGTTCCAAAAACTATTGATCTGTGATCGATCTTCCAGTTTCCCTTCATTTCTCTGGTACGTAGGTCGTGTGCTGAAGTTGAAAAATTTCCTCAATTTCTCGGCAGGAAAGTGATTTGAACGTTCCTCCCCGACGGCGTTGTGTCTCACACAGTGTCTTCCTCTTCTCCTCCTCACCGCTCTGTCTCTGTCTCTCTTTCCTCTCCCCCTAAAACGGATGAACAGTTTTTACATGGCAGTTTGAGACCCTGCGTGCACAATTACTTTTAATGAATTATCGCTTTCCCCCGCTCGCCGTTTAAGAAATCATTGTCTTGTTAGAAGAATAAATGTCACCGTTAACGGCCTCGGCTCGCTTTGGCATTAGCGTTCTGCCACATTTGGGGTCGTAAGATTAAAGAGTTCATTTTGAAGTGATGCAGTGTTGCAGCGTTTGTTCCATCAATCTGGAATCCCCATGACAGCTCACCTGCTGAAGATGTTTACATTTGTTCATTTGTTACTTAAAGAACATTTTCACTTCAAGCACAGTCAGTCTTTACTTTGGTAGGAAATATTGCATTTCGTTTGGGTGACTGTGTAGGTGTACAACGTGCTTTAATCTGTCCATTAGCACGTTTCAATTACGTTTTGTCATTGCTGCGACTGTATCTGTAGAGTTTGGCGTCCTCCTATTGGTGGCTTGTAGACAAGAGTTGTAGCAACGATCACACTCTGAGACGTTAATCAGAAATTTCTGACACTGCCAGAACATTGGCGCTGGTGAGCACGTCACATTAAAGTGCCTTTGAAATCAATATTGGTGTAAAAATTCAAAAAATTAGTCTTGTTTTAATTTTATAGCTCATCCCAAAAATGTTTTTGGTCATTTATACCAAGGCAAAACTTTGTGATCGTCCAATTAAATGATCCCTAGAATCGTATAAGCCCCGCCCACGGAGGCGTGTCTTGTTCTACAGTAGTCTCTCGTTAGCTAACGTGGTTTGTTGGTGCGTTTTTTTTTGTTTTTTTTTTTCTCTCAACCGTCGCTCAGGTTAGGATGGCTGTTTTGAAGTGGAGGGATTTGAAAGTGGTTGCGGTTATTCGGCAGGAATGATTCACAGATGTGTTTTACCAACTTGAGGCTGTTCAGTGCTGGTATGTTTAACTACCTCAAGAACAGGATTCTGCCTTTATACACTTTATCAGAGCTTCTCCATCAGTAAGAGTGAGTAAAAGACCCTTGTTAATCTATTTAGCTGGCTCGCTAATCTGATGCTAAAACTAGATTTTGTGTCTTCTTACTGAAAAATCAGTACAAGACCTCCTAAATTTCAGCGTGTCTCCTTCTTTCTCAGCCAGAAATGACTGTCCATTGATTCTCTTAGCATCTTCCAGAGTCAGCACGTCCACGGCGCTGTTACAAAGTTCCCAACCCTGCTGAGTGTTCGTGCCCGAGGCCATGTTGGTCTCCTGTGTTGAGGGAAAGCACTAAGAAACACCCACACTGTGGATAAATGAAAGTAAACGTCAGTCTTTTCCTTCCACAAGGGGCTGTTAGACTTACGCTGACCGCACATGTTTTGAGGCGTCGCTAAAGGTGGCTCGCTGATGTCCCATGTACTGAAAGTTGACAACTTTCTCCGTCCGAAACCCTTTGTTTCTTTAATTGCGGTCCACAATGCTACCAAGTCATAAACAGCAGAGCACTAACTTTTGCATAACGTGACACAATGAGCTTTTCTGAACAAGATTTGCAGCTTCTCATCTTTCTAAAAAGATTCAAGAACAGCAAACGGAATATCCTTTGTCAACATGCTCCAGAAAAGGTCTGTGGTTGGTTGGTTGGTTGTAATGTCACTCGAATGACGTCTTTCTGTGAAAGTAGGCGGGTCTTAGTCATATGTTGTTGAGGAAATGTACCAGGCTCTGTAGCGAAAGCTTCTGATACTAACTGTAGCGTAACTTCCCATAGCGTTACCGTAACTGCCGGAGTAGTACGGCTACCGTACTTACACTAACAATTATAGTCCTAGAGTCTGAATCGGTGTGAAATTGGTTCTTTTGGTTCCATTGCTATTTGATTTGGTTTGCACATTTTAAAAAAATGGCTGAGGAGAGTGTAGAGCTGATCATATCCTTGTAAAACTCTTGTTCTTTGAGGTAAACAAATCAAGGTCAAGTGTCAATGTCAAAAGCGTAGAAAGCACAAAAATCATATCGGTGAATTTGTGTGGAATTGCTCAGATACCGAGTCGAATCACTTTCTCTCTGAAGAGTCCACCAACACCACCTCACTCAGACGCTCTCGGACCCATGTGCTGTGTTCTCTCCTGCCTACAGAACCGCACTGAGGCGGGGGGAGAACGCACCAGGGGTCCGTTAAAACTGCTCAAACGCCGCATACTGTATGTGAAAGCACCCTAATATTCCTGTCTCTTCTCTCTTCAGGTCTGTGTCTCTGCTGAATCTGCCTGCAAGTCTACGTCCACATAAAGTGAAGGGTCTGCTCGGGCCGAACGTCAGCTCTGCCAGCCCCTTTATCTACTCCCCCATCAGCATCCACAACAGAGGAGAAGAGCGCTCCAAGAAGATCGGTGTGTCAATAAAACCTCTTTCCAAAAGCCTCACTTCCTTCCACAAGCTTTCTTCCTGTTACTGTGTAGTGACAGGAATCTGAACCGTAGTGGAGTGCCAATTCTGAAGAATCATAGACATGTTCTAGAACTGTTCCATTCTAGAGCACCGTCTTTTGATATTTAGGAGAAGGTTCCTCTAAGGTTGCCGTAGAACTCTAGTGTACCGCGGTTCAAAGGGTTCTGGGAATCATAGGCGTGTTCAAGAACACTGTTCCAGGTCTTTTGATGTTTACGAGAAGTGTCCAATAAGGGTGCAGTAGAACTGTAATGGATTGCAGACATGTTCTAGAACACTGTCCCATTCTAGAACGCCATTCTTTGAAGTCTGGAGAGGGTTTAAGAGAAGATTCCAGCGTGGTTGCTGTAGAGCTCTAGAATACCGCAGTTCAAAGGGTTCTCAGAATCATAGTCATGGGTTCTAGAACACCACTGTTTCAAGCCCTTTGATGTTTTATGGGAAGAATCGAGGGAGGTTGAATGTGGAACTGTAGTGGACCGCAGTTCGGAGGGTTCTGAGAATCAGAGATGTGTTCTAGAACCGTATTATGTTGTAAAACCTGATTATCCCAAAACTTTTTATGAGAAGTTTTCGGGTTAAGTTGCATTGGAACTCTGCAGTACAATGGATTCTGTGAATCACAGAGGTGTTCTAGAATGTCGTTCCGTTCAAGAACACTGCTGTTCCATGTCTTTTGATGTTTATGCTCTAGCATACCGCCGTTCAAAGGGTTCTCGGAATCATAGACGCGTGCGAGAACACTGCTCAGTTCGAGAACATTGCTCAGTTCTAGAACACCACTGTTTCAAGTCTTGTGTTGTTTTACAAGCAGATTACAGTAAGGATGCAGTAGAACCGTAGCGGAGCGCAGTTCAAAGAATTCTGAGAATCATAGGCGTGTTCTAGAACATTGTTCCATTCTTGAGCACGATTGTCCCAAGACTTGTGATGTTTTGACGAGAAGATTCCACTAAAGTTGCATGAGAACTCTGCAGTACAACGGATTCTGGGGAATCATAGAGGTGTTCTAGAGTATCGTTCCATTCTAGAACTCTGCTGTTCCGAGTCTTGTGCTGTTTACGAGAAGATTCCGTATGGAACCCTGGGGTATTTTTGTACCTCTCTGTTCCCGGTGCACAGTTTTAATCCAGTTTTGAGTTTTCACAGCTTCCGTGGGAGAGATGACCTTTTATCGTGAAGATTGACAGTTAAGAGAGAGGAAGGTGCTGAGTTCGCCATCTTTTGTCGCAGTGCAGTCGTGTGGAGTCAGAACTTCCGAACAGACGGATGAAGCAGATTCTCCTTGACGTTCTAACAATTTAATGTCACAATGAGCACGTCAAACCTTAAACGAGAGGGCCGTCCTTGCCTTTGGGACTGAATTGCTGGCTTTGCTGCACAATGCAAATATAATTAGAGGAGAAATATGAGTAAAATTATTCACTTACTATTCAGCTTACTTCAGAAGAGATGGTACACTATATAGTCAAAAGTTTGTGCACCCCTGCCCATCACACCCATATGTACTTGTTGAACGTCCCGTTCCAGATTTATTCCCCCTTTTGCTGTTATAATAAGCTCCACTCTTCTGGGAAGGCTTTCCACTAGATGTTGGAG
>CM040983.1:3143225-3155585 GCA_022985145.1 Pangasius djambal | reverse complement strand
AAGGGTGCCAAAAATTTTGCATTTGCCTTTTCGAGAGAAATAACACCTCGGTGCTCTTGACTTCTCAGTTCTCATTGGTCAGAAGGTGTCGATTATTTTCCAGAACAAATCACAGGTTTGTACGAACGCGCTCGTCCTGATGCGTTACCGTTTCTATAGTAACAGCTCATTCACGGGGACGCGTTTTACGGAAGGAGTCTCCAGTCTCAGTTACGGAGCCGCGACTTTCCAGAACAGCGATCTTCAGAACAGAGGAGTTTACGCTTCGCGGTTTCTCGTTGACGTGAGGGTTTTTTTTTCCTCGCGGAAAGAAGGCGGTCATTGTGGAGTTGAACGTGTCTATAGACATGTCGAGCTTTATAACGGATCCCTTCAGATGCTGCTGGTTTTATTTACGACAGTAAATCTGTAAATCTGTAAATATCGCCTTCAGCACAATATCCTTTTTACTGCGTGTTAAACTGAGTTACAGTCACTATGTTTAGAACCGCCGCCTGTTATTTATCGCACACGGTATCTCAATTTAGTATGTTGGGGGGGAAAAAAGTATATTGGTTTACGATCTTGTAATCTCAGTGTTTGTTTATTCTAATTCTGGATCTCATAAATATCTCATAAATGTTTGATTCGGACGGATATAGCTGCTGTTAAGCTGCAGCGAGCGAGCGAGAGGCGAACTCCGACGATTTAATAAAATAAATCTCGCCTCATTAGGACAATCCGACACTAAAACAGAGCGATTTTCATTTTCTAGCACTTTCCGTAAGTGAAAGTTGCTTTATCATGTGTGAGGCAGCAGACGTGGCTCTGTGTGTCTCTTAGCAACTGAGCGTCATGCAGCGGCGGTGAAATGTGGATTTGGCTCGTCTCTTCGGCTCTATCTTTATAAACCTTATTCACTCCGCTGCCTTCTGTTTTTAGCCTCCGCTGTAACAGTCTGTAACTTTCTTTTCTTTTTTTTTCCCCCCCCCGCTTTTAAAATCTAGGTGGGAAAGATTTATAAGAACACGGACGTGTTTCTGTATAATTACCACATGACTGTGCGTTGTGTAGCCAGCTAAACGTCCTAGCTTCTTTTTTTTTTTTTTGCTAAAAAGAAAAATAAATAATCACATTTTTACCCTGATCTTCTAGCCTGATTAACATTTCTTACCTTTTCTGAAAAACCTGAATATATATATATATATATATATATATATATATCTCATGGATTTCGATCGTCGATTAGCAACTGACATTACTTGCTAGCATAAACTGACTAAAATCTATTTATTTATTTTTTTTTTAATGCAAAAGTATATTTATTTGTAATTATATCATCTACCATAGAATGACTATAAGATAAAACTCACATAATCAGCTAGCACAAGCTAGCAGGATTTAAACACTGGACATATCTAGCTAGCTAGTATAAACCGAAAACCTAACAAACGGCATAATCAACTAGCGCTACAACAAGACGTTGAAAATAGACGTTAGATGCTAATAGTCAGCTAGCGTACAATAAACGAATAAAAGCTAACAAACAACATAATCAGAAAGCACAACTTTACTAGATTCCTATTCATCTGAATAGCTAGCATGACTATCACTTTATATAACTGGAAAACATCAGCAAGCACAAGCTAGGAAATAAACTTACGCAATTGACAGTTAGCATACGTTGCTTAGAAGCTAAAAAAAACAACAAGCTAGCATAGACTGACTGTATGCTAATAAGGGGTATCATCATGCAAATCTAAACAAGTGAGGAGCTAGGCTAAGTGACATAAAAACAAGAAGTAATTACACTTAGCGTTAACTGTTAACTAAACTTCAGTCGGTTATCTGCCATTTTATCTGCTATTTTTATATGCTGTTGCTAGGCAACAGGTAAATATGGACACTGAAACACTTTGTGTGTTTTCTGGGTAGTTTGTAGCTTTTAACTGTTTACACAGTTTAAAAACTAAATAAAAAATATCAGGAATATCAACATTTACCTCAGATATGTTGGTAAATTACTAAAAGAGACCTAAAGAGTTAAAGTAGCAAGAACACTGTTGCTAGGCAACTAGTATATATGGACGCTGAAAGATTTCTCACTGTAAGGTTAGCAGTTAGCTGTTTACACAGTCATTGTAAAGGCAAAGTGTTAATGAAAGTGACAGAAATATTGGGAATATCAACATTTACCTCAGATATATTGTTAAATTACTAAAACAAGGACTTTTGTATTACTAAAATTAGTCAGCAATTACACTTAGCATCAACCGCTAACTAAGCTTCAGTGAGTTATCCGCCATTTTATATACAAACCCTCACAGAAACGGAAACATGTAGGAAATTAACGTGACTAGAGTTAAAGTGGGGAGAGAGAGCGCTGTTGCTAGGCAACAGATAAATATGGACTCTGAAGTAATTCTTTGTAACTTGGCTAGTTAGCTGTTAATTGTTTATACACGCAGTGTTAATGCACAGCAGCGTCGAAACTGAGAATCAAATGTCAGAAATATCAACATTTACCTCAGAAACACGTTGTTAAATTATTAGGAAAAAAAAAAAAAACTTTTCTACAACTAAAATGACACACTTAGCATCAACCGCTAGTCATGTCTAGTTGTAGGAATTAAATGTGTATAGAGTTAAAGTGTTGAGAACGCTGTTGCTAGGCAACAGGTAAACACGAGCTCGGAAGGATTTCTAGCCGTAAGCTGGCAGTTTGTAGCCGTGTTCGTTTATACGGATGTTGTAAAGGCACAGTGACGATGAAAATGACGTAGAGATATCAGGAATGTCAGCATTTACCTCAGATGTGTTGTTAAATTATTAAAAAAAAAAAACATTTCACAGCACATATTTCAAAGTAATTACACTTAGCATCAACTGCTAACTAGATTTCAGTGAGAAACAACAACAACAGCAAAGAGTAAAGAGCGTCACAGAGTGTCAGTAACCACATCATCATGTGCTAAACTCGTAGCCGTAAATCTTTAACACTTGTTAGCTTCGTCGTTAGCCTGCAGGCTCAGGGGCATGTTGTGCTACATGTTTGACCTGGCAGAATAGTTCTGTGTTATATTCTGTGTTTTGTGGTGGGTATTTTTTTTGCAGTTTTGTCTTGAACGTGGATCACTGAGCCGTGAACGTGCTGTATAGATGTGCTGCATTCATGTCTTAGGTTTTGTGGCATAAATTGATTTCTCAGTCTTTAAATTGATTTCTTGAAAAATTTCTTGAGATCCTTACACTTTTGTTAAAATTGCGTTTTCCGCCTTTTCATTTTCTCTCCCAGAGTCTTATTGTTGAAAGTCCTCCTTTCGAATTAAATCCCATTGTGGTGGTGGCTTTGACCTTTTTTTTTTTTTTCTTTAATTTTTTTTTATTCTTTTATCATCAGACATCTCGCCCTTTTGTCAGACGGCAGTGGGAGTGTGTGGAGGATTGTGGTGGATTTTATTGTTCCCGGTACAGGGCACGGCTGATCCGCGCTCGTCTTATTATAACTCGCGACTGCAGGGCACCAAACACACTGTCGCAAAAAGCACAGCGCATGTCACGCTCATGCATTTTTCATTATTTTAATATAAAAGCAAAGCCCAAATGACTTTAACCTTACTGCTGCCTCTCGGTTAAACCCTTAGACTCCGCGTCAGGAGGCTTCACACGCATTTTCAGGCTGGCTCTTCGCAGGTATGTGATAATGCAGGCGGCACTATCAGAGTTACTAAATTAAACTCGAAAAAAATACATAAAGGACACAAACACACTCAAAGAAAAGGTGAGCAAATCCGATAGCTGAGGTTCAATCCACTTTATGTGCGTAATGCAGACAGTAATATGAAAACGTTCCCATGGAAATGACTTTGTCACACAAACAAACAAATAAATAAATAATGCTGTTGCACATGTTTTTTGCTTATTCAAGTCAAGTGGCTTTATTGTCATTTCAACCGTACACGGCTAGTACAGTACACAGTGAAACGAAACAACGTTCAGTTCCAGTGCGGCGCCGGCTAGTACACAGCTCTAATAAAAACCTTATGACACAAGTGCAGAAGAGTAACAATATAAGTTGCTGTAAATGTAAACATAAGGAGTAGCATCTAGATGGAGAGTATAAAGATAATATACGGTATATAATAAATATTTGTAGCAGCAGAAATTGAATACGGATATGTGCAAAGAGGATGGGGTGATGTTCGGTTGAGTGTGTGTGTGTGTGTGTGTGTGTGTGTGTGTGTGTGTTTTCAGTCCAGTCCCTGAGTGTTGAGGAGTCTGAAGGCGTATTCGCAGGAAATCACGTGGACTTGTCAAGTTGCCATTTTCAAAAAAGTTAATGAATGAATTAATGTATATTGCTAAAAAAAAAAAAAAAAAAAAAAAATGTCCATGTTTTTATTTTCTTTGTTTCCTTCGACTTGTATATTTGCAGCCGTATAATTCAAACGACAAAACCAGAGGGTTCAGAATCAGAAGATCAGAAGGTAACGTTCATCAACTCCTAGTTAAAAACGCGGCTACGTCTTTAAACCCTTCCGATCGTAAAAATAAATAAATAAATAAATAAATAAATGTACGTGATGTACCGTATATTACATTAGGACAAGTCAGATTGTCTGCTTTGAAAGCGAACAAGACCCCTAAGGCAGCTGATCCAGAATAAGGCAGAGCTCCAGTTTCACAATCAGAACGCAGCAGGAATTGAGTCGTTGTCAGATTACTATAGGACGCAGCAGCGCTTTTAATTAAACTGCTTATTTTGTATTGTATGCTTGATTTCCTTTTTTGGTGTTGCTTGGTTACTGTGAATAAAGCTAATTTTTATCAAACACACACACACACACACACACACACACACACACACACACAGTGAGTGTAAATTATTCAGCAGACAGACTGCAGTGGCACTTCCAGAGAGACGAGAGTTCATAAAAAAAACAAACCAAAAATAACAAAAACGCTGTACGGGTTTGTAGAGAAATATATAAACATACGCTCAGCTGATTTTTTTTTTCATTTTTTTTTTCATTTTTTCACACCTTGTAAAGATCACTTTGGAGATTCAGTGAGTGACTGAAGGCCAAGCTACAAAGTTTACTACCCTGTCTATCACTGAGCGTTGTAGGGACACAGTGCATTAAAAGGAAAGAAAAAAAAAAAAAGTGCAATATGCATTGTTATCCAGACAGGAAGTAAGAGTGTATGTAGCTAGTTAGTTAATCTGCTAATCTGCTAATGGAGATAGAACGAAGCTGAGCAAATCAAACTTAAATACATTTTAAACAAAAATGATGTGTGTAAGTCATATATACGACACACACACACACATATATATATATGTGTGTATGTGTGTATATATAAATATATATATGACAGAGTTTGTGTGATTTTGCCTTTATACACCACCACAATGGATTTGCAATAAAACAATCAAGATGTGATCGAAGTGTAGACTTTCAGCTTTATTTTAAGAGGTTCCACAAAAATATGCCATTTACCATTTAGGAATTACAGCCATTTTCAGCAAAGTGCCTCCATTTTCAGGGGCTCAAAGGTATTTGGACTGTTGACTGACAAGAAGTTAATTGACCAGGTGCGGTCCATTCCCTCGTTACTTCGAGACAAATGAAGCAGATAAAAGGTCTGGAGTTGATATCAGGTATTGAGTTGGCATTTGGCAGCTGTTCAACTGGAGCTACCAATATGAAGTCCAAGGAGATCTCAATGCAAGTGAAGGAGGCCATCATTAGGCTGAAAAAACAACATAAATCTATAAGAGAGAGAAAAAACCTTAGGTGTGGCCAAATAAACAGTTGTGTGCATTCTTAAAAAGAAAGAAAGCACTGGTGAGTTCAACAACATCGAAAGGCCTGGAAGACCACAGAAGACAAATAAAGTGGATGGTCGCAGAGAATCCTTTCCTTGGTGAAGAAAAACCCCTTCACAACATCCACAGAAGAAGTCAAGAATACTCTGGAGAAGGTAGGCGTGTCTCTGTCAAAGTCTACAATCAAGAGACGCCTTCATGAATGTAAATACAGAGGGTTTACAACAAGGTGCAAACCACTGGGAACATTCAAGAACAGGAAAGCCAGATTAGACTTTGCCAGAAAACATCTAAAAAAGCCTCCTATCTTCTGGAATAAGATTCTTTGGACTGATGAAACCAAGATTAACTTGTACCAGAACGATGGGAAGAGAAAAGTATAGCGAAAGAAAGGAACAGCTCATGATCCAAAGTATACCACATCATGTGTCAAACATGGTGGAGGCAGTGTTATGGCATGGGCATGTATGGCTGCCAATGGAACGGGCTCACTGGTGTTTATTGATGATGTGACTCCTGACAGTCTCCTGATCTCAACCCAATAGAGCTGCTTTTCACTTACTGAAGACAAGACTGAAGGCAGAAAGACCCACAAACAAGCAGCAGCTGAAGGTGGCTGCAGTGAGGCCTGGCAAAGCATCTCCAGGGAGGAAGCTCAGAATTAGAGTTTTGAGAACATGGGCTCCAGACTTCAGGCAGTCATTGACTGCAAAGGATTTTCATCCAAGTATTAAAATTATGGTTATATTTACAATTATGTCACTTTGTCCAAATACCTTTGAGCCCCTGAAAATGGCTGTAATTCCTAAATGGCATATTTTTGTGGAACCTCTTAAAATAAAGCTGAAAGTCTACACTTCGATCACATCCTGATTGTTTTATTTCAAATCCATTGTGGTGGTGTATAAAGGCAAAATCACAAAAACTCTGTCATTGTCCAAATACTTCCGGATCTGACTGTATATATATATATACTCCATGTATATATGTGTGTGTGTGTTTGCGTGTGTTTGGCAAACACACACACAGACAGGAAAGTTTGAGTAAGTTCGTCAGAGAACAGTATGTAATGCTGCTGCTCTGAGCTGAGAGAACAGCACTGATCCCGCACTCAGTCTCTCTCTCTCTCTCTCTCTCTCTTTCATGCCTGTCTTTCTGTTTTTCTTTTTCGGTGGTTCTACAGATCCTCTGATTTGATTTGGTGCTCCAGTCTCAGTATTTATAGTTCAGCTGCACTGATTCCACAAACCTCGTCTTCGCGACTCTGAAGGAAATGTTCATAAAAATGTGTAAAGTGCGACATTACGGTGATCAGGTAGATTAGAGTGCAGTAGAGAACACAGTGTAACGACAATATAATAGAACACAGAGCTCAAAGAATGGAATAGACCAGAACCCAAATATTAAAGAACTGGACAGAATATGACACACATTCTATCAAATACTAGAATACAGTAGAATAGAACAAAAACATCAAAGAATGGGATTTAAAAAAAGAAAATAATAGAAGAGAACACAATGGAACAGATCAATAGAATTAGAACATAAAGCTCAAAGAATGGAATGCGCTAGAACACAATGGAATAGAACCCAAAAATTAAACCACTGGACAAATATGACACAACAGAAACCTTTTAGCTTTTTAGCTTTTCTTTGCTAGCTTTGTGTGTTTTTTGAAAAAAGGGCTAAATCAAGAACCCTAAAGGGTTAAATTAAGTTTAATTTAGTTGTGTTAAATTCAGGATTCTGGAGGGTTCAGTGGTTTATCCATAAAAAGCTGTCTTTCTCTGTCAGAGAGGGTTCTAGGGAGAACCTTAGGAAACTAAGAACTCTTGATGAACCGGTGTTTTGTGTTTCAGCAGACTAACTCTCATGCACTTTAAGGTTTCCGTTTTATTTTCTTCACTTGGCGAAACTCTTTTAATTTTAATGTTTAATACGATTAATATTTTACTGCTGTTTACTGTTTACCTTCATTATAATATTCCCACTTGCTGGTGTTTTATGGTAGACGTGTGCTACTCCTGAGGTTACTGTAGTTTGCCGCTCCGTGTGATGAACTACTTTATTTTATTTTATATTTCTGTTTAAGCAGACAGAGCTTAGGAAATGAGTTTGCCTCAGGTACGACGTTCGGAGCGACATTACGGCTAAATTGCGATTTAGTCAGCCAGCTGATTTATGGAGCTCTTATACGAGCCGTTAAATGAAATGTAATGTTTAAATCACACACAGCGTCTTTATGGCGATGTCATTTATTCACTCCTCTCACGTCACCGTAACATTTCTGAGAAAGTTGTAACAGCGCGCGCGCGCGCGCGCGCGTGTGTGTGTGTGTGTGTGTGTGTGTGTGTGTGTGTGTTTATGCATGTGACGAGACGTCATCGTTACTGAATGCTCTGCAAAATGTATGTTGATGAGATGACGGATGACTCGTCTACATTAAACTCTCAGATGGAGAACTGGATCTCTGTTAAGATCAGTTATACGCTAATGTTCTGCCACATCCTCTAATGCGTGCGTGTGTGTGTGTGTGTGTGTGTGTGTGTTTAGCTTCTCTCCTGGCTGCATTTTTTAGTTTTTATTACCCGTCTCCAGGTTATGCTTTGACAGCAGATATTTCTGCTTCGTTCCTGAGGTGCAGTGTTTCTGCTGCCTGATATATAACCACCTCTCTGTCACTGAAATATAACCGTGTGTGTGTGTGTGTGTGTGTGTGTGTGTGTGTGTGTGTGTGTGTGCGCGCGCGTGTGTGGGTGTGTGATCTTACAGCAAAGTTTATTCAGAGATGCTCATCTTTTTCTACTATTGTTATAAAATGTCATGTTGGCGTACGTCAGTCTCAGTGAAGTGGGCGTGGCCTCTTTATCTGTCAGTCTCAGTGAAGTAGGCGTGGCCTCTTTATCTGTCAGTCTCAGTGAAGTAGGCGTGGCCTCTTTATCTGTCAGTCTCAGTGAAGTAGGCGTGGCCTCTTTATCTGTCAGTCTCAGTGAAGTGGGCGTGGCCTCTTTATCTGTCAGTCTCAGTGAAGTGGGCGTGGCCTGCGTATCAGGAAGTCTCGTGAAAGGAGGCACAGCTATGTGACCACAATGCACAGAATTCACAATATACGATACTTTTTGCTTCTTCTCCAACAGTAATCACTGTTTTATGCTGAATCTTTGAAAACGCTTGAATAAACAAACTTCTACACAGCCATAAACACTGATTTCAGATCCGGAGTGTGAACGGCTACTCATGAGTCGTTCACTGATTTGTTCATATCTGACAGCCGTTTCAGTTCAGCAGTTTTTTTTTTTTTCTATCTGAAACCGTCAAAATATTTACATGTGCAGTTTTAGTGAAATAATGTTCTGTTCTTAATGCTGTTCTCTCTCTCTCTCTCTCTCTCTCTCTCTCTTTCTGTAGAAAAGTTATTTGGGGAGTTTGTGAGCTGGGACATGGAGGACGCTCTGTCTCGTCTCCCTCTGAAGCCAGGCCAGGCTCTCACCGTCACCGTCAACATCCGAGCCAGGCTGGACTTCTCTGGTCAGGAGAACCTGCTCCAGGACCTCAACGATGGTCATTATGCGCGCACACACACACACACACACACACACACACACACAAGCCAGCCAACATTATAGAAGCCAGGAACACAACCTAGAAGCCAGACACTTATCTAAAGCACTCTAGATGCACACTCTTCCAGCACAATCTAGATTTCCAGCATGCAATCTAGAAACAAGCCACGCAATCTACAAAGCCAAGAACACAATCTAGAAGCTTGGCACTTATCTAGAGCAATCCAAATGCACTTTCCTCGAACCCTCTAGACACACAATCCAGAAGCCAGAAACAATCTGAAAGCCACTCAGTCACTTTAGAGTATTCCAGTTGCACTAGACATTGGACAGTCTAACCTGGAAGCTGGGCGCATATTCTGGAGAGCGTAAACACACACACACACACACACACACACACACACACACACACACACACCTCATAGGCCATTCCAGATGCACTCTCTTAACACAGTCTAAAGGCAGACACTCAACTAGAGCCTGCAAACACATTTTTCTAGAATAATCTCGAAACTGGACAAACAGACTGGAAGCTGGACAAACAATCTGAAAGCTGCATGCTCACTCTAGAGCAGGTATCAAGTGTGTCTCCAAGTGTGTCTCCAAGTGTGTCTCCAAGTGTGTCTCCAAGTGTGTCTCCAATTTAGAAGCCAGGTACACACTGTGGAAGCTGGAAGCCCAATCTGTAATTCTGACACTCACTCTTGAACCTGGTGCACGGTCTAAGCCTCTTTAACACTAGGAACACTAGCGCACACTGGAACCCATGGCTCAGAGCTACCGGATATAACATGCAATACACAGCACCTGAAACAAGCAGAGGGCTGTAAGTAAACTCTATTAACAGGACAAAGAAAGTCCAGTAACAAGGAACAGGTGGAAATGGAGTTCAAAAAAATCTTTCCCATGTGTGTGACTCCTCCTGATAGCAGTGTAAATAGTGGAGAGATTTTTAAACACTTTTTGGATCTCGAATCATTTTCCTGAGTACGAGTACGAGTACTATTTTAAACATTATTTGGGATGTCGGAGGAAGAGTTTTTTTTAGTGTTAGTACTTTAGCGTTCGTACTTTTCTTTAGTTCAACATTTGAAATGGCGCCTTATGACCCGTAGAGCGTTTAAGGGATAAAGTCGAGTGCACAGCAGGACAGTGTGACTTTTTTCTCCTTCCTCACTGATCCTTTTCCTGTATGCTACAAATAGCTTCAGCTCTGATGATATCATTCCTTAACAGGCTAATAAACCCAATGCCCTCGACGGCAGACGTCACCGAGACTGCGGCTGAATAACTCTGCACGGCTCTGATCTGTATTTCTCTCAGATCCCACTGAGTGATATTAGACTATTGTATATTGGCTGTGTCTCATCACACTCTTACGGGAGGCCTGATCCATGCATTATGCATGTTGTAAGCTACGCTGTTTGGATACTTTGATCATCTTATTTACTGTTGCAGTATGGAAGTGCACTTAGGGCTTGTTACGGCTTAAAACAGCTGCCTGTTTTGGAGAGCACTGTCTCTCGGGTTTAAAGCTGATTAGTGATTAGCATGGAATCAGAAAGTCATATGTTTAATGCTAGTTAGGATAGGAAGATCAAACTTGCACTTCTGGCTGTTATCCATTGTTGGCCTTGCATAACACTTTGATCGATCCTGACTTTCATTCATCATTAACCACCATTTGAGCATAATACTAGTTATGCTAGTTATGTTGCTTATATGATGGTAACATAGATGACAATATAGCGCAAAACCTCAGAAACATGGCATATGGATGACTCAGGATTAGAACTACGCACAGATGTTTCAGAGAAAAGATTACACTCGAATCATGGTTCAGTGAGTCCCTGAACCGTGGGGTGGGGGTTGTTCTGTACAGACCATGGGTTTGAATGTTCTTCAATACTGATCTTTGGTGTACGTTTTCTGGAGTAATATAGTGGTCTTTAGTTGAACTTTCCTAGTTATCTTGTCTTTGGTTTTTAATTTCTAGAATGCTGTACGTATCTGGTTTTATCTTCAGTAAACTGAATGTTTTTCCAGAAGTATTCTGGTATTTGGTTTCTGTTTTCTAGCGTACACACTTTGGTTTAAATGTTTTACAAGTGTGTTTTGTCGTTTACTGTAAGAGTGTACAATACTGATCTTAAGTACTTGAATATTCTAGAGTAGTGTTCTAATCTTTGATATGTATTTCCTAGTATGCTACACTGATCAGAAGTTGAATTTTTCCCGAGCAAAATGTTCTTCTAGTGTAGTGTCCTACATTTTGGTTTCTATTTTCCGGAGAATGACACTGATCTTTGGTTTGAAGGTTCCACAGTAGTGTTTGGTTCTCATCCTTGGTTGTTAGGATGTTAGGAGTCTCATGATGATTGCAGGACCTTGTAGACCTCAGGATGTGAGGAGTAGGAGCTTGTAGACCTCAGGATGTGAGGAGTAGGAGCTTGCAGATCTCAGAATGGTGGGAGTAGGAGATTGTAGACCTCAGAGTGGTGGGAGTAGGAGATTGTAGACCTCAGAGTGGTGGGAGTAGGAGATTGTAGACCTCAGAATGGTGAGAGTAGGAGATTGTAGACCTCAGAGTGGTGGGAGTAGGAGATTGTAGACCTCAGAATGGTGAGAGTAGGAGATTGTAGACCTCAGAGTGGTGGGAGTATGAGATTGTAGACCTCAGAATGGTGAGAGTATGAGAGTAGGAGCTTGTAGACCCCAGAATGATGGGAGTATGAGATTGTAGACCTCAGAATGGTGAGAGTAGGAGATTGTAGACCTCAGAATGGTGGGAGTAGGAGCTTGTAGACATCAGGATGTGAGGAGTAGGAGCTTGCAGATCTCAGAATGATGGGAGTATGAGATTGTAAACCTCAGAATGGTGGGAGTAGGAGCTTGTAGACCTCAGAATGTGAGGAGTAGGAGCTTGTAGACCTCAGAGTAGTGAGAGTAGGAGCTTGTAGACATCAGGATGTGAGGAGTAGGAGCTTG
>CM040983.1:3094919-3108100 GCA_022985145.1 Pangasius djambal | reverse complement strand
CACACTACTGACTACAACACTGTTACACCACACCACACTGCTGACTACAACACTGTTACACCACACTGCTGACTACAACACTGTTACACCACAGCACACTACTGACTACAACACTGTTACACGACACTGCTGACTACAACACTGTTACAGCACACTGCTGACTACAACACTGTTACAGCACACTACTAACTACAACACTGTTACACTACACTACTGACTACAACACTGTTACATGACACTGCTGACTACAACACTGTTACAGCACACTACTGACTACAACACTGTTACACCACACTACTGACTACAACACTGTTACATGACACTGCTGACTACAACACTGTTACAGCACACTACTGACTACAACACTGTTACACCACACTGCTGACTACAACACTGTTACACCACGCTGCTGACTATATCTAAATGTGTTAAACAACTTTTAGATCCAATCCAATTAGATTGGATGCATTTCTCTGTGAATTGGCAGACAGAATGTTTCTGTAGACTTCTGAATTCATTCTGCTGCTAACATCATGAGGTCCATCATCAGTAAAGATTAGTGAGCCTGTTCCAGAAGCAGCCATCCAAGCCCAAGCCATGACACTACCTCCACCGTGCTTGACCGATGAGCTTGTATGTTTTGGCTCATGAGCAGATCCTTTCTTTCTTCCGCACTTTGGCCTTTCCATCACTTTGGTAGAGGATAATCTTGGGTCCAGAACATTTGTGGCTCATCTCTGTATGTCTTTGTGAATTCCAATCTGGTCTTCAGATTCTTACTGCTGATGAGTGGTTTGTATCTTGTGGTTTGGCCTCTATGTTTCTGCTGTCTGACTCCTTTTTCGAATGATGGATTGTGATACCTTCACCACTGCCCTGTGGAGGCTGTTGGTTGACCTGTTTGATGTCAGGTTGTTAGCACACCAGTGGTTTCATTTTTTTCAGGACATTCCAAATTGTTGTATTGACAACGTACAATGCCTGTGCAATGGCTGTGATTTTCCTTATTTTCAGCTTCAAAATGGCTTGGTTTTCACCTATAGACAGCTCTCTGGTCTTCATATTGGTTTATCCATTTTAACAACAAATGCAGTCTTCACAGGTGAAACACAGGGCTCACACCATGAGTAGACATTCAGAGCTGTTAATTGTTTAAACAATCAATCTAGCAGGGTGCACCTGGGCAACAAGAAACACCTGTCAGTCACATGTTCCAGTATTTCTGATCACTTGGAAAATGGGTGGGTTCAAACAAAAGGTGACATGTTCTGCTCAAGTTGTTTTACACATCTAGATGTAAACATCAGGAAATGAAAGCTGAAATTCTATCATCTCATATTCATCTTTTGATCTGAAACCCAAATGTCTTCAGTGAATTGGTCTGGCTGTTCCAATACTTTCAGAGGGGACCGTAGGTTTATATTATGCCTCAATATGATGAGCCAGCTATAGGATAATTGTCTGAAAGTGTCAGTGTTATATTCTGCTATGTGTTCTAGTAGCTCAAGCTTCCCAGTTAGATGAACTATCAACACAATTTAAGGAATATGACAAATTCTACCTAGCCAACTGCTACCTTTACATTAATTTTTGGCTTAGCTTGCAACTTTGTTATTAGACTTTGTTCACCACTTACCATTCTGCTTCCTCTTTTCCTCTTCTTCTTGTATTCTTGTTTCTTTTTTGGCTTCTTGGCAGGTAAGTTCTTCATTTTGAAACATGCAACAATTCAAAATAAACTTGCTCAAATACCACATGCTAATGAGATGGGACCCCCTTTAGGGAGGCTCCTGATATAGCATTTTACATGACACATTAGTTTTTCATGGACGCCTTTTCATGGATGTAGTGTCAGCCTCCATCAAAACTTGGGGGCCCAAGCAATTGCCTGCTTTGCCTGTCCTGTACCTGTGCAGATGCAGATCTAGCAAAATATTTCAGAAGACCAAACTGAGTTTTTGAAAAAATACAGATAAACATGTTGAAAAAAATCTAGCCATAGTTCAGCGACTCCATTTCTCTGGCTTCTGTAGCACATCCTCTGTTTCAGCCAATAGCATGCATTTATGTAAATTATTTAGCTGAAGGCAGCTCATAAGACCACAGACTAGCTACAGGGCGTGGGACACTAGCTCAGAAAGTAAAGCATTTTCCTGGACTTTGCTAGGTTTTTCATTGTATTTACTCTCTCTGGTCTGATAACTGATGACACTGCCTTTTTTTTAAGCTGACAATGAAAACCGAGTGTTTAAAGATGAATGGTGGGCAGTCTAAGGATGCGAGGAAGGTTTTCCTGGAAAACTGCATTTAAAGAATGTCTGAATGGCGCAGACCATATACATGTCTTTGCAGACCAACTAAATATCTTTATGGCCGCTGTTAATCTACAATGAGTAGACACTTCTGGCAAACTGCGTATGTATTGTCACAGAATGATTCCAGGAACTTGATAATATCTTTTCCTTGATTCAGTGGCCTGCATAGTCCTTGATCTCAACCACTTTTATGCAGAGATTCAGTGGTGAGTACTCAGAAGGAGGTAGGATTAGAAATTTTCGGAGAATCCTGGGACAATTCCAGGGAAAGAGGATGACCTCTTTATGACTGTTTATTCTATGACACTTTTTAACAAACAACAGATGGACAGCCTACAGTCAGGGACAGAGATCAACAGTAGGAACATCATCCAATAAAGAAGTAGGTGTTGTATATCATGATCTCTGCTAATTCTTAGTCCTTCCACCATGAGGTCGAAGTAGTCACCAATACTACCCGTATACCACCACACTAAAGCAGTGTATATAGTTCTAATTCTAACTGCATGTAGTTTTGTTCGCTGTCTCAGGTGAAACTGGAAAGAAGTCATTTTAGTGTCTGTGGTGAGTGTAAAAGTGGTCTGATTGGTACTTTGGTAGCATTGATGACACATCTACTAAATACAGTCCCGGCCAGCTCAGATCGTCTATAACGAAAAAGAAAACGAAAAATTCGAAATGTTCTTACTTAGCTACAAGTAACAGTAAGAAGCACGTCCTCACCTATGGTCACGAACTTTGGGAAAGAATAAGGTCACAAGTACAGCTGGTGGAAATGAGGATCCTCGGCATGGTTTCTGGGCTATCTGAGGAGCTCAGCAATCAGCAGTACAGGAATATACTGTAGCTGCTGCTCCTCTGAATCAAGAGGAGCCAATTGTGGTGGATTGGTCGCCTTACAAGGAAACCCAGGACGTGCTGGGTCTTGCAGTTGATCTTACAGTTGTGTCGGGAATCACTGGGGATCTAGAATTTGTGGCCAGGGACAGAGAAATCTGGACTGATCTTCTCAAGGAAAAGCAAAATGAAAATGAAGGAAAGTATCACACACAATATTAATTTACTAAAAACTCCATGCTACCCTGCTAGAATTTAAGCTCCACTGCTACAAGCTACACCTCTGTGCAATGTAAATGGACAACAGCTGGCCTGAGCACACATTTCCCTGATGCTAACTATCCACCTCTTGGCTTACATTGATTTTTTTAAACAATGTTAGTGTTTCTTTTTTTCCTGTAAGGTCTCAGCAGGGGCAGGGGGTTCTCTAATCAGCACACTGCTGCTGAATGTAATTTCATTGCTTTTTAACATTTGGGGGAAAATGCACATGATTAACATTAATAAGAATTAAAAGCATACTGATGCCATTGTCTTGTCGCTCTCCACAACAGGAGCTTTACTTCTTAAAAGCAGTGCATTATCATGCCATAGGAACTGAGATTACAAAACATGCTTTTAGTGAGCTCTTCTTGCCAAGTTTGTCAGAAATAATTCCTCTTTCTGTCTCATTGTCTAGAGACAAGGATTTATAGTCAGATTGCTGTATGATACTCGTGACGCTGTGAGAGAAAACGAGAGTACTGGAGAGTTTGGTGAACAGAATGACAAGTTTTATCATTCCATTCATTTGAAGGTGCGTTATATATGTACTGTATAGACTTTAATAATACTCGCTTAGTTAAAATATAATTTCATTGTAATAGATGTTTATTTGGAGACTGAAAGGTAAATTATAGCTTTAATTAGTGCTGCTGTGAGCCTGTATTAAACCTGTGGACACAAAAACAAAAAAATAAAAACATACACACCATTTTCTTTCTTACAAATCTCTCCCAGTGCGCTGTACTCAGGTGCGCTCTATTATAGATGCAACTACAGCGTTCTTAGCTCAATCGACATGCAGGAAAAAATATCTCTGTCCACGTGTTTTATTTAAAGTCCCTTTCTATATATAGAGTTTACTCTTCTGTTTTCATTCTTCGCTAATCGAATGTGCACTGAAAAGCTTTAAACGTAATTCCCGCTTGTTATTCGTGTCTGACACGCGCTGAAAAAGTGCTCCAGAAACAAATCTAATGTAAATTGACTTTTAGACGGGCCTCAAACCCCTCACTTTGTCATCCTTTCTTCCTTCTTTCTAATTGCACTCATGTTTCATTATTGGGAATTCTGTTGGCATTAGTAACAGAATCCAATCTGATTCCTTGGAAACCTGGCTCCACTCAGATGTCACATCAGTGACCCTTTCTCGCTCTATGAAGCCTCATGTGTGTCAATATTATTGGACGGCGGAGCACTTTTGTTTGCCCAGCATGTCTTTGTTTAGTGCCGTGCTAATGAGGTTTGCAGCCTCTGCTTTGTAAATCCTCCATATAAAGTGCGGCCAGGCATGCTTTCTTCTCTCCGACGAATTCCCAATCGTGACTCTGCATTTTTATTTTCCATTCACAAGGTCGTTCCTTTGCCTGTGGAGGTCATACAGTAAGCAAATGATAGACCAGGTTGGACTCTGATGGCCATCTTGACTTGAATATGTTGGTAGGTTAAAACGCAAGAGCTGCAGAGTGCCTGGTTGAGGTTAATAGCACGCTTATGGCACGTCAGAAGTACAGAAATTATGAGCTTCTGACATCACGTCTTTGTAAAACTTGTAATCAGCATCTCATGAGCTCTGAGTTTAGTGTGTGATGTCACACTATAAACAAAGAAATGGCGTGATATAGTCACATGGATACTGTCTTCCTATAACAACACGTCATTGAGTGTTTTTTTATTCCCCTTATACCACAGAGATTTGCCAACGATTGCAACTTTTAAACGACACATCATACTTTTTATTCATTTAGTTACTTTCAGTGTGGCGAAACGTCTATGAGACAATTTCTCACTTACTTTATAGCAGCTATAAAAAGTTGTTCCATCATCAGCCTCTTTTTTTCTCTCTCTTTTGAAGTTAATAAGACAAAGAAAGTACAGCTTGTTGTGTTACTGAGAAATTGCAAAGCATTAACTCCCCTGTCCTGAAGATGTCGGAAAACTGTTAGACTGTTACAAACCTCTGACACTAGAGACTCCTTCCATAACTGTTAAATAAAAACCTTACAGAAACTTCACTATATCAATGCTTATATGTTTGTCTTTGTTAAATAATGTGTATTTATGTTAATGTGTGCATTTGTGTTGTATGTGGCTGGTACGTGAAAAGGCCTGATTGCTCTTTGCACCTGTGTTTGGAGGTGTTCTGCATTATCACATACTGAGATAGCATGCATATCCCCACTGCTATAGTTTTTCAAGAGGTTGCTTACTGCTCTTGCTAATTATGGGCCATCTCTGAAATGCTAGCCTCTTTCATCATCCTCCCAAAGCAGGATGAATAGGTGAGGTGAGAGAGAGAGAGAGAGAGACAAGGAAATGCTGGAAAAACAGGAGGAGTGGGAGAGCTTTAACAGTCTCAGAAATAATACTGATGAGCTTTAATTGTGTGAGATGAGTGACAGCAGCAGATGAACCCAGCTGGTGTTGCTCAAATTGAATTTCAAAACCATTAGTCTTGCGTCTTAGCACAAGTTCTGTAGATGATCAGCCCCTCCACAGGCCTTTAAAGTGGAGGCGGAGTGTGTATTGGGAGGGGGAGGTGACTGTTCCACTGCTGAAACACAATGTACTTTTGTGACAATGGAACCTCATGAATGGTTTCATTTTAAGTAACTCCGCATGAATATTTTAAAGCCGCGAGTGAAAATGACTTATAGGAGAATTACCTGACAGCGTGTGCAGGTTATTTTATAATGTAAACCCCATTTGTCAACTTCAGTTTCCCGAATGAGGCTGGGAGAACATGAGGGAGAGAGAGAGAGAGAGAGTAATGAAGAGAGAGTGAAAAGAGGTAGAGAGATGGATGAAGGGAACAACCTCCTTCAACAGCATGCTGGCAGTTTGAACAAGGTCCAAGGAGTTCATACAGACACACTCTTCAGAAATGTTTCTTAGTAGCACCAGGTCCTCTAAAAAGTAATTTCATAATTGCACTCAAATATCCTATAAATATCTCTGATATACCGTTAAGTGGGCTTATGCTAAACATTTAGCCAGACTTAGCAGTGAAGATTAGGAACATGCTGGAAAACAGTCAGTGTCTTGTGTTCATGTACAAGATTCGTGTCACACTGACATCCCATAAGCTCACGGCATAAATGCTGCATACAGCAAATCTGATCCAACACAGAGCCATTGTTCCAGACTGGTATCAGACATGTGATGATACTCAAATACACACTGCTCAGATGGGGAAATGTTTATTGGTTCCTAGACACAATTAAGGATTTTAGGATGGATCCTTTGGGAGAATCCTTAAAGCCCTACAGCAAACGCTTGTCCTTTAAGAAAAGTGTTCCTATTACTGTCACTCAGAATGCCATTAGTCAATCATCGGCATCTGTGAGCGCACGAGGAAGAGGCCAAATAGCACTCTCCTCCAAGTGTGTTATGCTGCCCTTTGAAGCAGCATGAGCAGCGGTTTGATGTGGTGGGATGGTTTCAGAGGAAGTACCTCCAGCCTCCCTGGTCGGTAGCTGTCACATCATAAATCAGACCTAGCTAGTGGGAGGGAACTGGCAATAACCCTACTGGATGAAAATGGGATAAACACACAAAATGCCAGGCTTTCCCCAAAGGGATCAGTCGAAGAACCCTAGATGAACTCTTTTTTGGAAACCCCTAAGAGTTCTTCAGCGGTCCCTTTGCGGATAGCCTGCGGTACTTTTACATATGCAGCATTTAATCTGTTTGAAAGGAGCCCTGGTGTGTTTTCACCCGTGGTGCAGTTCTTTAGGCAGGTGAGAATACAAAAGCCTTGGGTGCGGACCAAAATAACTTGTCCGAGATCATCTAAGAGAGGCGATCACAGTCTGCTTCCATGTGAGCTCTTGTGCAGTGAGAAAGCGATTCAACCCTGAATCGACTCAACTGCAGGAAGTGAATCATACACTCCTGGTGTTCTGGGTTGCATCATTTTTTTGTAAATGTTGCTGCTAAACTGAGCCACAAGGTGCAAACTGACCCAAAGGACAGAGCTGTAACTCTGCAGAATGACATATGTTCTGGGGATTTGGACCAACGAAAAGAGATGATAAGCTCTGGATATGAAAAACAAAATATTTTGGACTAGTTACACATTTCTGTAATATTTTCTCGAGTGCTGGCCCTGTGTTCTCTGTTCCCTGTGGGGCAGTCGTGGCCTAATGGTTAGAGAGTCGGACTTGCAACCCGAAGGTGAACCTGAAGGTCGTGGGTTCGAGTCTCAGGCCGGCAGGGATTGTAGGTGGGGGGAGTGAATGACCAGCGCTCTCTTCCACCCTCAATACCACGACTGAGGTGAGACCCTTGAGCAAGGCACCGAACCCCCAACTGCTCTGCGGGCGCCGCAGCTAAAAAGGCTGCCCGCTGCTCCGGGTGTGTGCTCACTACTGTGTGTGTGCACTTGGATAGGTTAAATGCAGAGCACAATTTCTGAGTATGGGTCACCATGCTTGGCTACACTTCACTTCACTTCTCCATGCTCGGGGGATTTTTGTGATTTTTTGTGATTCCTACATGCACTTGGTAAAGGTATGTTTGTTTCTGATCAATGAATGAACCATAGAATCAGTTAGACTCTGATTTGGACTCAGTTAATACTTTGAAATTGTGCTTTAAATTTCTATGTAGAACCTAACAAAAGAGAGTTTACCTTCCAGAGAGAGTTCAAAATAGCAAAGAACCCCTAACAATCCAAATTACAGACTCACCCACTAATCAGACATATTATTGTATATTATTGTTAAATATATTCCATGGTTTGCAATCTGTAGACAAACAAAAGAACAGAGGAACAGGTGAAAAATAGAAAGGAAGGAGAGAGAGAACAGGAGGGCGAAAGAGCAGGTCTTCTGCAGATGACTCTCTTTCTCTTTAGCTTTATTTGAATAAACAAGCATTAACTAAACAGTACTCGTTCTCTACAGTTGCTTCAGGTGCTGATTCTGAAATCTGTATCCATCGTACCCTGCTGCACAGCTCATAC
This sequence comes from Pangasius djambal, assembly GCA_022985145.1. Taxonomy (NCBI): domain Eukaryota; kingdom Metazoa; phylum Chordata; class Actinopteri; order Siluriformes; family Pangasiidae; genus Pangasius; species Pangasius djambal. The sequence continues at coordinate 3,099,721 of CM040983.1, read as the reverse complement.
CGATTAGATCAGTCGATTGTTTGGAAGAATGTCCCGTTTAGGCAAGTGTCCTGAGAGAGAGAGAGACAGAGATGATGATGACTTCACCCGTTAAATCAACAGGCTGCCTCAGAGGACACACTGTAACTGAACTCGGCTCACCCCGATGGACGGAAAGACAAATGTTTGGTCATGAGAGATGGAGGGATGGGGAGGGGGAGGAGAAAGGTCGGCGAATGGAAACAAAGCGCTCTGACAGAGATAAATAGAAGGAGAAAGCGAGCATTGAGAGCGCATCCCTTATTTATTTATTTTTTTTGATATGTTCGATAGTGCTGCCCGTATGAAGAGGCGGGTTGCGCCGTATCAGTGCCAAGGCAGACAGATGGCACGGTGAAGTGCATGGACAGAACATTCAGTGGCTGCAAATGAGCAGTCCATTCAGTCCATTTAACTCAACATTGCTGCTACCCTGTTCCTACACTGTTACCACTGTTAAAAAACTTTTCTGCAAACAACTGAATTTTCTTTATTGGCGACTCGAAATCGGCGTCCCGTCCAGCACATTTTATTCTCTGTATTATTAGATTTAGACTATGTCTCTGTGAATGGCTGTATTCCCACCTTACACCCAGCGTTACTAGGATAGTCTTTGGATTCAGCCCCAAGTATCTTCAAAGTGGTTAGTGAAGATGAATGAATGAATTTATTAATGAAATCAGTTTAACTTTAACACTAAGTACAATTTATTTAATTAACTGTCAGTATTAGACAGTCTGGTAACAGTTATGGAAGAACAAAGTAGGAACTTCTGATCCACCTGATAGAAACAGGAGCTTGTGGACTTCAGGATGGCAGAAGTAGCACAATGTTGCTTGTGTCAGGGTACATCTGAATTAAATACAACAACTGTGTTTGAAAACAGTTGATTCTGAGCTGCATGTGTTGACTGTATGCTGTCCTGTGCCATGATGCCCTTAAGGGACATACTTAACCACTCTTTGCTCGAGGGGAAACTAGTCCCTGCAGTCGGCTAATGAGAAAGTCGCTTTGGGCAAAAGTGTCAACTCAGACGCTATGCAAATATAATGTGCTGTAATGCGATTCCAACTGAATTTGATATGTTAGAGCAAAGGACTGGGACTTCAGCCTTTCAGAGCTGTCCTGTTCTTGCATCATGATGGTATTGGTATAATTTTGTTTTGCTTGGTGTAGGCTTAGCCTCAGTCCATCACCACCTAATACGTGCATCCGGAGCCTCCTTATCCTCCTTTACTCCAATTCCGATCTAGATCACTGATGTGTGTGTGTGTTCACGTCATGATGAAGTTACAGTAATTCCAAGTTTCCGACTTCTAAAAAAACATTCACAAGCGAACAATTGAAAACTCAGACTTCTCTAAAAGTTTCGACTCGGTACTGTGACTTCAAATTATAAACACAGCCGGGGGAAAATGGACTAATTTCAGGATTTACCTTAATTTATTTCTGTACATATGTATCAAACATTGCAGCTTGTTACCGAGAATCTGCAGAACTCCTGGTGTCAGTAACAAATGATAATATATATTATGTGCTATAGAAAAACACCTTCTGACCAATCAGAATTCAGAACTGGTATAAATTTGGTACAGTGTGTTTTGACCCATTAGATTGTAGGAAATTTTGCTAAATGCCAACTTTCATAACAGTTATCTGAAGTCAGTTTTGTAGTTGTATATGTTGCTAGAAATTCAAGTTGATGAACAGGTTCGAGGACAATCTCCAGGTGTTTCATAATTACAGTAACTGACATGACCCGAACAAACACTGTAAATGATAACTACCGACTGTCTGGCACAGAATCTTACGCAAACCTCGCCGGGTTGCTTTTTCTGCGTCTGGACTCTACATGTGCCATTTCCGAAGAACGGAACTGATTCATCTTGTTACCGGAGGTTCTAATTGCAAGATAACGGCGTTTTAGTGAGTTACGATATCACCGAGAGTTACATATCGGCTTGTTTTGTGTGAAATATCTGGCGCGTTCTCCTAAAGACGAGGGATTATATCATCCCGCTTGGTTGCAGGAGCAGGGATTCTGTCAACACACGCTCACCTGAAGAGAACTTTGCCGATATTTTTAGAAAGTGATGTGGGCTGGTTGTCGCCGTGCGGTGATAAAATACTGCCCACATACTTCATCTCTCTCGCTCTCTCTCCAGATCTCTCCCAATACGGCACCGTATTGCACAAATCAGGGCGGTGTCAGGAGACGCCTATCATTCTGACTGATGGCTGGAGTGGGCGGAGCTCGGCGACGTGGCTCGGGCTGATTTATCTGCTTGTTTTTCAGAGTTGTCACCCAGGTGCTGTCCATCATGGCGCAGCGCATACATCTGGAGCCTCCCTGTCTACTCCGGCTCTGATTTACAGCAGGGTGTGATGAATATGGACAAAGTAGAGAGGTGAAGATGAAGAAGAAGGAGAGAGTGTTTTTTTAAATTTTTTATTTATTTTTTTTTAAAAAAGACTTGGTAGTGTTTATTTGGTTTTATTATTAAAAACGCGGCAAGTTTGTAGCGGTGCCTGTCCATATCATCTGCTGAATTCTAATTGAATCAGAACCTTTTTCGTGGCGGTTAGATATAGCGAGAGCGAAACGCTGGAGAGGTAGATGTTGAGTAGAAAGTGACAAGCTTATGAGATCCTGTCACTCTGGCTGAGGCAAAGAATGAAAGAAATGAAGACTGACAGAAGGAGAACAGTGAAATTCGGTCACAGCAAAATAAAAAAAATAAATAAATAAAAAATAAAAAAAAGCAGCAGTACAGAAGGACAGGACGAAAAAGACCGTTTCATGAAACCAGTTATCGTGAAGGTTCGGGAGAACTGCATGTTCAGAGACAGAGTTTGTGGATAATCTCACCTGGATATTGTAGAGCTGCTGCCGTAATCAAAAAGACTGTCCTGGGCTCATCTCAAGAATCTTCACACGATCACACACAGTACTGTTACGCAGTACACCTGTATTCTGTAAGGATTTATAATCCCACCATCCGGTTTCACCCGGTTCTCTTTTGAGTCTGGTTCCTCTCAGTGGAATGAATGAATTCATTCATAGGGTCATATTTATGTATTTAAGATTGACCTCAAATACATTCCATCGTTTTTTCAGTTTATTTACAGCCAAAACGTACATTTCAGTGTGTCATATTGTGGTTACGTCAAACCGTCAGACAGTGGCGCTGGACTTAATACTGCTCCTCACTCCAGCTGATATCACGCAAGAGGTCAGAATCGTACATAACTGAGACACGCCTCTGTTTTACTCAAACTCCGCCCCCCGCGCGTAACTCTCCTGCAACTTCTGAATAGCGCGTGAACCAGGAGTTACAGCTCAGCTCTGAAAGCTGATGTGCGCAATGTCAGTATTAAATCCTCACTATGCTCCTGACTCAACTCTGAATGTGAGTTCAGGTTCGTGTGTGTCTGGGTGTGAGGTGGGTCAGCTCATCAGTTCCTGCTTACGGGAATCATCATCACCACGTTAAGAGCTGTTCTGATACATTGTCTTAGACACCACATATCCTGCATGATTCATTACATTTGTGTAAATTTCGTTTTTGATATTTTTTTCCTTTTCAGAAGATACTGACTTTCTCAGATACATTACTATGTAAAAGATAGAAAGTATAATGAAATCCTACATTGTTATTATATCAGGATCTTATGGCTTGGGTGTGCGTACGTGTGTGTGCATGCACGCGCGTGTGTGTGTGTGTGTGTGCGTGATTGTCCTTCAAAAGGCCACGTGCTGTTCACTTTCATAGCTGAGGTTAAGTGGTGTTGATGCTCCCTCCCTCCGGAGGTGTTCGCGCTCGTTTGCGTCCCTCACGCAGCGAAAGCGGCAGGATCGTTCGGCATCATCACTGCACCCGCACACGCGCGCACACACACACACACACACACACACACACACACACACACACACCTCCTCCTACTCCCAATTTACCCAATTAAGCTGAGCAATGAGTTAAGTGGTTAAAGATGGAACAGATGAGGAAGCTCGATCATCTCCCTGAGTGATATGAAGTGAACATGGAGGCGGAGCTTACACAGAGACCGCCTTCATCTGCACCTCATCCTCAACCGTTTCATTTTGTTAATTAATCAGTTTTGATCTTTATTGATTTTATGATTAATCAACGTTTTTCGCTCTGAGTGTGACTGAGCATATGAGATAAAAAAATCTAAATAAAAAAAGAAAGCAGGTCATGATGGTGGTGGCATTCTGCTACTTGGTTTACCTTCCACCTTACTTTTTTAATGCATTCATATATTTTTCCTTCCTTATGTCATTCTTTCTTTCTGTATGGAACACACACACACACACACACACACACACACAGTTATACAGCTGCTGTATTTATAGCAGTATGTGTTTGGATGCACAGCGAAAATCTTATAAATATTTGACTCACAGATTCAGTGGTGGAGCTCAGCTGATGCTCGACAGGTGGTATGTGTTTTACAGTGGACACACAGGAGAATACACACACACACACACACACACACACACACACACACACACACACACACACAGCATCGCAACTCCTTACATTTTGCTGCTCCTTTCTGTGTCTCACTGTTTAGTGATGAGTAGAAGTTTTCCCAGAAGTGTGTCACTGTCCTTTCTTAGCTTTTTTTGTGTGCGTGTGGTTTTTTTTGTGTTCCGTGTGTGTGTGTGTGTGTGTGTGTGTGTGTGTGTGTGTGTGTGTGTGACGACTTTGTGTGAATAGATAATACCTGTTGGCACAGTGGGAACATTGAGGCTCCAGCAG
>CM040983.1:3087419-3089919 GCA_022985145.1 Pangasius djambal | reverse complement strand
CCTCTCTCATCACCTGATGCTCACTGGGTGTTACACCATTCTGTGTGTTCCTAATAAACTGGATGGTGAGTGTGATTGAGGAATTCAACAGGTTAAGGTTAATTCTGATATGTGTTTATAGTTTAACTGTGTGTGTGTGTGTGTGTGTGTGTGTGCTTCAGCAATGTGTCTTTTTCAGTAGTGTGTTTGTTTTATCAGTGTGTTTCAACTTGTGTGTGTGTGTGTGTCAGTGGAGTGTATATGTGTATTAGGAGTGTGTGTTTCAGCAGAGTGTTTGCGTGTGTTTTAGCAGTATGCGTGCATGCGTGTGTGTGTGTGTGTGTGTGTGTGTATCAGTGAAGTGTGATTGAAATTGATTGGGGAAGATAAGTGTGTTCTGAAAACAGGTGGTTAGCATATTAGGTAATAAAGAACAGCTGGGGAGTGCCTAACATCATACCGTCTCATCAAACCATAAAAATCACATTATCGAAGGATAGTAGCCCCGCCGTGATTCACACAACACACACACACACACACAAACACGCAGCTACACACACATCCACACCAATCAGATTAATAGGTCTTTGCTAACTGAATCAGTGCTACAGTCAGTGCTGAGGTGGGAGCGCTCGGCGCGGAGTGTGTTCGAGTGTCGTGCCCCGTGTGTACCTTTCCGACCCACGGTTCTGTTACACCGTCACACACCACGTACAACAGCACACTCAGAGACACTCAAACATCCATGCTCAACCACACACACTAGCGATGAGAGCTTAGTCACAGAAACAGTCACACAAAGGCGTCATGGCGCGCGGATAAACGGTGCAAAAACGCTCGCGTGTAGCTGCTCGGGCCGTTTTAATTTCATCCTTCAGTTAGTTCTGTTTGAACTGTAATGGCGGTTCGGAGGATGACGCTGTGTTTTTATCTTGGTCAAGCAAGAATGTGTGTCCACCTATTCAACACACACACACACACCATCTAATACACACTTTCAGTGTGTTCTAATCAGGACCCAGCTCCCTAGGTATTCAACATTTTTAGGCGGCATTTGCTCCTGATTTGGGCTCCTTGGATTTGGGCTTGATGTGAAGGAAGTGTCACACGGGGAATTCTGATCAGTGGCGTTTCATGAAGCATAGTGGACCAAATTCTGAGCAAGGATTATGTCTCTAAGTGTAATTTAATTCCTTGCTCACTAACTGTCACATTTGAATTTGTATTTCTGTTTGTGGATTGTAACGTCAAGCGACCTCACATGATGTAGCTAGCTTTTCCGGCTAACTGGCTAGTCAGTGAGCAAGTTTAGTTCTCATCACCTAAAATCCACGCCTCCTTCTCTGAGACTGACAGACACAGAGGCCACGCCTCCTTCATTGAGACTGACAGACACAGAGGCTGCGCCTCTTTTCTCGGTATCATTATTAATAAAAATTAAAAAGAAATACCATTGAGTCCATGCTAATTTGGTGTACGGCTTTTGTCCTCTGTTCCTGTGTTTGTTACCGAGGTGCTATGATGCACAGGTGCGGCTTTAATCACTCACACACATCAAGGACAAAGTTTACACAACATCATCGGTCTGTTCAGCTGTTTCTATCAGTGGGAAGTCTTTTTTTATTGTTTTTTAAGCTTCTCTCATATTGAGTCATCAGATTTGATAGCATCGGTCTTAGTCATTATGCTTACGCACACACACACACACACACACACACACACACACAGACCACATGCAATGAGTGCTATCGGGCTCTGAAGTGCTTTGCCCAGCACAGGGTTAGCAGAAAGCGTGATGATGTAAAGTGCGTGTGCGTGTAGTGCACAAGTGCACGTGCGCATGTGTGTGCGTGTGTGTATGATGTGTGAGGTTTGAGTGGAAGAGATGGAAATCTTGTCAGCTGATGAAATGACTTCTGGAACAGGTAGCAAGGCTATGAATAAAACACTGCATATAGTTCAGGCTGTAATTAGTTCTCCCACCCCTGTGTGTGTGTGTGTGTGTGTGTGTGTGTGTGTGTGTGTGGGGAAGAAATAAGATGGGACAAATTAGCCAGTGTCCATTGTGTGTGTTGTGGATGGCAAAATTTATTTGAGTATTTGGATTGTGTAATCACAACACCACAATAAAAAAAAAAGAGTTTTTGCTATACACTGAAGACATTTGGGTTTGAGATCAAAAGAGGAATATGAGCCGATAGCTTTCATTTTCTGCTATTTACATCTAGATGTGTTAAACATCTTACAACATGTCACCTTTTGTTTGAACCCACCCATTTTTCAACTGATCAGAAATATTGGAACACGTGACTGACATTCTGATCTATCGTCTCATATTCATCTTTTGTTTGCGACATCCTGGAATATATTTTAAACCATAAAGCATAAATACAATATAATATAATCTAATATGAACATAATCTTTATTTTACATTTCGTGATCAGTCATAGTGGCATGAGAACTGCAGTCTGATTGGTTACAGTGGCATTGGGGACAGAACTGCAGTCTGATTGGTTACAG
>CM040983.1:3058906-3087319 GCA_022985145.1 Pangasius djambal | reverse complement strand
AGAACTGCAGTCTGATTGGTTACAGCGGCATTGGGGACAGAACTGCAGTCTGATTGGTTACAGCGGCAATGGGGACAGAACTGCAGTCTGATTGGTTACAGTGGCATTGGGGACAGAACTGCAGTCTGATTGGTTACAGCGGTTTTGGGGACAGAAACTGCAGTCTGATTGGTTACAGCGGTTTTGTGGATGGAAACTGCAGTCTGATTGGTTACAGCGGTTTTGTGGACAGAACTGCAGTCTGATTGGTTACAGCGGTTTTGTGGACAGAACTGCAGTGTGATTGGTTACAGCGGTTTTGTGGACAGAACTGCAGTGTGATTGGTTACAGCGGTTTTGTGGATGGAAACTGCAGTCTGTTCTTTTGGTTCTTTATAGTGGCATTAGGGGCAGGAACTGTGGCCTGATTGCTTACACTGATATTGGGGGCGGGAACTTGCCCTGTTTCCGGGATTTGTCACATGACCAAAATACACGTCCAGCATGTGTATATAAACGCACACTTACATCCCACTGGCTACGTGTCATGGTTATAAACGAGCATAAACACTGCTTGTCCATGCTCAGGGCACTAAACACACCTCCTCCCGAACCAACCCATTTAAAGAGGAATGGCAGATTCTAACACACACACACACACACCCACACACACACACACACACACACACACACACACACACACACGTAACCATGGAGACTCCCAACCTGGCTACTCCTGATCACATAGCAGAAATTCCTATAGACACTTGTGGACTCTTCTGCCTACATACTCCATGAACCATAAACATCTATTCACACACACACACACACACACACACACACACACACACACACACACACACACAATATAGTTGAATTTAGCTGACATGTACACCTGCAAACGCACAGAGCACGTCTAGTCCAAATTCTGATTTTGCTCGGTCAAAGACAATCACACATCCTATACAACCTCCATCCTGTCTTCTCAAGTCATACAACCCGACTTTAACCTTTGACCTCATGTGAAAAACTGCTAAGCGTACATTCCTCCGCACTGACGACTTTCTTGTGTCGGAAAACATAGCTGCAGCTTTACCTGTTACTACTCTTACAATGACCCTAAATGCTAAATAAATATTTCCTTTACCATGTCAGCAATCACACACATTTTCCATCCACCATACACGTCCCTGTGTATGAGCTGTTACTACAGAAACCATAACGTATTACAACGAGTGCGTTGATTTGTGATTTGCAGCTGCACTACTGTCAGAGCTGCTGTTATAGACAATTAATCAACAGCTTCTGACCAATCAGGTAATGACGTCACTAAAGATGTTATTTACAGCTGTAGTGCAGGGTGGCCTACTTTTTAAAGGGGGTCATGGGAAGAAAAAAAAAAAAGAAAAAAGATATTTCTATGGTGTTCTGAAAAACTACTCAAAGCTGAGACTGACACAAACCTTTTCCTATGATTTATGGATGAAAGCACATCATTTCTGTTTCGTTTTATTTCTGTGTTACCAGCTGACAGAGCAGTTGACCGTGAGGAACAGCCAATCGTTCACGTGATCTTTATGTAAAAATATCTGCTGGTGGTATTTTTATTTATTGCTTTTAATATCTAGCGTAGATCTATAGCCTGTGTTGTTGTGGAGTTTGAGAATTTGTATTTTTTTTGGCTTTGACGGATAGCCACCATGAAATAGTAATAATACTATCCTAGACCAAAAGGATGTTCTGTGGTATTTAATGTCATGGTGTTGGAATGTCATGGTGTTGGAAGCTGATACCGTTACATATTAAAAAAAAACCTGACATTAAGTTGTTCGGTTGTTATACAGTGAATTTATTAAGTTGTTCCACTCCAATTAGTGATGACGTGTTTTGTCAGTTGCTGCAGTCCTCGGAAGGGAAAGACAGTCATACTAGTAGCAACAATCCTCCTCCTAGGGGTGTGTGTGTGTGTGTGTGTGTGTGTGTGTGTGTGTGTGTGTGTGCACGCGCACAGGTTGTAGTTTTAACAATCGCAACTGACACGCATATTGCTCTTCATTTCTTTTATATTCATATGAAAGAAAAACATCTAAAAATAGAATGTGTGGCATTTTGGATTTGGAGGGGACTTGTTGCCGTGGCGACAGATTCTCTTTGCCATTGGCTAGTAAGTGTGTGTGTGTGTGTGTGTGTGTGTGTGAGAGAGAAAGAGAGAGCTGAGTCTGATGAAACTGACATCTATCTGCCTGATAGCACTCGACATGACATCAAACAGCTTGGACTTGTGTGTGTGCGTGAGAGACAGTTTTCAGTTTTGCCCGCATGAATGATAAATAAGTTCAATATTATAGAATAATAATATAGAAATAAGAGGTAGGGAGAGGTACACTACCAGTCAAACGTCTGGACACACCCGCTTTATTTTATTTTATTTATTTATTTACAATTTTCTACTATTTTTGAATAACAGAGAAGGCATAAATGCATAGAATTATGCATATTGAATATATCATTTCTTAGCTGGATCCAGGATCTGGGTCATGGCACCAGGTTGTTAGACATTTGTAGACTGCGCCTGAGTCTAAAAATGAGTCTCCTTTTGCTCATTAACATGTTTTTTTAAAATAATAACTTCTATTATTTCTTTATAATCTCTAGACAGGCACCCAATCCACCTTTACTAAAGCCCTACAGATGTAATTAGGAGGTTTCTGCTAGTACTTCTACTGCTTTCTGAGCTTTTACCTTCTCTTCACATGGCGATGTCAGCACGTCCGGGAAAGCAAAGTTAACCTGTCGCTCCTCGCTACTAGAGCTGTATCTCTATCTTCTTCTCCACAGAAATGGAAAGGGTTATATAATGCCATAAGTCAGTGAGTCCTCAATCTGTTTCTCCCACTAACCTGCACAATTCAGCAGTGTGTCTTCTCAAACACACACATCGACTCAGGAAGAGGCTGTTAGCTCTTAGCTAACTGGACAAAAAAATATATATATATATATATATATATATATATATATATATAAGAGCAGCTAAAACAACAAAACATTCAGAGCAGATGCAATCCAAGACCAAGGTTTAGTTAAAAAAAAGAAAAAGAAAAAAGAAACAGGGATTTTTATAACAATATAATTTTTATAATCCAGGTCACGGCACCAAGTTAGTAAAATGTAAACCTTTGGCAAACACAGACAGGAGACTGGATCTTCAGATTGTCAAGTATACATCATCATCATCATCATCATCATCATTTTAGTTAAATAATAATAAGTAATAAAGTTGTTAATGTCAAGTCAAGTGGCTTTATTGTCAGTTCAACCGTACACAGCTAGTACAGTACACAGTGAAACGAAACAACGTTCCTCCAGGACCAAGGTGCTACATAAAACAAACACAGAACTACAGGAGACATGACACATATTTACATAAAGTGCACAGACGAAACATGCGCAAAACCACCAAAAACAAGACAATGGGCACAGTGAGTTCCAGTGCGGCGCCGGCTAGTACACAGCTCTAATAAAAATGCGAACCTTATGACAGAAGTGCAGAAGAGTAACAATATAAGTTGCTGTAAATGTAAAGATAAGGAGTAGCATTCAGGTGGAGAGTATAAAAGAAATTATATACACTATATTATAAATATTGTAGCAGCAGAAATTGAATAATGTTAATGTTGGCCCTAAACAGTCTAAAGTTTAGTAACTAATCATTAAAATTTTGATTAAGGTCACATGTATATGTGTAATTTATGCAGTCCCTGTAGTTCTGTGTTGTTCTGTGTCTTATGTTGCACCTTGGTCCTGGAGAAACGCAGTTTCGTTTCACCGTGTACTTGTATACGATATGTTGAAATGACAATAAACTCCACTTGAAACTTGGAAACTTGAACGCGGTAAGGGCGAATTGGTGAAGCGGTTTAAACTTGGTTACCAAGCTAATTTATTGCAAAAGATTCAAAATAAAAAGCAGACTTTGGATATTTAACATGGAGTACATCTAGCGCAGAATCATGCTTCCCTTCACCAGAGACCAAACCACAGTGAAACACCTGCTCAATGTTTAATATTTTATATCCGATCAGACAGTGTATAATAACATAGATGACGGGAATAACTCCAAAAAGAGACAAGAGTCTTGATCTGAACTCAGTACAGACGCTGGAACCTTTGCCTGACTGCCGGTTTACACTGATCTGACGTAATGCACATGCACAGCGTAGAACTGAGGAAAGATTTCAGGTCGAAATTCTCTCCCTCCATCACACCCATCTGTTTCTTCTTATTCTCTTTCTCAGACTCTGCATCTTTCTCATTCTCTTATACACGATCTACATTTTTCCACTAACTTTTTTGAATCACGGCTTGACTTTTTTTTTTTTTTTTTCCCCATAGTTCCTTGCAGTCAGACAGTTCTGGTTCTGAGTCGTAGTAATGAAAATGATGATTGCACACTTAGGCTTGTGGCACTGTTTCGCTAACATTTTTTCTCCCTTAATTTAGTTTTCTTTTTCGTACAGTCCGGCACCATTATATACAAGTGGCTAACAGCTTACCTGCTTGTTTGTGCTGTTATTGGTGTTATTATTTAAAGCTTATACACATTGAACATGTTAAGGCAATGCAGAATGGCAGATACGCACCAGTTGAATCGATTATGCCGTTCACTATTATTAACCACTCGATAGGGTGACATTTCCATAATGAGGAGTGAGAGCTTGTGGTGCCTCAAGGGGAGGGAGGCTATTCAGAACCTCAACGAGCGAGGGCTCAGAAACCAGGATACTTCCTTTCTTGCATGGATGAACTTTGACCTTCAAAAGCAAAACCAAGCTAATTTATACTTCAGTAGTCATAGCACAGTGTCAAATCATTTTCTTTTCTTTGTCTTTCATGTTGTGGAGATGAAATATCCCATCTCTCTCTCTCTCTCTCTCTCTCTCTCTCTCTCTCTCTCTCTTTTTTTTCTTTCATGCACCATGCATTAGTAAAGTAGATGCCTGGTTGTATCGAATCTGATAAATCAATTTATTTCTGTATGCTGACAAAGAGCTTCACCATATATATATTGCTTTTGTCCTTGGATGTCCTTAAATAGACTGAGACAAATTATAAAGTCTGTTGGCACGTTTGCAAGCTCCATTTCAAAACACAAAGAAAATTAACTACCCCAGAACAAGAAAAACAGCTCTAGTGGTTCCTGTAATCATTTCGCGAAAAGTTCTGTTATATCGAGGGTGTGTGGCAGGGCTAATGGAAGGAGACGGAGAGATGAGATTAATGAGACAGTGACCGCAGAAATAATATAACTGGCCTGCTGTAGCAGTGTTTTTTGGGTTCTCCTTGGTGGACTGTTCAAACACAAACACTTACATTTAAATGGAAGCATTTAAATTTACAGAGTGATTTGGAGTGGAGGGTCCTGCTCAGAGATCCAGCTGTTTATTAGCAGTTGTGGGATTTAAATTCACCAGCATGTTATCGTTAGCACAGAACCTGACTTGCTAAATACATCGCATAACCCCATAGTCCCACTTTAACCTTTTTAAGTGAGTCAGCAGAGCAATCCTAGTTGTGTCTTGCATGAAGCTGTAGTGTTAGCAACTTGCCTGTCATTAATGCGGTCCCACGTTAGCCTGCATGATTTCTGATAGCTGATAAGAGTTCCCTGCCCTTTGGATAGCTTGCAGAACCTTGTATTAACTTGTATAACCATACAGTGCTAGCACAGTAGCTTGTATTAGAAAGGTATATGCTTTCTGTTTTACATTGTATTGCATCAATGTTTCTTGTGATGGTTATCTATTTTTTATTAATAAAGAAGTCTTTTATGTTGTTGTTATGGTAGCTAAACAAAACCTTAATTTAACCATCATAACCCTAAGTGTAAAAATTTCTTTCAAGATTAAAAAGATCTTGTATTAAACAGTCAATTCGAGTAACTAGAGTTTTTGTCAGATTGAAGAGTCTTATGCAATCTTGGGTTAGCTTGTATAACCTCGCAGGACAGTCTCCTCCCTTCATAAAAATTAGCAAAAATTTGTTGTCACCTCTAAAGAATATTTTAAATAAATGTAAACAGTTTAAATTTGTTTCTTAAAAATGGAAAATTATTTTCCATTTGCTGTCAGTACCGTGGAACTTTCTTATTGCCTTACCGTGTCCTGTTACCCTGGGGTATAAATATGAGGTTGTACACAAGCCCTTTGGGTTTTTATTACCATCAGATAAACAGAAATCGCAGAAGAGACAGATAGGTGTGGATCTGCACAAACCAGGTCATAGATATGTAAATTCCATAAATAGTCAGGGATCGAAAAAGTGCAGTGATCAGTGTTTAATTTGACCCTTTAGTTATTTTCATTCTCGTGGTTGTCATGGCTGAAACTCAACTGTTAAACACCACATTCGTGAAAACAAGTCGCTTTGAAGCATTGCCGAAAAGAAGCTTCCGTGAGAGAGTCTCATAAAAGTCTAATTTTAATTCGAGTGTCATTAGAACTAAAATCAGCAGTGTGTGTTGTGGCCAGATGAGACCAAAGTCAAACATTTTGGTTAGGAACTCCATCAGCAACAAGCGGACTACATACAAGACAGAGCACCTGATAGCCCACTATAAAATCTGATGGTAGATCGCCGATGCATTGGGAGTGTTTTGTGGCTGGTAATTCAGGGGCTCTTGGGAAGACTGATGGCATTGTGAATTTTGGATTAAGGATATTTCAGCCCAAACCTTGGTTGCCGCTGTCAGGAGTTTCAGCCATATCCGTGGATAGAGCTTTCAACAAGATGACTTCCAAATCAACACAGAACTGGTTAAAGACACCAAAAGACATTACATAGCAATGCCCATCTCAGTCATTGGATTTTAATCCTACAGAAAAACCTGTGGTTGGAATTGAAGCGAGGCAAGTCCACCTGCACAAACCTATGAATATAAAGGGGCTTAAAAATTTAGAGGGACCAGGATCCCTGTAAAAGTGTCTCCAACCTTGAGGCAGAAAGAGACTCCTTGGTGTTAAAAATTGCACCGGTTAAAAAAGCTTTATTGTTTTATTTGATATCAGTAATTCTGGAGGGCAGTTACCCTGCAGTAAGCCAAGAGCCTCCTGTAGATTGTATAACCCTGCAGGGCAAATAGAGACCATAGTGTTTAGAGTGCTAGCCAACTGTCCTTTGCATGGCAGGACCTTTCAGCTGCCTTCTCCCTGGTCTCTGGGATGTGTGGGTAGTCATGCAAATGTCTACCAAGATGGCACATGGTGGACTGCTGCCTCCCAGTCATGGTAGAGCTCTCTGAAGATGAGTCAATGGAACAGAAATCACGCCTTTGCCCCCTGAATTGTTTCTATCGTGACACGTGAAGGGGTGTGAAAGGAAAGGAAAAGTGGAATCTACACTCACTGTGACTATGGAGAATCATTTTTGTCTTCTTCTCAATCCTCAATGCACCACTGGATAAATGAGAATGTTGAAACGCATGAATGACTTGGCAGAATAATTGGGCCTTCATTTGATTGGATTGGACAGATTTATGAAGAGAAAGAGAACATAGATCAGGTCCCTCATTTAATTGCCTCCAAACCTCAAAAGGGTGTCATGGGGTTTTCACTGAATGCTGTCAAAAGTGTCAAAACCTTGAGAGAACATTTAGAGGAATTTAATTGAGATCATCCAGAATCATCTTAACTCCTGAAATATGTCCAATAACGGACATTCCTTGTACAAGTTCATAACTCAATTTACACGTTTAGTCAGGGCTATTTAGTGCAACCATATGGGATACATTTGTTCTATGCTAATACAAAAAGATTGCTTATGACCGAGCATGAGTTTTCATGAGTTTGGTGGGAAACTTGTAAATTCTTAATACTTGACGTGTGAAATATCAAATCACATTTCCATCTGTCCAAGCATCACTTCGAGAATTATTGCTAAGAATGCGAAAATAACCAAGTAGAGCGAACAGCAGGGAGTCGAGCAAAAGGTCTTGAGAAGACAGAACAGATGCCGAAATCTGCCACAGTGAGTCATGGTCAGATCAAGTCTCCTCTCAGCCTCACAAGTCAGAAAAAGTTAGAGTTCACATTAGTATCAAGTCTGACAGATCGAATAATCCTCTAATGTCCACCGGCTAATTTATGAAAGTATTAACACCTAACCTACACTCGTTGACAGCTGCTGTGACAAGGGGAGAACTGGGTAGTAGGTGGGGATTGGCAATAACCAGACTGGGAGAAAATGGAGTAAGAATAAAAATTATGATTTTTTTTTTTTTTTTAACATTCATCAGTTGGTCTACTTCTGAAATGAGAATGAAAAGGTAAACCTTTCAGATTCTGCCTGTCCTTTTTCCTACTTATACTGATAAAATTGTGTATTATACCATTTACAGGGAGTAACACTTTTAGCAGTATAATTATGGACTTTTATCTCTATGCTAGAATATTTTATTTAGATGCTTACTCAAATGGTTAACATGCCTCTGGGATAATTCTTTTGCTAAACTCTTCAAGTTGAACACATCTGTTTTGTGTGTGTGAAGTCATCTTGCTCCTGCCTGCTTTGCAAATTGAAGCCTTCATATGCGCATACTGATGAGCTGGACGCTACTTCAGCTAGTAGCCTGGCACTGCGTCATGCAGCTGTTGTCCAGGGCCAAGATGGCGTCCTGCCATTGCTGTAGTGCAGTCCGGTATTTTCCAGAAAGATGGGCTCAGCTTGTGGGTGGTTTTACTTATAGCCGAATCAAGTGCACTAAAGCTGAACTAACCTTTTCACCTCTTTATTTCTCGCTCTCTTTCTCTTTCACTCTGGCTCTACTTCCAGCCCTCTCTGTCTCTCTGTCCATTTCAGTGTCCACTTCCTTTCCCCTTGGAACTAATGCTAGCTGGTAATTAATGGAGAGGCAGTCCTAGCGCTACCCGCTAATTAGCCACACAGCAGTGCTAGTGTTAGTTGCTAATTAAAAGAGCAGCACTTCAAACTAACCCTCTTAACAATGGTTAGCCTAGCCTCTTGTGCAGCACTCGGGCCAAGACTGGCACGAAGCCTTAATAATTAACAAAGGTGGGTTTTTATAACATCACAGCGAACACACACGGACACACACACACCTCTGGTTATGATTGCTTCATGCAAAGACTTGCTAAGGGGTTCTTCTAATTAGCAAAAGAGCATGCACACACACAATCATCTGATTCATGGCCTCATGACGGTACACTCGTTATGCATCAGCATTATGTAAGCATGACCATGAGGACCCTAGCGCTCACAAAGTAGTTCAATGCTGTCAGAAGTACAAACACGCATGGTTGGTAATGTGCAGAGACACTTGGCTCCACGACCACTCCAATGATAAAAAGTTAATTATTCATTGTGCTGCTGTACCACTTCAGTGGAGCCTCTCGTTTTCATTAAGCAAGCAGCGCTGCATCAGAAAAGCCCACATGCTGGTGTCTTCTGCCCAGAGAACAGAGGACAGAAGACAAGTAGACAGTCAGAGACCACCTGCTTGCCTTTTTGCCTACTGCATAAAGTACACTATTGGCAGCACAAAAAAGATTTCCTTTTCTCTCCAGCATCTCTCCATCCAATACCAAAACTTACAGTTGAATGGTTAATAACGCTTGTTTTAGATCTATCCAGAAGAGGATGGGTTCCATTGTGAGTCTGGTTCCTCTCAAGGTTTCTTCTTCATGTCATCGCAGGGAGTTCGGGGGTGGAGCACCCTGCTTGGAGGCTTGGATCCTGCATCCTGGTGGAGCTTTTAAAAATTATAACTGGTGCATGTGTCCAGACCTTCAGTCACACAATTGTTTCAGTTTAAAAAACATATTTAAAAAAACAGTGTAGAGGCATGCATAGGACTTTTTTTTTTTTTAATCTCTTCTGCTCTTGAAGATATTCTGATCAATCCCTTCTGCTCCCAAAGGCAATCTTACCAATCCCAACACTTTAGAAGAAATTCTGGCCAATCTCACCACTCCTGAAGAATTTCTGATCAGTACTACCTCTCCCAAATAAATCCTGGCCAATCCCATATGCAGTATTTTCTCATGAACTTAGTTGGTAGCTCTGCTTCTTAGTTTGGTTCAGTAATGCTCGGGATATAGCATTACCGAAGATGAATGAAGGAACGTGATAAACACATTGTGCAGCAATGCATGTGTCCAGTGTGCTGCCATGCTAATCAGCAGGACAATTCTTTATCCTGTGAGCTTCATACCTGACCACCAGCATAAGAGTAAAAACTTTTTTATTGGGTCTCATGGGATCCAAGTCCTGATGCACGTGTCTACACCAGTGGAAGTACAAATCAAAAATATTATAAGCCAAAAGATCTTCCATTGTAGGCAGTAGATAATGTTGGGTGATTGAAATGTGTTACATGCATTGCACCGCCTACTTAAGCTCTCCTTATTATGTGTTACCAAGCGCTGAGGAGGAGCTGCCGTATACGAGTTCTGACAAGAACCCTCCTGGCTGCATCCTCAGCACTGGGATATGACTAAGAAGCATCTCATGTTGAGCTTTTTTTTTTAAACAATAGGCATTGGCACAAAGCAGCTTTACAGAAATCCAGATGTAGATTTAGATCTTTAATGATCAAACCAGAGACAAACTCTTCTGGGGGATAGTGGGATTATAAATCATTATAGTATGCAGATGTAGACGAGTAAAGACAATCAGTGCTAAGTGGGCTGAAAGGATGTTCACAAGGATGTGAGCAGACTGTGAATAAGTGAGAATT
The DNA here is from genome assembly GCA_022985145.1 of Pangasius djambal. Classification (NCBI taxonomy): domain Eukaryota; kingdom Metazoa; phylum Chordata; class Actinopteri; order Siluriformes; family Pangasiidae; genus Pangasius; species Pangasius djambal. The sequence continues at coordinate 3,076,590 of CM040983.1, read as the reverse complement.
GTGAGTCCTAGGGTGAGCACAGGACAGTCTTTATGATTACAGCAGCAGTTCTTAGGTACAAATCTACAGTATCCAGCTAGTGGAAACCCAGTTAGAACTAGAACGTGTTCTCTTGGCTTAGATTAGGGCCAGTTATCGCCTTAGAAACAAGGTGAAAACACCAGATGAATGAGAGAAAGTGAAGGAGGATTTGACGACATTAAAAGAGGAGGTTGGAAAGAAAATGAAAGAAGAAGGCAGCTGGAGTGAGAGATGTATAAAGACAGAAGGATGCGACTGCCTAGAGAGAGAGGACATCTGCACAAACCCGTAATCTCTCTGCTGTTGTTGTTTTGGCTAATCAGAACTCCTGGGCAGAAGCAGCACAATTAGCTGTAATGAGAGTCAGAATGTGTGTGTGAGAGAGAGAAGGAGGGAATTTGGGCCACTTTGTACCAATATCCTGCCAATCCGCCTGTAATAGTGAAATCACCTGGTGCTCACACACTCCGTCTGCAGGGCTGTTTTATTAGCCTACTTAACATATAAACAAACACGCAAAAATAAAGACGCTGTAAAACCCAGGATTTATTTAGCACGTAGAGGAAGCGAGGCATTACACCTGCGATGGTAGCACTGTAGTGGCGTGATTTCCCTGCGATGCCTCTGCTATCCTGCTCTGAGTGGGAGTTTGGTGTGAATCTTTTTTTTTTTTTTTTTTTTTGCGCCTTGAGTTTTGTAATAGAGTCTAAATAGAAAGCCTTTTAGAGAAAGTTCTTATTGTTGAATATTAGCGTTGGTGGTGTTTTCGCACTTAATCTTCAAGTCCTTTGTTACATAGTGATGCGTTTGATGTTGCGATGAAGTAAACTTGTTTTATATTTGACTCAGCGTTTGATCGAATGAATATGTGGAGGAGGGAGGGAGTGAGAGAGGGAAGGAGTGACTGATGGAATGTGGGAGTGAGTGAGCGGACCAGGGGATTCACGAACAATGGCAGTAGAGAGTGTGTGTTTTCGGGTGTGCATGATAGATAAAGTGAGGAGTAAAATAGAGTAACACTTTTTTCTGGATTTGTGGCCGTTTATTTTTTTTTTTCAGAGTTTGATGCAATTTTTTTTCTACCTGAAAACGGCCACCTAGTATTTGCTTCAATATATGTGAAAGTCGAGGAATGCAGTTGATGGAACCGGCGTTATTACTTTCTGTTTCACATTTCACGATGATGGGGAGGGAGACGTGGTGTGGTCTTCAGAGGAGACCGAACGTCTTCTCAATATTCGAAGTGAAGTAGACAAGCAAACGCTTGCAAATGCAAAATTATTTTAGTGCATGAAGCAGTTTTGACTCTACCCAAGGCTCCGTTCAAACATTTATCAGTGTCAAGAAAAGAAAAACCCATGCTAATTAAATCAAAATTGTATTAATTCAGTAAATAGGAACAGTAAAGTGATGCACAGGCCAAGTGTGATTATGCAGTAAAATACAAAAGAGTTCTTTTTTAAATGGTGGAAACGGTGGGTTCATAATGGTGGCAGATATATATTCCGGTCTGGGCTCTATCCCAAACCACATACAAGTCTTTTTTTTTTTTTTTTTTTTTAAGTTAGTGGAAATGGTTTGCTGATACTACTTAGGCATTCTCTTTAGTGCATCAAATGTGACGTGGGATGCAATTCCTCTGAATGTCCGTTTCTTGCCTCTCACAGCCTTCAGGTTAATCTGCGCTGTAGAGAACGAGTAAGCCCACATTACGAAATGTTCTTCCGCAAGTGTCTTGCAGTAGCAATCCCAACATCTTACAGCTACCACCCAGCGAGGATGAAGGTTAACACATGCTTGCTCCATGATATGTGAAGCAGACACTACATGTTTGTGAACTGCTGCTTTATCACAGGCAGCTGAGCACACTCAGAGGAACACGCTGTCTGCCCTCTTCCACATACCTGAGCTGACAGACAGCCGTGATTGGCTAGCCTCACTGTGCCTGACAGTGAAATGAGAGAACGCCATCCCTCCCACTCAGGCAGCATGGCCTTGGACTCCTGGCCACGGATTCGAACGCTTTTCTGTTGCACCACTCGGGAGCCCGCAGCATACAGGCGATATCTTGCTGTTTGTGTGGTATCTGGGTCTCGTTTTCATTGTTTCTGGGACAGCATGATTTGGGTGCTCCAGTTGAAACTGAGATAGGAGACAGTGATTTATTCTCTCTTTCTCACCCTCTCTCTCTCTCTGTCTCTGTGTTTATAGTTTATAGAAATGGGCTAAACTTTATCACTCAGACAAACAAAAAAAAAAAACACTGTTTTTTTTTTAAACCACTGACTAAATTTTGCTGCAGATAAAGGAAATATTTGTTGTCAGAACGTTGCCGGTGACTCACTGTGTAATCGTTGTGTAATCTGAAAATGATCTGTGCTCATGTTAATCTACACCGTTGGCTTTGGCTGGTAACGTTTCAGTGTCACACTTTAATCTTGCATCCAGGTTACTCCATTTCCCAGCCTATTCCATCAGGGGTAAAAATGCCGGACAATCAAATTCGGGATTTTCTGGCATTTTACCTTTGAAGAAAGGGGCTGGGAAATAAAGTAAGCTTCACCATGCCATTTTTTTCTTCTCAGTCTGAAACCTTAGTATCACGCTGTACAAATCCTTCTAGTGCTCACATTATACTGCCACTTCTGCAGTACTGTGCTAGTCTCATAGTGCTACACAGTTTTCCATGGGAAGACCAGGATAGTGTCTGTGTCTCTGATTGTAGTCATATGTGATTATATTATGACTGAAAAGATCTCTATTACATAGCATCAGGTTAAGTATTCGATTGTCTTTTCCACAGTAAGGACACTCTAAAAGAAGCATTTAAATGTACATTCACTTGAGGGAGCATTTACTGAGACTAATTGGTTATGCACCATTTCCTCGAGCAGTCGAACTGAAGTGAGGCACATTGTTTCAGTCCTGGTCCACTTACATTTTTTACTCTCAGGTTGGGTGCCATGATTTGTTCTTGTGAGCGAACAAATCAGTGTATTATATAATTTATGTAACAGCAATATTTCAATGGTTGTCTTGTGGCAAAACTACACTTAACCTACGACCTTCACTATGCTAAGTCCTGTGTATACTGTACATGTTTTATATATTTATGCATGATACAGTATGTGTAGTGAGATAGGGGTGGTGTGGTGCCACAGTGGTTGAAAACAATGGCCCAAAAATTCATTATGTACTGTTAAAATCTGGCATCATGTCTCCATAAAAAATATTTGCAAAATACTCTATGGCCAAAAGTTTGTGGACACCTGACCGTCACACCCAAATGTCTGTCTTCCCCAAACTGTTGCCACAATGTTGGAAGGACACAACTTTATAGAATGTCTCTGTATGCTGTAGCATTACAATTTCCCTTCACCGGAACTAAGAGGCCCAAACCTGCTCCAGCATGACGATGCCCCTGTGCACAAAGCGAGCTCCATGAAGACATGGATTGCCAGGGTTGGAGTGGAAGAACTCGAGTGTCCTGCACAGAGCCCTCAACCCCACTGAACACCTTTGGGATGAACTGGAACTCCAGCTGCGCACTAGGCCTCCTCAGCCAGCTACAGCGCCTGACTTCACTAATGCTCTTGTAGCTGAATGAACACAAATCCCCTCAGCCTCGCTCCAAAATCTAGTGGAAAGCCTTCCAAGAAGAGTGGAGCTTATTATACCAGCAAAAGGGGGAATAAATCTGGTACGGGACGTTCGAAAAGCACATATGATTGTTATGGTGAGGTGTCCACAAACTTTTGGCCATACAGTGTATGTCATAGTTGTCAGGTCATCCCAGGCCAATTTTATTCGAATAGTGAACTTTACAGTTTAAAAAACAGCGTTTACCTGTGATGATGCCTCAGTCATCCATGGCCAGGAGTCCAAAAGAGCAAAAATGTTCATGCTCTGTGGGTGGGCGGGGCATACTCTCTTTGCCCTGTCAGTCACCAACGCACTAACATATTGTGGGCATCTGTGAGCTCCTGTATGTAGAAGAGGGCAGTAAGGGCTTTCTTCTGAGTGGATTAAAGTGGATTAAAGTGTCATGGAGGAAGCACATGCTAGCCCTCACTCTCTGTGGCTCGTGTGATGGGGAGAGCTAGTTAGTGGGTGGAAATTGGCAAATGACAAAAAAAAAAAAAAAAAAAAAAAAAACAACTGGGAGCAACATATTAAAGTTGTAGATGATGCAAAATCACTAAACTACAAAATAAACTATATAGAAATAATAAAATTAAAAAAAAAACCTCCTGGTGTGTGTTGTACATACTGTCTAACAAATGGATCTACACAACAGTATGGAAAAAAACTGTTTACTGACCGAGTAGCGAAACCAAATGTATGGATTTATTTGTTCATTTGCTTTTCTCTGCCACTTATTTATTCATTTAATTCTTTCATTCATTTCTATTGATATAAATAAATAGATAAGCAAAGAAATTCTGAATTCACAATCTGGACTGATGCAAACAAGATCATTTTATGTACTGTTCTCTCTCTGTCTCTCTCTCTCTCTCTCTCTCTCTCTCTCTCTCTCCGTCTGTCTTTCTAGAACTCTATAAACTTAGTGCAGTTGTGTGATTTTGGCATAACACCCTTCCACAGTGCTGCGCATCACTTTGATGAGCTGAGCGCTATAAATAATGTAGATGCGTAGAGTAAATTTAGGCGTCCGCGTGCTCCTTTTAGCAGTGCGTGAGCTATTTCTGGATCCTTCTTTCACGTGCACAACGCCTGAATTATTCAGAGCCCGAGTGAGAGAAGAGAGATAAAGCTGGGCATCACGCACCCAGAACCTCCTCGAAGAGAAACAAAAAAGAGAGCTTTAATATCATCCTTTTTTTTTTTTTTTTCCCTTTCCCGTTTTCTTTTATACCTGCACTGTTGTGTTGTGCTGAACTCAGACTTTCGCCCCCTCTCTCCTTTTATCCTTATTTTCCTATTATTCTTCAATCCCGCCATTCTCTTCCTCTCCACCGTTATACTTGTGCGATATTAAAGAGGGAGGAAAGAGGGGAAAAGGGAGTCCGCGAGCAAGGGTGACCGCGTGACATCACCGCCAGCGTTTTTCATTTCTTCAGGGTTTCATTGCACAATATCATGAAAGCCACATAGTGAGCAGCTCACACTGATGACCGAATGAGTGACCTCTAATACTCAGTGTGCTAATTTTCACATTACCCGTATAGCATTGCTACAGATAAATCATCATCGCGTGCTGTATGGGGAAGCTTCTCTTTGTCACTATCGCGCTCGGTTCATTAGCAGTCCCGGCGTTTCAGCAGAGCTGCTATTACAGAGTGTTTTATTCTAAAAGGAGCTATTGAGATATCAAATTTGAGTGAGTGACCTTTCTCATTGATCGTCCTGTTAAATGATTTGCCACTAGCCTAATAAAAGCCAGATAGGAATTACAGGCTATATGTGACATTAACATGGCGTATCGGCAGAAAGGTGCTCAACAATTCACTTTCCATCAACTCGAGAGTCTCGCCGTAGTCGGTGGAAAAAAAGCACTCACAGTGTCAGCATTTTAGTAGAGCTGCTTTCACAATTATGAAACTTCATCCTGGTTTATTTGGTCGCGAAGCTTCTAGTATTTGGGATAATTGAAAGGAAAAAAAAAAGGCTCAACGAACCTATTTCTGAATCAGCATTTATTTAAGGGAGCATCATCCAGGTCTCTCCTAGAAACACACACACACACACACACACACACACACACACACACACACACACACACACCTTTTCTGGTAATTATTAGCAGCATGCCTCAAACAACCATCAGTCCAAAAGGTCATGCTTGTTTGCTTGTCATATTTTAATAAGTGGTTAAATTATAAGTCTGCAGAGCATAATTAATATTCTGTAATTCTGGGAAACAGACAACACACACACACACACACACACACACACATACACACACACACACAAAGGCAGCTGCTTTCTTATTTCCCGTTAAAGCATCTGTACAAACAGTGTGTTTATTCCCCACGGCACAGACCAGGGCGTCTTTATTCACACAGGAAATTGTTGACTTTAATATGCATTCGGCTGCGTGATTAAGGATAGAGGTCCCTCAGGTCAGTTTTGTCTCAATGACTCGTTTTACAATAGATATGGAAACAAAGCAGCTCGCCTGAAATGCCCAGACTGCTAATGAGCCGAGGGCGATAGTGGCGAAGGGAAGCTTTCTGAGGAGGTCCAAGGCGGTGTTTTATCAAGGTGGTGCAGTAGAAGGCACTGAGGGTCAGCTTGTTCCGTAGAACCTGCTCCAACACACCTCATTCAGCAAAGGGCGTGATCGGGTGTGACACATATACACACTTCTCACACCACAACATGTGCAGGAGTGTCCGAAGGTGTCAGTCCACTCACTAGGGAGGATAATCATCTCATTGTTTTAAGAATTTGATTTGAGACACAGCTTAAGTGTACGGTTTACGGCCAGTCGGCCATCAGATCACTCTGCTGTAGAGGAACGAGTGTGTGTGTGTGTGTGTGTGTGTGAGTGAGTGAGTTACTGTTGAGGTAGTGTTGTGGAAGTAATGATGGCGATACTCATCCTTCCATCTTTCCCTGTGAATGAAGGAACTGTGCTAATACGCGCATGCTAATGTGGCTTATAACATAGTAAACAAATGTGACTTGCTAACTAGCTAGCCAGAATTTACTGAAGGCAGCTTGTACGGCTATTGTCAGGACTGAAACACATCCGTGTCGTGCTGTTAGAGAAAAATAATCAATGTCAGGGTGGTGTGAAGAAGCAGAGTTACTGCTGTCCCCCTGAAGTTGATTATTTCCCTCTAACAGCATTTCCACACCACAACAATTTGCCAATTATGACAATTTAGTGTTTATCCATTTAATTTTGTAGAACGTCCCCGAAAATGAGCAACAGCCTCTCTTTTTTTTTTTCACTCTCTTGAATTTAAGAATCTAAAGCAAGCACAGCTTGTCCTGTTACTGAGAAACTGCAAAGCATAAACTCCTATGTCCTGAAGTCTTCAGAAAACCTACAAAGTTGCAGCTTTGACAATGGAGACTCCTTCCATAAGCAAATAAACATCTCCTCACAGAAAACATCATCATATCAACAATCAGACCACCGAGGCTATGTTGTAGCGCCTGACACTGATTTTTTTAAATTTATTTATTTATTTATTTTTCCCCCCCTTTCAGACTGTAACCATGTGTGTGTTATTTCAGTGTGGTGTGCTGTGTGCTTTGCGTAAGTGTGTTTACGTTCTGCTTTCCTTGTGCTGGATCTGTACATTAGCGCTACAAGAGCATCCTACACTCGCTCGCCCGCTGCTTTGATGCGCTGTTTAGATTAGCCTAATGAGCGCACACTCGGTGGTTCGTTTTCCTCCCTCGGCCGCTGCTCCCACTCCGATTAGAGACGCCACTCATTAATCCTGTGATGTCACTCTGTTAATCAAAAGACAAACTGTAAGGTCAAATAGCAGAGCGGAGACCCGGCACAAGTCCCGACCGCCACCTTTTGTTCCTTTCCCTCTCTGTTTCGTGGACTTTTCCTGCTTCTCTTCGTTTTTTTTATTTATCTTATACTTTTGTCTTCCTTTCATGATCCATCATCATCATCATCATCATCATCCATCATCATCCTCTGTTTGTCTCATGTGTTAAACAGATATATAAAGAGTGCTATTATTTTGAAACGCTAATGTTTCACAGCTAGTTTTATGACCGGTGAATTTCCGGCATTAATTCCTCGTTCGCTTTGAGAAGCTTTGTTTGTAATTATTGCTGTTATTTTTAAGTTTATTCCATATCCAGTCTCTTATTGCTTTCTTTAAAGTTGCCGAAGTGTGTTTAGCATGTCTAACCGAGCACACCGTATCCTACTGAGTACTCTCTTTACAGTCTCCAGTGGTTTTTTTTCTTTCCCCCTGCCTTTGTATTCCTGTCTTGAGTGAAATTCCCATTTCTATCCGTTTTATCGCACATTAGTGCTCATTTCGGTGATGAGTTGATGAGTTTAACATGAACACACCAACCGCGTCTCCTTTAATGCGTTGCATTATTGTAATTATTCCACAGTTGGAGCTTTGATTTGTGCCGCGCTGCCTGTCCAGCTCCGGTATGAGTGCAGATCTTTCTTCGCCGAGCATTTAGCGTACCATTAGCACTAAAAGCAGGCATAAACATTACGGATGATTTTCTTTCTTTCTCTCCTCACACATAAAGATGCATTAGAAAAAAGCTCTCATAAAGTGATAAATGGAAATTTCTGACTTTGATGTGGAAGCAGTAGTTGCTTCTGTTCGTCCTAGCAAGAGCAAACACACACACACACACACACACAATAACTCATAGTCTTGCTGTAGTTTTGGACGTTGTGTAAGACTCTGGACTCCACCCACTGAGATTAGTGCTAATAGTAAGAAAAAAAAAACACAGCTAGTACATTATAACTAATTGATGCAGCTAGAATAGTACTCCTGGTGCACATTTACATTTTCTTTTTTGCTCGTGACAAGGACTTCCTGTTTACTGCCCTGGCAACACTCCCTTATCATTTTTTATATCATTTTTCTTGTTATTCGTCTCACTGTCTCATTAGTCACTGCTTTGACACTCATTTGTCCAGGTTCCTTGCAGAATTATTCATATTTTCCCAGTCCAAGGGAAAGACTATCCCAAGTCCGCACAGTTTCCTAGTCTCTTAGTTATGCCTAGTGACCCTTGTTTCTCCTACTTCCCTAATTCTACTACTCTTCTAGTTCTGCTAGTTTTCCCAGCTTCACCTAGTTTTCCTAGTTCTCCTAGTTCTCCTTGTCTCCTACTACTTCCTACTCATTCTGAGTTCTCCTGCTTTCATTGTGTCATAGATTTCTGAGTCTCTGAGTTTTCCTAGTCCTCTAGTTTCTTCTAGCTCTCCTTGTTTCCTAGTTGTCCTGGGTTCTTCGAATTCTCCTAATTCTTTGCTCTAGTCTCCTATTTTCCTAATTTCTTCTAGGGTCCTCTAGTTCTCAGATTCTCCAAGTTCTCCTAGTTCTTCTAGTTCTCAGATTCTCCTAGTTCTCCTATTGTTCTAATTTCTTCTAGTTCCACTTCTCGTATTCTCCTAGTTCTCCTAGTGCCCTTATTTCTTCTAGTTCCTCGAGTTCTCATGTTCTCGTGTTCTCCTAGCGTCCTAAATTATTCTAGTTTCTCTACTTCCTAAAGTCGCCTAAAATCCCCTAGTGCCCTAGTTTCTTTTCTTACAGTTTCTCAAATTCCTAGTATTCTGAGTTGTCTGTTTTCTGTCTGTCTGCTCAGACTACAGTTATGTCTGCACCGGTCCTGTCTGCCAGTACGTCTGCTCTTGCTCTTAATTTTGATAATTCTGTTTAAACTCTGCATTCATATCTAATGGCGTCTGGCTCAAATCAGTTACAATGGTTTAATGCAAACCATTACCAGGTTAGAAAACCTGTTAAACACAGTTATTAATGTCCCATTACATGTATTTATTTATTTATTTTTTAATAACCCAGGGCCATGCTTGTTCTTGGGTAACAAGCTGTTATTTTCAGTTTTTCCCCATTGTCAGGATGAAAATATCCACCAGATGACCTGTGGTTTTATTGTCCGTGAGTTAGACCCTCACTGTAACCCCTCAGTTTGTGTGAATCCCATAAAGCTTTCGGACTGGGCTTTTAAATCTATATCACACTGAAGCATTTAACCTGCACCTCCCGTGCTCTGACCCGCTCGGCTTCTCTTTGCTATTAGTGATCAACCTGCATTCACATTCAGTGATCTCTGCAGGGTTTTGGCATTAACGGCTAAGCTACTGGGCTAAATTACAAGTACCTACAATGAGCATACAAGTACATTGTACATACAAGTCCCTGTCAATGAGCTGCTATTATAGAAACAATAATGTATTAGAACGATTATTTGCGGTTGAAACTACTGTCGGACTTGCTGCTATAGAAAATTAATCAACCGATCAGTATTGAGCATTCAACAGCACTGCTATATACATAAAATAAAATATTAATTATAAATTAATTTATTATAATTAATCAACTTTTAATTAATTAATTGCATTTATTATAACATTGCAACAAAGCCTATCTGTTACTTATAAATTGAACCTCAATGTTCAATGGTTGTATTCTGAAGAGCTTTGTAAGTTCCTGAAGTAGAAGTACTGTAGAATTGATATCTCAGCTGAGTGACTTAACATCTTTAAGTCTCATTTCCCAGAGAACATGACTCCAGGGTGTTCCTGAACAACCCCAGTCTCATGAAGACCAAAAACTCCCATTTACAATCAGCACAGCAGCCACAACTCTAATTCTGGATCCGCTTCTAACTCATTTGTTGGTGTTAATTATAAAGTGTTACCTTAGCATATGGTGCTTCATTTAAATTCATCACATTGTAGGCTAGATTTTGTCCCCTGAAACATGCTTCCTGTACAGACCTGATTTAAATGCGGAGTTCTGCACTCTCAGAACCCTGGTAGTACAATATGCTGTACCATACTGATTAAGTTCATTAGGTAATTGGCCAAACTTGTGGTATGTACTTGAGGTATGTTGATGTGCACCATATGGCTCTCCTAGAGATTTAGACCAACTGCCTTTATCCCTATTACACCTTCATTATAGCCTTGGAACTTGTGTGCATGTTACAGAACCAGTCCAAGTTCCTCCTGTCGGGCAGATACTAATACTGGAAAACGTTAACAACACCAAAAAATAATTAAATAAACATCTTGGGTCTCAAACTTTTGAATAAGATACTCTCTGATAGGCTGAGGTATTCCCTAAGCAAAAATTGTGCGAAACAAACATAGGCATAAATTGTCATTCTGTACAACCTCAGCCAAGACGGTGGACTTCAGGTCATCTGTATACCAAACTATTGGGCTAGCATTCATATTTACACCATGATTTAATGATGGAAGAAATGGTTCAAATGAACAAACTGGGGTTTGTTAGCTAACCCAATATCTCTGGTTTTATGCAAAGCATGGTATGGTGTGTATGGTATCACTAAGCTGCCTTGTAAATTGTAAGGTCACACACACGAACCCTGATGCTGCAATTTTTTTTTTCTCTTATCCTAGCTTCTACCCTACCTGATTAAGCTCATTACATACATGCCAAACTTCTGTTACCTGGTAATTTCCGGGGTATGTTAACGTGCACTCTAGGGTATCTTGGAGATTTAGTACTACTGCCTTTAGACCTACATTAAGGACTTGGACACCTGAAAGATTAGCACTTCCCAAACACAGTTTATTCCCTCCATCTCACCCTTTGCTTCAGTGCATAATCTGACCTGGATAGTACCCAGAAGAGCATGGATTCCCTTTTGAGTCTGGTTCCACTCAAGGTCTCAGGGAGTTGTTCCTTGCTCTTGTCACCTGTGGCTTGTCCATTAGGATTTACATCGAGGTTTCCGTAAAGCTTCTCAGACCTAGCGATTGACTTGGTATTCTTGATCAATGTGCTGTTGATATTGAGTGAAAACATTCAGGAGTCATCATCAGCACTGTGGCTCCACTACCCAATTCACTCATAATCACAGCCATTTATGTTTGGCCACCTCTAATCATAGCCACCTACCAGATTGTAGGACTCCGACTGGCCACTGCAAAAGTTGCAGTGGTAATCAGGGGACACTGATTGGACAGACAGGGTTAATGACTCCTGTAGGCTAAGAGTACACTTAGATTTGCTTGATTGCTCTATCCTTCGAAGTGAGTGTCGATGTATACAATGTATTGCAAGAGTGTGATGGAGGTTAAACTGGGTGAACTTGTCTGTATATGGCTGGGGAGGTCACCTAGAACCTGGTTCTGAGCAATGAACCCATTTTAAATGAATAAAACCAAATCATTATTATGGTATTGATGTTAATGGCTTTTCCGACAGCACTTGAAAGTGTGGAATTTATGAAAATGTACCATAGACTAATGCATCTAATGCTTTTCTCTAATTTTCTCTGTTTCTTGCTCACTCTCAGAGGACTGGGCTACACAATAGGTTCATGTAAGCGTTCACATAACCTCATTAATAAATCCATTATCCCATTTAAATCCCCTTTGAAGTTTGTCAGACGGCATGTTGGAGAATCAGCAAACACGTGTAAAAAGGTTCTCTGGTCTGATGAGGCCAAAATTGTACTTTTTGCTTTGGAACAAGGCTCTACATTTGATAAGAACTCTGATACTCTTCCAGAACTCTTTCCTGGCAACTGGTAGTACCAGTTTCACGACATTTATGTTTTTTAGTTGTAAATATTTTTGCACTATATTTCTATTTCTATATCAATATAGTGCTACATTGGCCAAGTCTATTGTTCTATGCCCCCCTCCCCCCACTTCAGTATTATAGGGTATTCCATGTAGATTCATGACATCCATGACACTTAATCCAAATGAAGTCCATTTCATTTCCAGGTTGTAAACTACAAAATGTGGAAAACAGATCAAGGAGGGTGAATACTTAAGCAAAGCACCATACAGTATACAGGAGACTATATATAGATTTTTGTCTACCATCATTTCTGTTTCACAATGGTGTTAACTTTCTTAGGGAACGTTAGAAACCTTTTATGTAATTTATTAACTTACTTATTGTGTAACTTAAACAAAGATAACATGCTAAGCTGTACTTCAAACAAATGATGTTTAAAATGAAGAAGGCTAATGGTGATGCTATTTGATCAGTTTCACTGTTGCATGATCAATGCGTAACTTCAGCTCGACCATTGTTGGCCCATGGATGTCTGTCACTTGACAAAAACAGGATCTACAACTAAAAATTGTCTCTCCAAACCCCCAAAACACAAACACACAAACACACAAATGTTTTCTAGGTTTTTTTTAATAGCAGCTAATTGCTGCAGGCATCTGTCTCATGTTCTCACGACCAGCTCTTGTTGTACCAGACAAACTTCCCCCTCTTGCTTTAGGCTAACGTTTACTCCTGACAACCCCTACTTAAGCATGCCACACTGTCTCTCTCTCTCTCTCTCTCTCTCTCTCTCTTTTACACACACACACACTGTTGCAGCGTCCTCACACCCCGAGGCAACAGTAAGATCGTCTCTGGCTGTTTGCTTGTTCTGATGTCTGAAATGAAGTGAATTCATCTCTGATATGGAGGGAAGGCATGTAATTAGTGCAGGTTATAAATACAGCCCTGTAATCAGTCCCCTCTCGCTTTCTCCCTCCGTTTCCATCTGTCTCGCTCAACAAAGGAAATAAATTGGACTCTTTTGTTGTAGTTTTATTTTGTTTGCAGGTTGGCGAGAGAGAGAGAAAGAAAGAGAGAGTGGAAATGAACACGTTAGAGAGAAATGAGCTACATGCAGTTAGACAAAATAAATTAAAGCCGTATGTCGTAATCGTATTCTGTGTTCAAGTTAGATGTCACTGGGGTCACTCTGTCTATTGCGGGCCTGTCACAACTGCTGTGGTAGCAGCCAAACTGTTCCGTCTATAAGTATCACTTTCCTGATTAAAAAAATATAATAATACTGTTTCTTTTTCTGTAAATGGAAACGAGAAACCTGGGTCAAAATTAACTACTTAGCTAGTACATGTTAAGACGGAGATTATCCTTATCAACGAAAATCATACAAAAGGCAGACAGCTCCCTGGTTCAGTTCTGAGCTCAGGTTAGTGTTACTGTCCACATGGCTTTCCTCTGGGATTTCCAGTTTCCTCTTGGTAGGTGGATCAGCTATGCTAAAGTGCATGGTGTCCTGTGATGGACTGGCATCCCATCCAGGGCGTATTCCAGCTGTTCCCAGGATAGACTCCAGATGGACACCATGACCCTGACCGGGATAAAGCACTTACTGAAGATGAAGGAATGAAAAAAATCATTATTTTGCCCCAATTTATTTGTTGCTATTTTCCACCTTCTTGCTCATGTTGTCACACATCAGCTACCAATCTGGGAGGTCGATGGCTAACCCACATTTCCTCGAGGGCCATGAAGGCCCTGCACTGTGGTGAAAACTGATTCTCATCATCAGTAATATCATAGCAGGGCAGCGCTGCTATATTCAGTATAAACGAGCTAACACGTGCTCACTCTGATGGACATGAAAGAAACGAGGCCATCCTTCTCATCCGGAGAGCAAGGCCAGTTATGCTCTCTTGGACTCCAAGCCACACATGACTATACCATGGTTGAAATTCAAACGTGATCTTCCAATGATAAGTGGAAGCTTTTAATAGCTTTACCCCAGGAACTGCTTTTACTTAGTACCAGTGAAGCTTGTTGAACTCCTGGCTGGTGTCATGGCTTGTCTGTACTAGGATTAAATGGTGTTGGATGTTTTTAGTCCTTTCTTTTTTCATTGATTACTCGTTCATAAAAGATTCCCAGTTAAATGCTATTAGAAAGCCAGAACCGGTGACCGTCCAAAGTGCGCATTTTTTCATTACGACCGATTGTTTGGATTGTTTGGTGATTTTACTGCATTGTACGTAATTTGCGTAGAATTGAGGAATTGTCACTTGCTGCTCTGTCTCCATGTCGCTTGTAGATAATGCTGGAATCTGCGCTCTATTTCACATACTATCCAAGCAGACAGATGTCCAGTTAGTCCACTCTGTCTCTGAGAGAAGATCTGAGGTTGTGCTCTGGCTTCTGTGAATGATCACTGTTGGCAAACACAGGACAGAAAATCTCTAGTCTGATTACACTCTGCTCTTTTATTTGTGGTCTCTTGCCTACCCCATCGTCCATTTCACAGAAATCAGAGGAATAAAACCTCAAAGTGGAAAACTAACAATGTTGGTTTGCATTTGATTTCAGCATAGAGGGTTGTGTGTTCGATTCTGTTTTGGGGCTTGCATTCTGAGATGAGATGGTAGGAGCTGAAATGCATACACCTCTACTGTAAAGTTGAATGGAGGCTAAACCCGGGTAGGAACATATTCAGATGTTGGTGTCATAATCAGAGCCGGTGCACGTTTAAATTCAAATGGTACTGTATGTCAATATTTACACGGGGAACGATGGCTGTATTTGGACTTCTTCTACGCAGAGACTTTTTTTCTGTCAGTGAGTCAGAGAGTTTCTGTCAGAGAGTCAGCTTTCTGTACTCCCGTTCATATCATGCCAGTCGAGAATGTGGACTGAAGAAGGATTTTTTTTTTCCTTTACTGTCAAATGTAATACAATGGAAAATGAAAATGAGACAATTTTCAAATAAAATGAAGATTAGTGTGATGATGTATGAATGAGAAGAGGCTGAGCATTGAAATAAATCTAATAGGAGTGGAGTACAGTGCCACTGTATTGCTGCATGAATAGTGCTAGTAGGTATATCACATGAATCATTTGGATTAATGTAACAATGTGGCTTCCACAGCACATAAAATAGCACTTGATCCAGCACATCCTATTGTTTTCCATTTTATTTTTTATATGATGAACTGACGGTCCTGTGCACAAACGTAACGAAGCCGCAAGACACTGATGTGATGTGTGCACGAAATTCATTGGTCCAAGGAATTCCAATTTGGATTTTGAGACTTTACCTGCTGGAATCTGCGCTCTATTTCACATACTGTCCAAGCAGACAGATGTCCAGTTAGTCCACTCTGTCTCTGAGAGAAGAACCGAGGTTGCGCTCTGGCTTCTGCGAATGATCACTGTTGGCAAACACAGGACAGATAAATCTCCAGCCTTATTACACTCTACTCTTTTATTTGTCCTGTCTGTCTACCCTCATCGTCCATTTCACAGAAATCAGAGGAATAAAACCCCGAAGTGGAAAACGAGCAATGTTGGTTTGTGTTTGTCTTCAGCGTGGAGGGGTGTGTGTTAGATTCTCTTTTGGAGTTTGCTGTAGGCGCATTGTTTTTCATTTTTCTCGTGATGGATTGGCTACATAATCAGTCTTGCAGGAAACTACCAAAACACATTTCAGGAAAAAGGTAGAGAAAAACTGCTGCAAGTGTGTATTTGATGATCTGAGAAGAGCTCGATAGGGAAGGTCTGCTTCGCAGTGGAGCAGATGGATGTTAACACAAAGTTTATTTTATTAGGATTTGTCCAAGAAAGGTTTATGTTCAGATAGCGGACAGATGGACTTATGTTCCAGGGGAAAATGTCCAGTTACCTTGTAAGACAGCTATTACAAGGGCATAAAAAAGGAGTACCTTCTGTTTATTTGCCATGCAGTGTTAGAAAAGTCATGAATAAAACAAACTGTGGCATGTCATCATAGGAAAATAATCAACGATGCAAAGTGAAAATTACTGTTACTGTTACCACCCCAAAGGTGAAGATTTTCCTATAACAATATGTTCCAAAGTGTTTTCTTCCTCACCAGTTTTTATTTATTAAATAATGACCTACTTTTTATCTGTTTATAGTTACATTTTATGTTGTGGAATGCCCTCAAAACAAGTTAGTTCCTGTTCTCACTTACGTTATAGCGGCTGTAAACAGTAATTTCCCCACCAGCCTCTCTTTTTCTCTCTCTCTTGACGTTGATAAGACAAAAAAAACGCAGCTTGTCATGTTACCGAGAAACTGCAAAGTGTAAACTCCCAGCATTACAGCATTACTTCTGACTATTACAGAGCGCTGACACTGGAGACTCCTTCCATAAACATTTCCTGTACTGTTATGTACCATAACAGTATTAGAGTGAGTGCATTAATATAGACCTGTGATTTGCAGCTGCACTATTGTCAGAGTTGCTGTTAGAGAGAATTAATCAACAAATCCTGACCAGTCAGAATCCAGAATTCAACAGAACTGGGAGTGTCTTCAGAACACCTTCTTTCTTCAGTGAATATGCAGATTAGTGTATGACGTCATCTTGCTACATCTAGCATTTTGAGTAAAAGTGCTGGGAACACTGATGTTCCTTCACACACAAGTTTCCTGCATTCCATTCCCTGTAGTGGTGGTTAATGCCGTGAGGATTGTAACACTCCTCTTATTTTCCAGATTCACACTCTGTTGTAAATGCATCTCCACTGTTACCAATAATAAACTGTATTTATGGAGATAGCGCCCCTTTATATAGTTGGGTAGGTAGGTGTGTGTGTGTGTGTGTGTGTGTGTGTTGCGTAACTCGACAGAGCATGGCCGCCCCCGAGCCTCGACTTCAGCCTCAGCCTGTGGAGGATTGTGGGATATGTTGTGTGGTTTTATGTAATGGCAATGACAGTGATGTCGCCCACTGAGGGAGGGGATTCCTCCGGCTGCAGCATCGCAACACACCATCAAATGTACACACAAACTCCTACAGACCACACACACACACACACACACACACACACACACACACACACACACACACAAAGAACAGCAGGAGGGAGATGCAGGAATCCAGCCAGATAAGCCGTGCATGTGGATGATGATTATTCACCTCTTCACCTCACCACACCACACAGCTGCCCTCGAAATTACTCTTTCTTTCTCTCTCTCTCTCTCTCTCTCTCTCTGTCTGTCTGTCTGACTTGGGTATACACACACACACACACACACACACACAGTCAGTGCTGTGATGAGGTCGGAGTGTAACACACTGATGTTGGATGATCTTCGGGGTTTTACACTTCACTGATGCAGCAGGAAACTGTCCAAATCACTACAGGCTCCAACTTCCCTACTGTTTAACCAAACTCAGCGCTATTCATCTCTCTCTCTCTCTCT
>CM040983.1:3045943-3058806 GCA_022985145.1 Pangasius djambal | reverse complement strand
TTCTTCAATGGCCAAGTCAGTCGCCTGATCTCAACCCAATAGAGCTGCTTTTCACTTACTGAAGACAAGACTGAAGGCAGAAAGACCCACAAACAAGCAGCAACTGAAGGTGGCTGCAGTGACGCCTGGCAAAGCATCTCCAGGGAGGAAACTCAGAATTTGAGTTTTGAGAACATGGGCTCCAGACTTCAGGCAGTCACTGACTGCAAAGGATTTTCATCCAAGTATTAAAATTATGGTTATATTTACAATTATGTCACTTTGTCCAAATACCTTTGAGCCCCTGAAAATGTAATTCCTAAATGGCATATTTTTGTGGAACCTCTTAAAGTAAAGCTGAAAGTCTACACTTCGATCACATCTTGATTGTTTTATTTCAAATCCATTGTGGTGGTGTATAAAGGCAAAATCACAAAAACTCTATCACTGTCCAAATACTTCCGGACCTGACTGTATATATTACACAGTGTATTACATGTGTTAAACATTAATGCAATGAAACAAAGTTTGATTTGGGTTTTCTTGATTTTGTTGTTTTTTATTGTAATAGATCCTGCTCTGAAACACACATATACGCACAAACTGTGTTAAAGACTACAGAGCTAACAGGGATTTAAACGCTGGTGTGTGATGTGAGCCTGTGATGGATGACAGTGTTCAGCTGTTTTGCGGTTGTAAATGAGCGCTGAATTGGCAGCCTGTACGAAACTGTCCCCAATTAGCTCTAATGATACATGGCGTCCGTTCCAGCTGCTGCTTAACAAAGCTGCCGTTTAGCGACGTGCGTGAACACAGCACAGATTAGCTGCTAAGGCCTGCACTAACGCTGATGTGGTGTGATGGAAAGGGAGGAGCTTGTTTTCCAATCTGTAGAAGGTAAAAATCATCACAGTCTTTTAATGAGAGACAGAATGGTTCTGGTCGGAGATCAACGAGGCCTAATGAGCTGAATAATATGCGGAGTTGAGAATCAAATGTTTGATGAGTTGTTTTGGATGGTGGAGAAGTTAGTGCGAGTGTGTGCTTGTAACTTCATTATGGTTTTCTGCTGTTAAGGTGCTGCTTCCTAACCTGGAACCATTTCACCTCTAAAGCAGGACAGGTAAATGTTCTTGAAGGCAGAAGTACAGCTATAATTCTGCATGAGTATTATTTTTATGTCACATATTAGCAAACTCTCACTTCTGATTATGTAATAATTTGGCTCTTAAACTGGTGGAAAAATTGGCAGGTTCTCAAAAAGGCTTACTTGGTTCCTGGACACCAGGACCAGCACCTGAAGTACAGAAGACCCAATGCATTGAACCTTTTATGCATCAAGTAATTATCTTGCCAATCAGGAGCTGGACCAGTTATACTGGGGGTGGGGCTAAACTTTAAAATCTGCTCAGCACAGCAGGTCTACATGATGCTCAGCTTTGTTCCTGGTCTTGTTTAGCTCACTCACACTGACGCATCTCACTGCCACGCATAAATCCTTGGCAGGACTAAACTAAGCGTGAGGAAAGCAGATCAATCCTGCTCAAAATCTTTAATCAATGGATGATCAGCAAACTGGATTAGCAGAGCTCGGCTCCTGGAGGCCGGTTCCTCAGGGAGAGAGCATGTCCGTCGCCTCAGCACTTCCCCTTAATTGGGCTCCAAACAAATGGCGGCACATTGATTTGGCTGCCAGCACGGACGCTGTAGACCAAGTGGTGCCTGGCCATTAGCACCTCACAGTGCACTCTGGGTAATGGAGGAGTTCATGTGTGTGATAGAGAGATGTTAAATTTAGCATGGCACTAGTGAGATGATGGAAAGGAAAGTGGCCATTGGCAATTAAAACACAGATCACATTAAAATGCTTGGTGTTTAAGCAGTTCTTCTTCAACCTGTTGTTTTCCTCTTATTTATTTACTCATTTACATTCTTTTTTTTTTTGCTAAATGTGTTTATCCAAAACAACTTACAGTGGCCTTCTGCCCATCCTGGAGCTTCCACTTATAATCTTCTGATTATATTCTGCTCTTTCCTTTTCAGGATCTTTATCATCATCCTGTTGTTTCTTTATCTTTAGGTTGTTCTTGTACTTGCTTGATGTCTTCTTGCTGTTGTCACTATCGTTGTGCATCTACTTTCTTTTCATTGTCTTTGTCATCATAATTATCCTTTCCTTTCTTTCCATTTCTGTTGTTTTATTATTTATCATTATCTTTGTTTTTCTTCTCCTGCTTATTCTTCTTCTATTTGCCAGTATAACCATCATCATCATCATCATCATCATCCTGTTACTGTTATGCATCTGTTTCATTTTATTGTTTTCATGTATTCATTATCTCCTCCTCCTCCTCCTTCTTCTTCTTCTTCTTTGTCTTTTATTTTTTTTATCTTCTTCTCCTCCTCTTGCTCTTCTTTATCTTCTTCTACTTTGTCTCCTTTTCATCTTCACCTTCTCCCTTATTCTCCTCATCCTCCTCCTTATTCTTTGTCTTCTTCTTCTTCTGACTGAACTGTGTAGCTATTGTGTTAACATCTCAGACACAGATGGTACCTGAAAAAGAGAAAGAGCAAGAGAGAGAGAGAGAGAGGCAGATGGGTGCTGTGGGATTGATCAGTACCATGCCTGTCTGACCTTCTCATAAATCTCTCATCTCAAATCCTCTTTCCAATCCTTTCCCCCTGAGACCTTTCAGGACCCTTTAAACCTCACTCGGCACCTTTTTACTTTCTCCACTACCCTTTTCTGGCACCTTCCTGACTTCTGACCTTCTCACCTCCAGTCATGTGCATGCTTTCCTCTCACTTCCTCTGTTTTCCAGCTTCCATTTCTTTGTCCTGAATATTTCTCCTAGCCTGCATTCACATCTACTTCCATCCCTGTCCTGTCCTTCTATTACCTCTTGCCCCTCTCCTCTATTTTCCCATTACTCCTGACATTTAGCTTGCTTGCTCCTCCATCCTCTGCTCCCAGCAGCCGGTATTTAAGGCCTTGCTATCTCACTGAGAGAAACACAGAGAGCGAAAGAGAGCAGTAGACAGATAGACAGAGAGATGGTGCATTGGTTCTGGTCTCCCGCTGGGGAAACACGGAGTATGTAATTAAGTTTCAGTTCTGCAGGCTGTGCTTATACAGAACACACTATAGCCGTATTATAGCTATTATAATCTCCACATCTACCATGGTGAAGGGCTTAGTCTGATGGGATAATAATGAAGTAATGACATTTTGGAGCAAACTGTTGTCTAGAATATTCTTTGTACCTGACAGAGTTTGTGTGTGTGTAGACAGAATGAGACGTTCTTGCCTGGGAAACTTTGCAAGGTGGGTTTTCCTCCATAGCAATTATACTTTACACTTTAAAGGAGTAGTTCGGCTAAGCATTTCATTTATGCACATTTAGCTTTAACCCAAATGTAGACATGGTTAGTGTCTGAAAACATATACTTCATCCACTTGGACCTGTGTTATCACCCATGTTACTTCCTGCTTTTTGCTACAATTCCACCTTAAAACTTTGGGAAGAAAGTCTGGGATGTGGAGTGATGCAAAATTTGCACTATGGAGAAGAGGGGCATGTTTTTTTTTTGTTTTTT
Source organism: Pangasius djambal (assembly GCA_022985145.1). Classification (NCBI taxonomy): domain Eukaryota; kingdom Metazoa; phylum Chordata; class Actinopteri; order Siluriformes; family Pangasiidae; genus Pangasius; species Pangasius djambal. The sequence goes on along the minus strand of CM040983.1, from coordinate 3,055,230 downwards.
TTTTAGTCCCATTCCCACCCAGTCCCACAGGAATTATGACCACCCACACCTGATCCCAAAGGAATTTTGACCACTTTCGCCTTCTCCCAAAAGAATTCTGACAGTACCCACCTGCTCCCAAAGGAATGCTATACACTCTCACCCATTCCCCAAGGGATTCGGACCACTTTCAACCCATTTCAGAAGGACTCTGACCATTCCCGCCCACTTCCAAAGGAATTATAACCAAACCCACCCACTCCCAAAGGAATTCTCACCACTCTCTGCCTGCTCCCAAAGGAATTCTGACTGATCCCACCCACTTCCAAAGGTATTCTGATCACTCCATCCCACTCCTGATGGAATTCTGACCAATCCCACTCACTCCTACAGTTACTAATTTTGTTTGTACCTGCCTGCACTATTTTTTGACAAACTTAGCTAGTTATATTTTGCAAAATATAAACAAACTAGTCATTTAAACCACTTGACCTTTACCAAGATTACAAAAGAGGAATGAACGATCAGTGACTTCTTTTGTCTCAGTGCAACCTCTACTATGGAGTTACTCACTAAAAGTCATTCTGCAGGTCCAAAATGGCCGCCCCTAAATGTTACATTGAAAGGCTATATGGTGAAGTTAGTTTATGTGTCGCATCAATGAAGAACTGGATGTGCTTTGAAATCTTTGATTTGTGGTGCAGCACAGTGGTGCTTCAGTGTGTAAGATTCTCAGCTAGTAATTAGAATATTGTGAGTTTAAATATCAGCACAGTCACTTGCTGATTAGGCCACTTTCATTGTATCCTGTCTTAGTGGTAAGTTACTTTGGATAACAGCGTCCATCAAATGAATAAATGTAAATACATCACCTTAGCCCTGGAGTCTAGAGTGACAAGAGCAGAAAATAAGAGTGTGCCAGTACAATCACTAGGATATCAGCTCTGTTGCCTATAAGCATTAGATACCTAATAAAATTCCAACTTGAGAGATTTGTGATAACAGAATGTCCACGTCTTTATGGATGAGACTTGTAGCTAATAATTTGACTTCACAGTCTCATGAAGTGAGTAACCCTGCGTCTGTTCGGCGTTGCCCTTTCCGAATAACTAACATCAGCGGTTTTACAAGGTCAGGAATTTTTGTGTCAGCATGAAAAATGGCACTACTTTTTACAATTACCTTTTAAAGTGCATTAGATAAGTTAAATTAGTTGAGTTATGCAGGTGAATCTGCTAGAATTGCGAGGGCACCCATATTTCAAATCCAATTATTTGTCTTATAATAGCCTATCCAGTGCACTTTCAAATTATTTGCTCAGTAAAAGGCCTGTCAAGAACCTGTTCTGTTCCTGACAGGCACTTCAATTATCCAGGGACAAGGTGAAGAAAAAAAAAATGCCTATCATCTGCTGATGATTTTTTTCTCTAGAATATTCAGAGGAGCCATGTGGTGCACAGCAAAAGCGAGGTGTGTCCTGAGGGATCCAAACCGGGCCGGGAGTGATCCCAGTTCAGGACCTGAGCAATAGCAGTGTTTAATTTGGAGCTCGGAGATTAGAGAACAGATGATTCCAATATCAACTGCAACATGATGCTCAAATTAAATCGATCTATTCATCGCTGTCTCTGTCTCAGTGGAGCGAGGCCATGCCAACTTGCGCAGGGTGGCCAAACAGCCAGGCTTAGCCAAACTCTGCCTTTCTTCTTCACTCACTCTGGCTCTAAATTCAATAACATGGATGGAAACTGCATGACTCAACATGGCAAAGAAAGACAGGAGAACTCCTGCTCTTCACACTCACGCACAATATGGCGCATTATTCATTTGGGAACAGACGGCGCAAGGCGTAGCTGGGGTTGAACCTGAATTCCACATAAGCACCTCGGTATTTTTCTTTGTAAATCGCCAAGTGGAAACTGTTGGTGCTTTGCATATCCCACATATAGCTTGGAAGGCGGCAAAGGTCAGAGGTCAAGTTGGGGCATTTTATAGCATCACTGTTAAGCATAAGATTCGGGCTTACAGCTCAAAATGTTCTTGATCCTCATGCACTCTAAAAATATCAGAGTTAAATCTGGGTAAATTTGGAAAGCCAGTTCTGGGTCCCATATGGACTAACCCAGTATGGGTTGTTTTAACCCAGTAAGGTCAGGTTAGGGTGTTGACCCAGCATGCTGGTTGGGTTTTTAAACCCAACGTCTGGGTAAAAATGACTACATTGCTGGGCTGTGAACCTCCATGTTGTTATGGTTACAGTGTTCTTATTATATGAGCAGCTTTTTTTTTTCCATATTAGCACAAAAGAAACTTCAGGCAGCACTGTTTCTCTACAACAACTCATTTGCTTGACTAAAACATATCATGTGTGTGTACATTTTGAAATCCTGAGTGAAGAATATCAAACGAGTGCTAGCTGATAATTTGAAAATATTAGGTCATATTTAACCAGCCTTTAGAAGTAAAAAAGTAACTTTATTAGCTCTGTAGCTATTAGGTACCTTGTTAACTGTAAATATAATTATATAAGAATTTAATCTTTAAAATCTTCTCTCTATAAATACTAATTTGTCTTTTTTTTTTATTACAAGAAGCCAGTTGTCAGTTACTTCAGGCTTTTATGGTCACTCTGTCTTGACCAGCGCATTGGAAAAATTCCAGAAAATGATTCTTGACACAGCATTATTAACCCAATTTTTGGCCAGTGGATTATTTGTAGGGTGTTTGTTAATTACCATATTTACAGGACTATAAAACTATTTTTGGGGTGTAAAAGTAAGCAAATCCCATTCTGCATTATTCCTGCAAGCCTGTACAGTTTGACTCACTAATTTTAAGAGCGAGCCTTTTGAGCTTATCGTGGATTGAGACAACTTTATTTAAAGGCTGTGGTTATGTGCAAAACTCCTCTTTCATGTCTTTTTTTTGCAGTATATACACACCAATCATTCATCACTTCATCTTGAACATACACACACGCACACACACGTACATTTTTATTTTTGAATGCAGATACAGAAAAGCCAGCCTTGAGCTGCGCTCATAACAACTGCCTTCAGATAAGTGCTCGAAAATCCCCTTTCTCTATTTTAAATCTGGTTGCTGGTGGCGTCCTGTATTCGCTCTCATGCTCACAGAAGAGCCCTCGAAGCTATGTGTCTCCTCATCACAGTAATGGATCAGCAAAGGAACCCTCAAGGTCTCCTGTCTCACACTAGAGAGACGCACGCTGAAACAAAAACAAAGGGTTTGATAAATAAACTCATGTATTACATATTAGCATAAGTGAAAAATCTTTCCTGAACTGTCAAGCCAAGATATATTTGGTGCCTCAAGTTTACTTTTTTTAGTTTTCTTTTTTAGTTTTTCAATTGGAGCCTTCAAGCTAATGTAGATAACAGTTAATTGAATTGTGTCTTATCCAAAATGCTTTCCGTAAATATCTGCCTTACACCAATACACAATGTCTGTACACAATTGTCAATACACAAAATATAGAAACACCAGTGGAACTGAAGACACAGTATGCTGTTGGGAAAAAAGTGCCTCTCTGGAAGAAACCCTTGTAGAACTCTTCAACTATCTGAAAGTTCCTTAGGAACTATCCAAAGAACTCATTAGGATCTACCATAAGAACCCCTTTAGGAATTATCCAAAGAACCCTTTAGGAACTTTCTAAAGATTATCTTAAGAACTTTCCGAAGAATTCCTTAGTAACTACTCAAAAACCCCTTAGGATCTATCTAACTAATTCTTCCAAAATTAAGAACAATCCAAAGAAATCCTTAGGAACTTTCCAAAGAATTGATTAGGAACAGTGAATGATTTACTGTATTCAAACTGGAATCTCATCTTGTGTTTTTGTTGTTGTTTTTGGTTTTTCTTGGGATGTCATTATCAGCGTATGTTTTTTATATATATATATATATTGGCATCCGTCTGTCGCTGTGTTTCAGTAACTTATGCCTGGCTATCAAGATTCCCTAAATGACGTGTGTGGAAAATTAAACAAAAACAGATTCTTGGCCCTATGCTGGCTGAGAAAAGTTGCACCGGATGTGTGTGTGTGCGTGTATGTGTGGTGTGTGTGTGTGTGTGTGTGTGAGTGTGTGTGTTGGGGGTGGGGGTGTGTGTGGGGGGGGTTGACCGTGTCATTCAGCGGGCAAACAGGTGAGTGAACGCCATGGGCTTGTTCTGACACAGTGTGTGTGCAGCTTGACACGATGGTCACCCTCAGCAACCATGCTGCTGTCCAAGCTAGAGAGAGATGAGTGTGTTTGCTTACGCCCTGAGGACAACACACTCTGACTCATACACCTGCACACAAATACGCGCACACACACACACACACACACACACACCTGCTGCAGAGTTACAGCTGGCACGGATGATTTTCCTCTTCCTTAGAGCCTATCTATCTTTTTTAAAGGTATGTCCATGTTCATGGCATGTGCACATGTGCTTGAGTGTATACCACCTACGCCCCTCATGGATGCTAAAGGCTGCCTAATACATAATCAGATGAGTAGCACACACACACACACACACCCAACTTCCACACCCAGCGCACTTTAAAGTACCCAGGGGCCATTCTGTGCTCACAGAGTGTTTAGCTCCACTGTCGTTCCCCATTAGCTTTCCTTCAGCCTGTTATGAGTAGCTTCCCTCTGAATCCTCTTTGCACAATACCCCTCATTAACCATATCAAGAGCAGACGCTCGGAATATCTGCAGGGACAGATGGGCGTGTAACAGCCAGGTGAATTTCCCCAGCATGTGCACAGAAGAGAAACAATCTATTTTTACAGACAGAATAAATGCTGAACAGGATTTATTTTTAAAGAAACAGATGTTGTTAAATAGATATCTCTGTGAAGTACAGCTGTGCATCAACTGAAAATAAAAGATTTCCGGTAACCACTTAAACAAACAGTGACTCGGACCTGCTCTGATCACGTGAGGTTTGTGCCCTCCTATTTCATTAGTGGAAGGACAGAAGGGTTGTTTTCGTTCCACCATCACTGGGCGCTGTCACACACAGCAGAGGCATCTGCATGGTGGTTTTTGCTTTCTAGTCACCATCTTGACTGTTTGAGTCGATTTCCTGGTTGATATTAATGTTTGAGTCCACGTTCTAGTTTTCATTATTGTTGTAGTCCACTTCGTGGTTAGTATTACTGTTCAGTGTTCTGGTTTTTGTTACGGTTTGATTAGACCATTTGACCATTTGGGTGCACTTTCTAATCGGTGATACTGTTGCAGTCCACTTCCTGGTTGATAATACTGTTAGAGTTAACTTTCTGGTTCTTGCTGCTGTTTGAGTCAATGTTCAACTTGGTGGTTGACTTTACTATTTGAGTCCACTTCCTGTTTAGTGTTATTGTTGGAGTTGGCTTCCTGGTTGTAGTTAACTAGTGTTTGGCATTTATGTTGATGTATGACCTTCTGGTTGACTTCCTGGTTGGCATTACAGTTGGTATTAACTTCCTGGTTGGCATTACAGTTGTTATTGACTTCCTAGTTGGCAGTATTGTTGGTATTGACTTCTTGGTTGACATTACTGTGGATATTGACTTCCTACTTGACATTACTGAGGGTATTGACTTCCTGGTTGACATTACTGTGGGTATTGACTTCCTAGTTGTCAGTATTGTTGGTATTGACTTCCTGGTTGACATTACTGTGGATATTGACTTCCTACTTGACATTACTGAGGGTATTGACTTCCTGGTTGACATTACTGTGGGTATTGACTTCCTAGTTGGCAGTATTGTTGGTATTGACTTCCTGGTTGACATTACTGAGGGTATTGACTTCCTGGATGACATTACTGTGGGTATTGACTTCCTACTTGGCAATACTGAGGGTATTGACTTCCTGGTTGGCATTACTGTTGGAATTGACTTCCTGGATGACCTTACTGTGGGTATTGACTTCCTGGTTGACATTACTGTTGGAATTGACTTCCTGGATGACCTTACTGTGGGTATTGACTTCCTGGTTGACATTACTGTGGGTATTGACTTCCTACTTGGCATTACTGTGGGTATTGACTTCCTGGTTGACCTTACTGTGGGTATTGACTTCCTGGTTGACATTACTGTTGGAATTGATTTCCTGGATGACCTTACTGTGGGTATTGACTTCCTGGTTGACATTACTGTGGGTATTGACTTCCTGGATGACATTACTGTTGGCATTAACTTCCTGCATGGCATTATTGTTGGTATCAACGTCCTGGTTGATGCTTCTGTCTTACATTGTCATTGGAATCAACTTTGTGGTTAGCAATACAGTTTGATTCAGCATTACCTTTTCTATTTAGTCAACTTCCTGGTTGGTGTTGTGGTTGGAGACAACGTTCTGACTCCCATTGTTGTTTAAGTCAACTTTCTTGTTGATGTTATTGATTGAGATGATGTTCTGGTTGGTGTTACTATTATAGTCAGCTTTTTGGTTTTTGGACATTCCTAATTGAGTCAACTTGCTAGTTGCTGCTGGAGTCAGCTTCTTGGTTGGTGTTTCTGTTGTAGCTGACTTCCTGGTTTGTGATAATATTGTAGTCTACTTCCTGGTTGCTACTCTTTGTGTTATCTTTGGAATCATCTCCATGGTTATACGTTGTACTTTGTATCATTATATGTTGTCTCAACTTAGTTTTTCTGGGTAAGATGTCTGGTTAACTGTTCAGGGTGACCTTGGTGTTACTGTTGTAGTCAACTTTTTTGTTCTCATTACTGTTAGAGTCATCTTTCTAAATGATGTTACCGGTTAAGTAGTTTGCCTGGCTCCTGTTGCTGGTGGTGGTGACTTTGGTAGACGCTCCTGTTTGATTTTTTAACCTCTTGTTTAATGATACTGTTTGAGTCAGCTTTCTGGTTGATGTATGCGTGTTGGTGACAACTTCCTGGTCAGTATTACTATTGGACTCAACTTCCTTCTTGGCATTTCTATTAAAGTCATCCTCATTGGTGGGCTTACTGTTGGAGACCGCACCATTGATACAGGTAATCCAGATAATTAAAAAAAACCACATTCCCAAACCACTTCCTCTCCTAACTGTACATATTTAAAAGACAATATCGTCAACAAGTCTTGTTTCTTTTTCACCTCGTTCAGCATTTTTTCTCTCTGTAGAAATAGATCACTTCCAGTCTCACCCTACTCTTTGTATTTCTTATTTGCACATCTCTTAGCAACAGAAAAACTAAATATAACCACATGGCACGGTGGCTCATCTGAGCGGCTGTACCAGGTGTGAAGGAAGGCGTGTGTGATGGAGTATATATGACATAAGAGTATCTGTTATATGCAGTTTAGATTGAAGTGATTTAAAGCTACATCCTAGTTGAAGGCTTTAGGAAGAGTTGACAAATACTGCCTTGTTTTATAACATCATATGTTATTGGGGTTAGTGATGCTAGGACATTATCTGCAAGGACTATATTCATGATTACTTGATGTATAGACTGACGACTGACCTTTAAGAACTTCCATCCATGAAGACTAACACTTCAGGTGCTGAGCAAAGGGGAGATGTTCAGAACAGAATCTTCCCCTGTGAAAGAGAATTGTGTGTGTGTGTGTGTGTGTGTGTGTGTGTGTGTGTGTAACTTGTCCTGCAGTGAGTTGTAGTCTACTGGGGCAGGCTGTCATTTCTATGTCATTGCCGGAGGCCCTGAGGGACTTGATTTCCCAGCAGGCACCATTCTGGAGATAGGACTTGTGTGACAGTTCAGCCTGCAGGATCCAATGTAACAGAGAGACATGAGCTCACTATGAATACAGACTGTGTGTGTGTGTGTGTGTGTGTGTGTGTGTGTGTGTGTGTGTGTGTGAGAGTGTACTAGCACTTTCATTAACACCCTCAGCATCGCTTGAAACTGATGATGTCATTTCTCAGTGTGTGTAAGTGAAGGTGAACACCTTGGCTTGTCTTAATCACCGTCTCAATCATTTTGTCATCTTCATTCCTCTCTCTCTCTCTCTTTCTGTTCTCTCTCTCTCTCTCTTTCTCTGTACTCTCTCTCCCTCTCTCTCTCTCTCTCTCTCTCTCTCTCTCTGCACAGACATAGCGGTGAATGGTAAAGCATGTGACTGCGACGTGGTTGCCGAGTGTAAGGTGGGCGACGCCGTGCCATTGGAGGTCAAGCTGACCAATCGCAGCAAGAGCACCGTGGGACCGTTCTCTCTAACAGTGGTGCCGTTTCAGGACTATCAGAACGGCGTGCAGAACTATGAGCTGCAGGAAGCCGTCACATTCATCGGCTCCAACTCCTTCTACATCGATTCGGTACGAACCCACACAGAAGACCTACAGTCAGATGGAATACCACGCATTTATGATCATGGTGCAACAAACAAGACAATATGTAAAGCGTAAAAATGGCAGGGTGTACTGTTATAGGAAAAATAATCAATGTTATCAATATGCGTAATCAGTACAATAATGTATTAGAACGAGCGTATTAACATAAACATGCGATTTGTAGCTGCACTACTGTCAGAGCTGCTATTATAGAAAATTAATCGACACCTTCTGACCAATCAGCATCCAGAATTCAACAGTGCTGTGGTGTAAACCCCCTCCCCATTGCCACTAGCTGATTGAATGATATTAAAGAATACAAGAAGAAAAAAAGAAGGAAACAAATATTTAAAACTGCTAACAATTCAATTCGGTTGATAAGCTAGTTTATAACATGCTGGAAGTAATATGTCAAAATAGCTAAATATATAGCAATACAGGTACAGCATAGCCACCTATTACAGCACGATATTTTCAAATCCCATTTAGTTGCACTCAAGAAGTGCCTGTATTTCATTGCTTATTAAAACATAATATATGTTAACGTAAGAAGCCGCTAATCCTGTGATTGAAACTTAGCCAAGAACTTTAAACTACTTTAAATTATGGCTACTGCATCATCAGCTTATCATTATCATTAAACCTTTAATGACCTGAATAGGGCCAGTGCCAGGAGAACATTAAACTGCGCTGTGCTCTGACTCTCCATCTGATGTGGGACCAGCCCAGTTCTAGATTAAGGCCTCCGATTATCGCCGTTATCTCAGTGCAATGAGCCGGGTCGGGTGTGTCTCATTAGAGTTTGTATTCATGCAGCAGAATTAAATAAGCATGCACGAACCTTCTGGCAGGAGAATGTGATATTTGGCAACTGGCCTGCACTCTGTGGTGTTAACGCTGTGTGTGAGTGTTGGGTTTAATTATAATAATAATAATTTTATTTATGCAGCACCTTTGGTGCATTTAAAACACAGCTCACAGCATGTGTAAAAAAAAAAAAA
>CM040983.1:3006212-3024415 GCA_022985145.1 Pangasius djambal | reverse complement strand
TCATGCTGGAGCAGGTTTGGGCCTCTTAGTTCCAGTGAAGGGAAATTGTAATGCTACAGCATACAAAGACATTTTATACAATTGTGTGTTTCTAACTTTATTAACACCAAATTTAACACCAAAGCAAATCTTGCATAAATGCTTATGTCCTCCTTCATCAGTCTTTTTCTGTTAGCAGTCTGCAAAAACAATGAATGATTGTGTGAAGCTCCATAGTATTATCAATGTGTAATATCCGTATTGACTCGGCGTGTGAGCCACACTTATGTAATTTAAACCCTCATTAATCATGCATTAGAGTTTCTTTTTATTTATAGTCATTTATATTTATGATTCTGCCCAGCAGAAACTAGAGCCAATAAGTCAATCCAAACATGATGATGTGAGTCGCATAATTGTTTTTGTATTGAGAGAAGAAAGGGTCTGTTCTTGACTCTGCTCTAACAGCAGTTGCATCAGATGGTCCCGGTAGAATATGTGTATTACATTGCATGCATGTATTAGCACTTTCATTGTAACACTGTCATTAGAGGTGAGAGACAATACCATATCCTCCTTCACTGCATGGAGGGAATAATCCTCTAGCAGTCAACTCCTTTACTGGATTCAGGCTTGTGATGGAGTTTCTCCATGTAACTAATAAAACAACGTGAGATGTACTTTTATAAGAAAACCATCAATAAAATGGTGGTGCGATGAAGCACATAGATTGTTTTCCAATAAACTACGACCTGAAAATTACAGTTCTGACACTGGAGCCTCCTTCAATAAATCTCCTTATAGAAAAACCTTCACTCAATGAACGATTACACAGTTTGGGATGTTAGTTCCAGAAAAGACCATTTTTGGTTCTCAAAAGAACCACCTGGTCTTTTCATGACCCCTTAACCATTTTTAACGCCATAATAAACTGAATAATAGTTGTCCATCACATAGATCCTTACACATAACGTTGGCATTTATGATAGGAAAATGTTTTATTTGAACTAAAACAGATCTTCAATGTTTCATTTCTGTCATCTTTATTATTTTTTTTTAAAGTGCACATGTGCTGTTTATCCTGTTTACAGTCTGGGAGCGGTCTGTGCCACTGAGACTAGAGCTTCTGTCTTTGAGCAGATAATGTTTTTTTTTTTATTGAAGCTGCATGAATGTGAAGAGAAATATACTATCTTACACTTAAGGGTTCTTTTGTTGTTCTTCCTTAAAGGTTCAGTGTAGAACCCTACAATAGAGTGTTGTCCTATCAGAAGATATTCCAGTTATAACCCTTTAAGGAGACTAAGGAGCCTTAATGATCCAATGAGCCTTGACAAATCTTTATATACTAAGAATCTGCTAGGTATGAAGACGTAAATGTCAAACTCCTGACAGGTTCTAGGTATTAAGAAGAAAATAATGAGCAATAGTTTGGTGTTTGTAACTCACACTTACCCAGATAATACATATAATCTTAAGAAAAAAAATATCTTTAAGCTTATATGATAATTAAGAGTTCTCATTTTGCAAAAAGATGCAAATCTTGCAAATCCCACTTAATAGAAAAAGTGATGTTTCAAAGGTTCTAAATTTCAATAAGAAATTACAGTTTTGGTGACATCCTTGGCCTTTTCCATTTTCCATAGATCTACTCTATGGAGTCTTCGAACAAAGTGTCTTTCAGGAGTTAAGAGTCCCTTGGATAACGAAAGTTTCTTAGCTTCTAGAAAGGGTTCTACTCAGAAGACCTTCTCATAGGGAGAATCTTTAAGGGTTTGCCAAGAGGGACAAACTAAAGACGAGCTGCTAAGGGATCTAAATTTCATGAAAAACTGCCACAACCAAACACTGATCACAGCCAATAGAAGGATTTTTTTTTTGGTGACACCTTCAGAATTTTCAGTTTTCCATTGATTTGGTTTAAAAACAGGTCCTGTTAATACCTACACTCTTAGAAAAAGGGTTCCCAAAGGGTTCTATATGGAAGGGTTTTGAATAGGGAGAAACTTTCAGGGTTTGCCCAGAAAAGAGGGACAAACCAAAAAAACAGTTTTTAAGTGACAATTTTAGGTGACATCCTTTAAAATTTCCACTTCTTATAGATCAGGTCAAGGGAAAAAAAAAGTTCTTCAAGTGTTCTTAGGTTTCAAAAATGAAATCCCAGTTGATACATATACATGCAAGAAAAAAAGGTTCTTTAAAAGTTGATTGGATAATAAAGGCTTCCCAGGGTCCAGAAATTGTTTTACTTGGAAGGTCTACTGGTAGGGAGAACATTTAAAAGTTTTGTCAGTGGCACAAATCAAACAAAGGTTCCTAAGGCTTTTCAATTTCACAATAAAAGCGAAAGTTTGGTGACGCATTAACAATATTCCATTTTTCCATAGATGTGGTCTAAAAAAAACAGTTGTTCAAGGGTTCTTTGAGTGTTTGGTGGATATTTGAGAGTTTTTGCTTTTTAAAAAAATGTGCTACTTGGAAAGCATTTTGATAGGAAGAACAGAATTTTCTAAAGAGGAACAAAATTGGTTCTTTAATGGTTCACTGGATAATTAAGAGTTCATAGCTTCCAGATTGGATCCCAGTTAATACATATACACACGGGGTGGGTCTGGGGGATTGGGGGATTATTTAAAAGTTCTGTAAGGGTTTATTATTCTGTAAGGGATAATTAAAGGTTCTTAGCTTCCAGAAATTGAGAACTTTTAAGGGTTTTCCCAGAGGGACCAACCAAAGAACGGTTATTAACGGGCAGTTTTTGGTTTCATCCTCACAATTTTCACATACAGTAGACGTGGTCTAAAAAAAGGGGATCCCTGTTAATACATACACTCTTTAAAAAAAGGGTTCTTTAAAGGTTTGTTATATAATTATGGGTTCTCAGGTTCCAAAAATGGGATCCCTGTTAATACATACACACACATTTAGTGAAAAACGGCTAACTCAGTTGGTAGAGCATTGATCTCAGGATTGTGCGATTGAGCCCCACGCTGGGCGCCGCACTCCCAGTGCCGGTCCCAAACCCGGATAAATGGGGAGGGCTGTGTCAGGAAGAGCATCCTGCATAAGGCCTGTGCCAAATCAATATGCGGATAAAGGAAGGTGATCCGCTGTGGCGACCCCTAATGGGAGCAGCTGAAAGAACAGCAACAACGGCCGCTTAGTGAAAAGGGTTGTTTAAAGTTTCATTGAATAATTGAGAGGTTCATAGTTTTATTTACATTTTTGGGGATTTCTCACGCTGCTTTAAGAATTTTCCGTAGACATGGTCTAAAAAAAATGGATCCAGTTAACATGTTCACCTAAAAGAAAAAAAAAAAACAAAAAAACTAAAGTTGTTCATCAGTTCTTTATGGATATGTTTGATAATTAATGACTTAGCTTCCAAACAGGGGTTATCCTTTAAATGCCTTCTAATAAAAAAAGTTACTTTAAAGGTTTCCCAAGAAGGACAAACCAAAGCAGAGTTCTTCCATGTTCTGCATTTCATGAAAAATGAGCACAACCTTTCTTATATATCAAATTTTGGTGACATTCTCAGAATTTTTTAATGGTCCATGGATCTTTAGTTTCCCCAGAGAAAATACAAAAAAAAGAGCTCTTAAGGGTTTTAAATTCTCTAGGAATCATAAGAAAAGATCACCATTATACTTCAACCACTGCAGATAAAAGAACTGACAATTTCTGGGGAAATGTTCAGAGTTTTGCATTGTAATGAATAGGACTAGTCTACGTACTGGTGTAATCCTCCTCCCTCCATCCCCCTTTACACCTACATGGCATGTTCCTGGAAGCCGATATGGCTTAGCACTGATACATTCACTAGGCATAAACACACCCACACACACACACACGCACACACACACACACCATTCTGTGTCATATCAGGTGAGAATGCAGTAGGTGCTAACCCCTGACCTTCACCCTTCAACCTTACTCATTGTTAACATTACATACAAGTCAGCTCGTGACAGTTCCTATAAATTAGAGATTGCAGCATCTAGATGGAGTGTGTGTGTGTGTGTGTGTGTGTGTGTGTGGCAGCATGAACCAATCAGCATCCTCTGCTTTGTTGTTGAGGAACCGTGCACCTGTAACTGACCTCCGATTGAAACAGCCAGAGGAGGATGATTTCATTCAAGCTGCTCTAAAGTACAAACATTAGCTATCACTTTCCCACAACTCCAACCTCCTGACCTTGTAACTGAGCTCTGAATGGTGAAGTCTCAGACTGAAATAATCTTTCATCAATCTTCAATCTCCAATCTCTCTCTGTCTCACTCTCTCTCTCTCTTTCACACTTCTAGAAATAGCGTGTGTGTGGGCGAGTGCTGTGGAGGAACAGAGGAGGAACTGAAATGTGAGAAAATGAAGCTAAACATAACTGCAGTTCAATCGCAGTGCATGGACGCGCCTCATTCAGCAGCCGCATCTCCATCCAAACCAACGTTCCACCAGTGTATGCTTCATACACACACACACACACACACACACACGAATCCAGAACCACTCGTGCTATCATAAACACATTAAACTAACAGCGTCATGACAGCTCCGATGTTTTCAAGATTGTCGCCGGATTATTATGCAATGAGTCATTTTGTCTATGAACCAGGGTCATGCTGTAACATGAGGAGGAAAATGTATCATTTTTCTGAGGAGGGAAAGATGTATCAGGAACTGGTCGTTCCAAAATAACTTAGCTAATTAAAATAAAAGTATCACTAAATACATTACACGGTAAGTGACTGCGTTAGGCTGAGAACACTTCATGGGCTCAGAAAACAGACTGATTTGGCTTGTTCTTTTTTTTTTTAACTGTCTACTTAATTAAAATCAGAATGAAAAACAGAACTTGCATGGATGAGAAAATAAAAAATACAGGTGTATCTATCAGCCAAGTAATTATAAAAAAGCCTATTATGCTAGATTAAAAACATTAATTTCACAAATAATATAAAACAGTATTTTCAAGCAAAAAAAAAAAAAAACCTGAAGCATAAAATCTAGAACTATGAGTTTTTAACATTATTTATCACAAGATATTTTTTAGCATTTCATCATAGCTAGCTATAGTCCTTTTAATCTGAGTGGACACTACACAACTTTTTAAAATCTCAGAATCACACAATTTTATCACTTGCAATCTGTTGTTTTGTGGAGGGAAATCCCCAAATCTTGCTTTCTTACAAAAATAAAGCTGTGAGCTGTCTGTTATGTGACTTTGTCACTACTTTATTTGGAAACGCGAGAAAAGAGAAATGAGATACGAATGTGGAGGATGGATTGTTTGGGCAGATTCAGTTGAGCAGAACAGCAAGGATTGTCTGTTCTGCGAAGAGAACTGGAGGTACAGTGCAAACATTCTTGTGAATCATGTCATTTGTGGTTTTATTTTTGCTTTCATTTGGGTATAACATGCCAAATAAATTTCATGTAATTGCATTGATATCGTGCTCACGTTTTTGCCATCCGTCTGCCACACAAGTATAGATGGATGATACGCTGGATTCAGTGATTTCTGCCGCGTGTGATTTCCTCTCGGACTCTCGTTGGCTGTTTCTCAGCACTGGTCTTGCTGCTAGTCACAAAGCAGTTCACACTACGTGATTTCAAACATGCTTGAAAATATCTGAGCCTCACAGACTGAGAAAATGGTGTCACTGAACCACTCACACGACACAAGCACTCACCAAGCCCCAAAATGAGTCGGACTGGAAAATCAGGAAACTTATTTAAGGTGCATTAGGCTTTCCTTTTTTTATTTTTCCCCTTTTAAGATAAAACATATGTGTGTATGTGTGTATGTGTGTATGTGTGTGTGTGTGTGTTCCTGTGCATGCACAGTGATATTATCAGGCCAAGGTTTAACATGAGCTGCCCTTGTAGATGTGGAGAGTTAGATCTCTGGATGCGAGCACCGATTGCCATCAGTTTCTCTTAAAGCCTTGCTCCAGATGATCTCCTATTGGCTGACGCACGGTCATGTGACAGTATGTTCTTTTGAAGCGTTTGACTCTGGTCACCAAAGCATAATTATTACGTAACATTAGCACAGTGTTCTTATTGAAATCAATGACGGGAGACGCATTTTGATGAATAACATAAAGAGATACAGAAACGAGAATAACCTTTTTGTATTTTTCGTACTTTCCCGACTTCTGGTACATGGCATTTAGAATAACTACTTTTACGATTGTCACAGAATTCAACAGAGCCAGGAAAATTGAGCACCAGGACAATATTCCAATCTGTAGAGCAATTTCTAAGTAAACATAATGTATTGGACAGAAGGTCATTTTCTGAATTTCTAGATGTAATGCTTTAAACATCTAAGAATTACGAATATGGACTGGTTCCACCTCCTACAGCTTGAGAAAGACTTTGAACAGGTTGTGAAGGACGTTTGACTGAAACGTCCTGTGTGCTAATACTCTGGCACTTTAACAGCCCCCTTTACAAAATTTATTACATAAGTACACGACAGATATTACCTTCATTTTTACTCTACTTACTCTACAGAGCCGGTGTTTAAAGACAGGAGACAAGTGCATGTGTTGTTTATTAGGGATTTGGCAGAAAATATCAGTCAAACAGGCAGACAGCATTAAAAGAAATGAACAGACAGAAGTCAAAACTAGGAATGGTCATGGAACATGGTGTAGAATCAGAGGTAAGAAGACACAAAGAAACTACTTTATCTAAAAAAAAAAGGAAACCACAGGGTATAACTACAAACAGCAACTAAGGCAGGAGTTCCCCAACTCATCCGGCTTGGTTTTATAAAATGTGAGAGAAAATCACGATGCCCAATATTATGAATATCGCTCTAACTATGAAGATGGGCTTTGCATGTTAATCCTTCGAAATGTTACTGGGAGTCACAGTCAAACAAGCCACATTTACATGATAAGTCTGTACATGCTATTTTGCTCTATTTTCGCTACCCTGACATGCCGAACTAGTGTAGGAGTTTATCCATAAAAAAAATGGACAAATTTCTCCATCCGTCTTCTTCCACTAGCTTGCTGACAACTTCGATCGACTCTGACTTCTGAGTGGAACAACAGAAATCAAGAAAATGAACATGAAGATATGTTTATTGAATATGGAGTTACAAGTGTGGAGGTAAATAATGTTGAGGAACCAAAATGTCTTGTGTGCAGTGGAGATTTGGAGCACTGAAAAAAACAGGGCATGCACGTATATCTTTGCGTACACGCTAAATGATGGTCCTCAGATCTGCGTGAAGCTGGATTTAATCCATGTATCATTTGAAGCTGGATGTGACAGAGTAAATAAGACACGCCCTTTCGACCAAACCTGACTTCATAAAGCTGTGTCAAGAAATGCAACCTCATGCTTTCCACTCGACTGGTTACGTCGATGCAAGGGATATTCCTCTGCTTTTTAGTTGTCACTTATCGCACACATACCTGTATGTTACATATGATTAAAATGTTCAAATACAACACAGTAGCCCTAAATTATAAATCTGGAATAAAAAAATAATGTAGGGTGGTCAAGGCTTGGGGTGCATTTGGGTTTGTTTGCCCAAAAAGTGTATGAGGTCCTGCACTAAGGAAAAACACGAGACAGGCGAATACAAGAGAGAAACGAACCAATGCCAAGACTACAGGGTAGAGACCTAAAGGGTCTAAAAACCAAAAGAACTAAACTGAAAATAAAGAGTATATGGCACCACGATGGGATCCACGAGGGCTGAAATCAAGCAACATTTGGTCGTTTTCCTGTTCTAACACACTTACCAAACCTAGTAACATCACCGTATACTCCCACCAGTCTGGCTCTCTAGGACTGGAACTGGATACTAGAGCGGTGTGGCAAATGTCAGCTGAGAAGCTGCTCCTATGATGTACACGATATGGCCAAAAGTATGTGGACACCTGACCATCACACCCATATGTGCTTGTTGAACATCTCATTCCAGATTTATTCCCCCTTTCCTATTATAATAGCAATTTTCCACTAGATGTTGGAGTGTGGCTGTGGGGATTTGTGTTCATTCAGCTACAAGAGTGTTAGTGTGATCAGGCGCTGATGTTGGTGAGGAGGTCTGGGGTGCAGTCGGTGTTCAGTGGGGTTGAGGTCAGGGCTCTGTGCAGGACACTCGAGTTCTTCCACTCCAACCTTCACACACCATGTCTTCATGGAGCTCTTTTTATGCACAGGGACACTGTTATGCTGGAACAGGCTTGAGCCTCTTAGTTCCAGTGAAGGGAAACTGTAAATCTACACCATACAGAGACGTTCTATACAACTGTCTGCTTCAAACTTTGTGGCAACAGTTTGGGGAAGAACCACATATGGGTGTGATGGTCAGGTGTCCACATACTTTTGGCCATATGGTGTAGGTCGTTAAATGTTTTTCAGCATTATAACCAGCCTTTGAGACCAGACACATTGATGCTATCTTTAAGACTGACACTGAAATTAATAACATATTTGGCTGCCTGATCAGCCTGACAGGATGGTGGTATTTTCTCAACTCGCATTTGAATCATGATTGAAAATATCACACTTATTAATAGTCGGCTAATATTTATACGCTGTAGCTAGCAAACATGAACATCCCACAGCTTCTGTTTTTAAACTGGTCCTGTCTGAATGGATGAGCTTGCGTATTTCTAGCACATTTTACCATCCTGCTATGGCATCCCTGAGGTGAGTGGTGCAAAACACACAGTAAAGTTAAACCAGAAACAGCAGTCTACTGGGGGAACTTCTAAGGAATAAAGAAAGTTGAAATTTGGGAAGATGTAGGGTTACAAGTTTCCACAGAGACACAAAATGAATAATATGTTTGGGTCTAGATGACATCATTACTTTCTTGTGTTCGTTTGAGTAGCTACGTTTTCATAATGGAAACAAAAGGTTATGTTTGCGGTGTGTCCAGACTGCATGCTACGTAAAGAATAAAACACTCACGCGTCATGTGTCGTGAGGTTATAGGAAACGAATCAACAGTGAGGTGGTGTGATGAAGCAGAGTTACTGTTACCACCCTGAAGTTGATTATTTTCCTATAACAGCAGTATTTTCCTGAAGTGTTTTATTTATCTCGTAGCACAGCAACTTGCCAGTGACAACAATTTTTATTAATTCAAAAATGTTTAAAAATCTGTTTATAGTTGCATTTGACAATGATGGCAAAACAAGTTAAGTCCTGTTCTCACTTACATTATAGCAGCTATAAACAGTCGTTCATGAAGATGTCAGAAAACGTAAAGTTACAGCTTTACCTCTGACTGTAACACTGGAGACTCCTTCCTTCAGTCCCTGTAAATGAGCTGTTACTATAGAAACGATATCAGAACGAGCGCATTAATATAAACCTGTGATTTGCAGATGCACTACCGTCAGAGCTGCAGTTATAGAAAATGAATCAACCTTCTGATCAATCAGAATTCAGCAGCACTGTGGTGTGAAATATGGTATTAAAAGTAGACTCTGTCATTGTGAGCGGCTCCATGTCGGAGTAGAAGCGGAAGTGAACCTCAGTGCACTCAGAGGAAGGCCGCGCTCCAGATCCATTCACCCTGCGGAGACGTGTGGATGGATTCTGTGGGAGGTGAAGGTCAGAGAATCAATGTCGCTGGAAAGTCAGATGGGTCAGATGGACCCAGGAGACTGCTTAATCCTTATATCCTTATGCCTGTGCCACGCACGCGTCGGAGATCTGAGCACTGTGTTCGAAGTGCATGTGTCAACAAGCAAACACTGGACAGGAGAAAGACGAAGGAAAATAATTAATCCAGAGTGTGAACCTGGATTACCGCATTACTTCATTCCATGAGTTCACATTACTTTACAATGTGGGAAATTAGTCATGTTCACATTCAATGTACACTTTTATGATAAATTTTTTAAAGAAATTATTGTATCAGGTATAAAAATAACAGACACCGTTGTTTCTATATATATATACGTAGAATTATCACTGACAGAAAACACATCCAAATCTTTGCATGTGAAATCAGGTGATTATTTTGTCTGACTTTTCTGTAACCACGTCCGCAGGTCTGAGCCTCTGAGCCACTCTACAACGCCGTCTGACGACTTCCTGTGATTCTGTAACCTTTTAACCTTCTTTTCTTTTTTGCTCCTGTGCAAAACTAAACATGCAAAATCTCACTAAAAAAAAAAACAACCTTGGCTGATGGACTTCATTCCGGTTAAGAGGAACACTGCATACCTTTCGTTTTAGCTGAACTGTGTGTTAAACCTTAAAACTCTGTCCAAACCAATCAGGGTGTAAAGACACAATCTGCCAATCACTCTGAAACCCTGGCACCTGGATCCTGCAGCCTCATGCCAAGTGAGAGTCCTGCAGCCTAACAAGTCCAATAAAGTGCACAATCTGGCAACCCCCTGAGAGGTCCGTGTTAAAAAAAATAAAAATAAATAAAGGTTAAATGACAGAAGGCGTGTTGAGGTGAAAGTGGTGGTGAATTTAGTCTGTAGTCACGTGATTTATTCAAAGGCTAATATTGTGATTGATGGGTTAGTTAGTGCCGAGAGAGAGAGTGAGAGAGAGAGAGAGAGAGAGAGAGAGAGAGAGCTAAAGTGACTTCTGATCAGTAGCAACCTGTTGTTGTAGCTCGTGGTTCTCTTTAAGGTTCTCCTGCACCAGTTGAAAGTTTCCTGTGTAATCCGTGTGTCCCCCTCTCCACCCCCGCCCCCTCCCTGCCCGGTGTGGAAGACAGACCGGGCGCGGAGGAGAGACGACGCATGATGTCGGTTTGGTGATGTGGCCGCTTTTCAGGGGCGCGCACCGGGGACCGTGTATCCGCCTTTCGCCGCGGAGGACCGGAGCAGGAGGAGGAGGAGGAGGAGGAGAGAGCCGCGGACGGACGGGCTGATCGGTAAACGGAACCCTTCACCCGGAGATCTTCCACAAAAGAGTTTTTTTTTTTTTGTTTTTGTTTTTTTTTTTTTTCAGGCAGCAGAGGGAATAAGCGCGCTTCACCGTCATTTCTCCTGGTCTTTCCTGGATTTCTGTGTCTGCGCGCTCCCGTGACGCCGCTTTTCGGGCTCGATGAACAGGTCGAAAACTTTGAGGAAACATGTCTGAAGATGCTCGTTCCGTTTTCTTCGCGCGCGTTTGCTGTGTTTGGTTTCAAGAAACGAGGAAAAACCAAAAGCACGAGGACGTGCGTGATCATCGGTGACATGAGCGGCGGTCGGATCCGCGCGGCTGGTTGATGGCACTGCGCGCCGGCGCGACCTGCATCGGCCACGTCTTGCGCAGAGTGCCGCGCTTGCACGGCTCGCGTTCGCGGCGCTCCAGCAGCCTGCTGTGCCTCTCCCTGAGCCACGACCGGGACCCGGGGACGCTCGACTGCAAGCGCCCGTGCCCAAGCTTTCCCGACTACCACTGTCGCCACTGCCCGTGCAGCTGCCGCCGCGCACTCCCGGCGGATCCGCGGGGACATGAGCCCCACGCGGGCTGGTTCCGGGGCGCCATGAAGCGGCAGAACGTGCGGACCCTGTCCCTGATCGTCTGCACGTTCACCTACCTGCTGGTCGGCGCCGCCGTGTTCGACGCACTCGAGTCGGACTTCGAGATGCGCGAGAAGGAGCAGCTGCAGGCCGAGGAGAAGCGGCTGCAGGGCAAGTACAACATCAGCGAGGACGACTACCGGAAACTCGAGACCATCATCATGGAGGCCGAGCCGCACCGGGCCGGAGTGCAGTGGAAATTCGCCGGATCTTTTTACTTCGCCATCACCGTCATCACCACCATCGGTGAGTCAGTGCGAGCTTTATGCGCTTCTTCTGCTCCTCGGAGTTTACTTCACCTGCAAACCTGCGCGCTGTTGCAGGTGCGGTAACTTATAAGCCTCATAGCTTCATATTAATAACACCTGTAGTTCTGAATGAACACTTTTTTAATAACTCACTCACCTGGTTATAAACATGCAGCAGTAACTCTTACAGCACTGAACACGTTATTAGCACAGCTGCTGGAGGTCAGGCCACATCAAGGCCTTTTTTTTCCCTTCTGCGTGAACGAAATGACGAACAAACCTGTTTTTCAGTCATACAAATGCAACATGTAGCATCTAAATGTGTCTCTGCTGCAGGCTGGATGCGCAATGCACACGACGCACTGCTTAATCCTGCACTAGCGAGCAGCAGCATCACTTCTCCATCACACATAACAGCCAGAAAAACCGTCTCACCTGAGGCTTAAATCGACTTTTATTTCACAAGTGCTCGCTGCTCACGAACTACAGGTGTGTCTGTGATTGTTGTATGAGTCCTAAAATAAAAAAAAAAAAAAAAAAAAGCTCAGCAACATCTTTAGTTCCAGGATGGATGGATTATAGAGAAACATTAACATAATCACACAGTTAGAGATGGTTAATGAGGAGAAAGAAGCCTTAGGGTTCGGGAGCAATGTGGAGTATTAGATGTTCATAAATTCCAAGGATGCATGGATGATTTCACACTTCCTAACTTCCTAAGTGTGTTTCTTCAGAACTCGTTAATGTAGATGAGTAAGTGAGCCGAAAGTGCGCGCGGCAGGTGCTCGTGATCAGCACCACGGCTCTCTCCATTCTTCACGCTTTTTTTTTTTTTCCTCAATAAAAAGTGAGAAACAGATCATTTGTGGTCCTGAAGCTTTTTATTTGTACTCTTTTATAAGGACAACTTGTCCCCTCCTCCCTCCATATTAAATCCATACAATATGAAAAAATCTGCATGGAAATGTGAGTTTTGAACCGGCTGGTGTTTGTACTAGATTGCGTTTCTGCGCTGCTCGCTGGTGCTGAACGGACAGCGACAGGCGCGTGCACGAGCACGAGCGGGAGCGCGCACCCGGGGAAAAGCGCCTGCACCAAACTGTAGATACTTTTTCGACAGCTTTGCGATTTCCAAACGAATGCGACCTTCGCTACTTCTCAAACAGATACGAGACACGTTTTCGCACAGATATACTGCGGAGACACATCTAATGGGCAAAAAAAAAAAAAAAAATGTGTGTTCTAAGAGAAATGACAACATGTTGCTGTTTTAAGGTACAAACACAAAAGCTAAAATCTTGTGTGTTTAGTTCCGGGACCTAAAAGGAGTTTAAAAGTCATTTCAGTTACTTAATTAAGTCTTAAGGATCACTGTTACATTTGCAAAAACGTTTGAAAAAAAGGTATATGTACATTTGAAAAAAAAAAAAAAAAAGTATATGTACGTTATTTTCATTTTATTAAAATATGTAACATGATTTAGTTTTTTGAGTGTTTCTACTTTCGGCAATAATTTTAGTGATGCACGATATTTAATTCATGCACAAGTTTAAATTAAGGAAATTCAATGCATCATTTTAAAATTTTTAAGTGTGTCTGCTGCTTTTAAGTTGTTGTTGTTGTGTGTGTGTGTGTGTGTGTGTGTGTGTGTGTGTGTGTAAGCAGGTGCACGGCTTGTGCACAGACCTTCAGAGAACTCGCTCTGTGCACTTAGAATAAAAGAGAAACTGACTGAAGCTGCACTCTCAGAAATAAAGGTGCCAAACTTTTTTTTTGTTGTACTTTTTCTTGTCGCTTATTTGTCACCATTAACATTCCGCGCTTTTGTAGCTTTAGTGTGCACCTTTACTTATCATTTCAGAGTCCGATTATGTACTTTGCGTTATTTTTTAATGGTTTCTAGGTAACATACGTACACAACCCCCTTGATGGTTCCATGTCAGTGAGGAGAAACAAGTACAGCTTGGCACCTTGATTTATTTCTGCGTGTGTGTCTGTGTGTGTCTGTGTGTAGCTGTGGGTAGTGTATATGTTCGGTCTGATCGCACTTCTGAGGAGATGAATAAATCTGTCTAAAAGCAGTGAAGTGAGTTTTGACTGTGAGTGTGATAGAGTTAGGCCTCCCCTCATGAAACTGTGCTATTTTCCACTTAGTCACTGTGTGATTGACAGCGAAAAGTGATGACACACACACACACACACACACACACACACACACACACACACACCTCATCATGACTCAGATGACGAGTTTCTCCGTTTCGCTCTTATCACATCATGATTGCAGTATGGTTTATCGCATGCTCTCTGCTTTAACTGCAGATAAAACTTAGATACCTTTTTATAGGTTTTAGTGGTGTGTGTGTGTGTGTGTGTATGTGTATGTGTGTGTGTGTGTGTGTGTGTGTGCTAATATCCCTGTCATTGTTGTCATGGAGTTCCTGCTCAAACAATCACGGATCACCGCACAACCAAACTACAAATGATGTATTAATTCACACTTCTTCTAGTAACAACATTTGCATATTTTAATAAATGCTAATGCCAAAATTATAATTATGCAAATGAAAAGTTTAAGTCTAGAAATAAAAGAGTAAGTCTACAACCCTTGATGTGAGACACTACAGGCTGACAGGGTCATTTTTTTTAAAACAATAAATATCAGTGGATTGCTCATATTCGTACAAGTATTTGCGTTTATTCACACAAATGAGGCTTCATCTAATTAAATATGCATACATTTGCATAAATTTGCATATGCAATTTGCCTTTCATTTATAAAACCAATAATCTAATAATATAAGAGTTAAAATGTTTATTTCACACTGAAAGACTCAAGAGAAAGACTTACAAATTTGGGGGGAAAAAAGTGTCAATTTGTTGAAGGTATTTTTTGCTCAATTGAAAAAAAAAAACGTTGAGCAAACATTAAAGTTTTTCTTCAGTTGAAAAAAAAACACATTTTTGCGCATTTTTTGCTCAAACGTTCATTTTTTCAATGCAGGACATTTTGTTGGAACGACATTCGTTTTTCATTTGCTTTGTATTTTTTTGATGCCATTTTTCCTAAACCCAAATCCAAGTGAATTGTTCTATGAGGAGGTGTTTATTTAACATTTATGGAAGGAGTCTCCAGTGTCAGTGCTTTGTAACGGTCTGAGGTAAAGCTGTAACGTGGGAAAGAGCACCGCGCACGGTGCTGTGCTCCTTACGCAACATGCTTTAGCTGATGCGTGTGCTTTTTTGTGGATCCGACTCTCAGAGCACTGCTGGAGTGGTTTTGGATTTTTGGTGAGGTGACAGATGGTGGTGTATTTTCATCGACAATTCTTCTACAATAGCCGATAAAAACTATTCAAAGGAAGGAAGGAAGGATGGAAGGAAATTTTAGAAAAGGCAGGGCAGGAGGGTGCAAGGGAGCAAGGGAGCAAGGGAGGGGAAGAAAGAAAGGAGTAAGGGAGGCAAGGAGGGAGTGGGAGAAAAGGATGGGAGGAAGAGAGTAAGAAAGGAATAAGGAACAGAAGAAGAAGAAAGGAAGCAAATTGGAAGGGAAGCAAGAAGAAAGAAGAAGGGAAGGAAAGAAGGACAGAGGAAAGGGAGAAAGAAAGAAAGAAAGAAAGAAAGAGGAAGAAAGAATGGAGGAAGGCAAGAAAGGAGTGAGGAAAACAGGATGGAAGGATCATAGAAAAGAATTAAAGCAGGATGTGAGGAAGAAAGAAAGGATATAAAAGAGATGAAGAAAGGAAGAATAAAAAGAGGAAGGAAGGACAGAAGAAATGAAGGAAAATGGGAGCAAGAAGAAAGAGAGGAGAGAACTAAGAAGAAATGAAGGAAGAACATAGAGAAAGACAGAAAGACCGACAGAAAAAAACAGGGAGAAAAAGAAAGACAGAAAGTAAGAAAGAGAGAAAGAAAAACAAATGCACTTCATGGGATTATTTCAGTTGGGAATGAGCATGATTGTTATTGACTATGCAGAGTAAAACGCTGGCATAGACACTGAGACATTCGAGTAAAATGCTGGCATAGACACTGAGACATTCGAGTAAAGCACTGATGTGGACAAAGAGACGTTAAAGTAAAGCACTGATGTGGACAAAGAGACGTTAAAGTCAAGCACTGATGTGGACACAGAGACGTTAAAGTAAAGCACTGATGTGGACACAGAGACTGTAGAGTAAAGTGCTGACATGGACACAGACATTAGAGTAAAGCAATGATGTGGATACAGAGACGTTAGAGTAAAGCACCGTTGTGGACACAGAGACATTAAAGCAAAGTGCTGATGTGGATACAAAGACATGAGTGTAAAGCTGGCATGGACACAGAGACGTTAGAGTAAAGCTCTGATCGTGGACACAGAGACTTTAGACTAAAGCACTGATGTGGACAAAACAATGTTAGAGCAAAGTGCTGATGTGGAGACAGAGGTGTTAAAGTAAAGCTGGCATGGACATCAAGACGTTACAGTAAAGCACTGATGTGGACACAGAGACTGTAGAGTAAAGTGCTGACATGGACACAGAGAAGTTAGAGTAAAGCACTGTTGTGGACATAGAGACATTAAAACAAAGTGCTGATGTGGACACAGAGACATTAGAGTAAAGCTGGCATGAACACAGAGAAGTTAGAGTAAAGCTGTCATGGACACAGAGACGTTAGAGTAAAGCATGGATGTAGACACAGAGATGTTGAAGAAAAGTGTTAGAGGAAAGCACTGATGTTGATACAGACACATGAGAGTAAAGCACTGATAAGGACACAATTGGACACAGAGATGTTAGAGTAAAGCTGGCATGGACACAGAGACAGTAGAATAAAGGTCTCATGTGGACACAGAGACATTAGAGTAAAATGCTGATTTGGACACAGAGAAGTTAGAGTATAGCACCGTTGTGGACATAGAGACGTTAAAACAAAGTGCTGATGTGGACACAGAGACATTAGAGAAAAGCTGGCATGAACACAGACGTTAAAGTAAAGCTGTCATGGACACAGAGACGTTAGAGTAAAGCACGGATGTAGACACAGAGATGTTGAAGAAAAGTGCTGATGTGGACAAAGAGACGTGAGAGTAAAGCTCTGATGTAGACACAGACACGTGAGAGTAAAGCTGGCATAGACAAAAAGACATTAGAGTAAAGCTCTGATGTGGACACAGAGATGTTTGAGAAAAGCACAGATGTGGACACAGAGACGTTAGAGTAAAGCACCGATTGGACACAGAGACATTAAAGGAAAGCACTGATGTGGACACTGAGACGTCAGAGTAAAGCACTAACGTGGCCACAGAGACATTAGAGGAAAGCACTGATGTGGACACAGAGATGTTCGAGAAAAGCACTGATGTGGCCACAGAGACATTAGAGGAAAGCACTGATGTGGACACAGAGATGTTTGAGAAAAGCACTGATGTGGCCACAGAGACATTAGAGGAAAGCACTGATGTGGACACAGAGATGTTTGAGAAAAGCACAGATGTGGACACAGAGACGTTAGAGGAAAGCGCTGATGTGGATACAGAGAGATTAAAGGAAAGCACTGATGTGGACACTGACACGTGAGAGTAAAGTACTCACGTGGGCACAGAGACGTTAGAGTAAGGAACTAATGTGGACACAGAGATGTTAGAGGAAAGCACTGATGTTGACACAGACACATGAGAGTAAAGCACTGATAAGGACACGATTGGACACAGAGATGTTAGAGTAAAGCTGGCATGGACACAGAGACAGTAGAATAAAGGTCTCATGTGGACACAGAGATAGAGTAAAATGCTGGTTTGGGCAATAGAGTCAAGCACTGTTGTGAGCACAGAGACATTAGAGTAAAACACCGATTGGACACAGCCACGTTAGAGTAAAGCTGGCATGGACACAGAGACATTAGAGTAAAATGCTGATTTGGACACAGAGACATTAAAGTAAAGGCAATAGAGTCAAGCACTGTTGTGAGCACAGAGACATTAGAGTAAAACACCGATTGGACACAGCCACGTTAGAGTAAAGCTGGCATGGACACAGAGACATTAGAGTAAAATGCTGATTTGGACACAGAGACATTAAAGTAAAGGCAATAGAGTCAAGCACTGTTGTGAACACAGAGACATTAGAGTAAAACACCGATTGGACACAGCCACGTTAGAGTAAAGCTGCCATGGACACAGAGAAATTAGAGTAAAATGCTGATTTGGACACAGAGACATTAAAGTAAAGACAATAGAGTCAAGCACTGTTGTGAGCACAGAGACATTAGAGTAAAACACCGATTGGACACAGCCATGTTAGAGTAAAGCTGGCATGGACACAGAGAAATTAGAGTAAAATGCTGATTTGGACACAGAGACATTAAAGTAAAGACAATAGAGTCAAGCACTGTTGTGAGCACAGAGACATTAGAGTAAAACACCGATTGGACACAGCCATGTTAGAGTAAAGCTGGCATGGACACAGAG
>CM040983.1:2993763-3006112 GCA_022985145.1 Pangasius djambal | reverse complement strand
CACACACTCACACACTCACACACTCACACTCTCACAAACACCAGCAATATAGAGGAAGGATACAGAGCGGTGATGCCCCAGTAGGAGACACAAACAACGAGCATCACAAACGTGACTACTGGGTAAACTAGCGTTGACATCATATAGCCGACCGCCCTACACACACACACACACACACACACACACACACACACACACACACACACACACACACATTATTCTGTCCACTTTTATACATAAACAGAGCATTTTCCATTAAATTGACAGATGAAATAAATAATATTTAAAAAATTATATCTGAAAGAATGGATTGGAATTTCACTGCTTTACTTTATACAGTTGGCAAAAAGTGTGGTGTGTGTGTGTGTGTGGGTGGATGTGTGGGTGGGTGTGTGTTGTGTCTGTGGTGTGTGTGTAGTGTGTGTGTGTGTTTACTTGCTAGACTCCTGAATAACAGCGATGGCGATGAGAATTCGAGTTCTGAGGAAAACCAGAATCAGCAGGAGAATCGCCTCAACCACACAGAGAATGATTACTGAGAGACAGAGAGAGAATATTACTCTAACCAATCACCTCACAGTCTCCACCCACAACACCCCTGTAACCAATCACCTCACAGTCTCCACCCACAACACCCCTGTAACCAATCACACCACAGTCTCCACCCACAACGCCCCTGTAACCAATCACCTCACAGTCCCAACCCACAACGCCCCTGTAACCAATCACATCACAGTCTCCACCCACAACACCCCTGTAACCAATCACACCACAGTCTCCACCCACAACGCCCCTGTAACCAATTACACCACAGTCTCCACCCACAAAGAAGAAAGGGTTCGAAATGGCCCAAGTGTCAAGCTTATTAAAAAAAAACTTCGTCTTTCTCCCCAGTGGAAAAACTAGCTTAGTTTGTGCTGTCTGGTTCATTAGCAAAACCTTACTGGTGCAGCTAGCATGCATCGAGTTGCGCTAAGCTGTTTCTTTCAGCTGAGTTGATAAGTTTAATTATTCTTTTTCCCTTTACGCTGTAACTAGTAATTGTGTCTTTATCTGTAAAACAGCGGTGCTTTCTGATGTAAATGGTCTTACAGAAGGCGAGCCACGTGTCCCGGATCTGCAGGTACACGTTGACGTTGGTGGTGAAGCCGACATTATTGTAGGTCAGAGTGGAGTCAGCCAACGACGCATACTCGTTATAGCAGTACCAGATACCTGAGAGTGGAAAAAAGACAGAGTGACTCATCATCATCATCATCATCATCATCATCAATTACCATCAGTCCCTTACTGAATCATCCACACTCTTACCGAATGCTCCTACTGCCAGAACTCCAAAGATGAGGACCCACACCAAGATGGCCGCCAAGAAGCGTAACAGAAGGAGGAACAGCAAACTGATGAGCATCGCTATCACCAGTCCTCTGTGTGCAAGAATGAGAGATCACATTTTACACACACACACACACACACACACACACACACACACACACACACACCCATATAGAATTTCAGAAATGTTGTTACCTCTACCTTCTCATCTACATCCCCGGGCAGCACGAACTACACTAGACAGAGGAGTGTGCAGTGTGTAATGAGGAGTGAAAGTTAAGAATATTAAAGCCCTGCTGTCTGCACTGCCAATTTAAAACCTGAGCTTTATTTCAAAAGATAATCAAAACGAAATTTCAATCCTCTGTGTGTCCTGTACATATAGCGGAATTGACAATAAAGTTGACTTTGAAGCTCTGAATAAAGTTAAATATTTGCAGTTCCGGGTTTGAACACCAGATGGTGGTGTTGGCCAAAAAGGAATGCAAAAGTGAATCAGTTCCTGAAGTTCTCCTCTCTCCACTTCTCATGGGTTAATTTTACAGGCTGGCTTTAACACTCCAGAACTTGTGACCTCTATGTCTTCTCCAATGCTCCAGAAGGTGGCCAGTATTTGTTCCAGAATAATTAGCCTAGAACACTCCAGAATGTGTGGCATGTGTGTGTTCAAATGTTTTGAAATATGATGTAATTAGTTTATCATTTTTACACTTCATCATGTGCCTTTTGAGTAAGTTCTAAAATGCTCCTAAAATCTCCAGTGATCTTTTATCTGCCCCACTTCACTCGAGTGGACACAGTACTGAACCGAGAGGGTGTGAAAGTCAAAAATGGAGATAATGCTTCAAATGTGACAAAAAATAAAATTGCTATATTTCACACTCACACAATGATCCACTGCCAAGTAGAAGCAAAGTCTGCGAAGATGCGAACGCCCACGTCTCGGGCGTTAAAGCCACCCAGGAGGTCACTGAGAGAGAGAGAGAGAGAGAGAGAGAGAGACTGACTCTGTATGTATGAATGTGCTTTAATTCAACACTACTAGCTATTAGCTAACCCCAGAGAAAACCCTGTTCACTACTCAGCAACTAAACACACTCAGCTCTAAGTGCACTACAGCTTCATACACACTTGAATACACACATGTACACACACACACACACACACACACACCCCAGACTCGCTGTGTACTCTGTATGGCAAACACTACAGTGAAGCAAACTACAAGCTCTAGAAATCAGCACATATGGTGGAACCTCCACCATCTAAACAGCGACCAAAGAGAAAGAAAAAAGGCTGAATCCAATTTACAGATATAAAGCCCTTGCTGTAAGTGTAAAACACATCAGGAGGTGATGAGATGCTGTGCATGCTAGTAACTTCTAGATCCTGCTCATTTCTAATCCAGAGTTCTTGCTTATTGGCAGTTCTTCATCAATCCTCATCTTAAATTCTGCCAATTCCTCACCAGTGGTTCTACTTCCTGTGCACTCATCCCTAATTCATTCCTCATTCCTGTTCATCATAAATTACTGTTCCTAGTTAGTGTTCTCTCTTTAACAATGACCGTTATCGGCGCCGGTGGAAATTGGGCTACTGTGGGTCGAAGAAGTAGAGGAGGGAGGAGAGTGAGTAGACAGAGAGAGAAGAGGAAAGTTAAGAGAGTGTAGGACTGAGAACAGGAACTCTGAATGTTGGTACTATGACAGGGAAAGGTAGAGAGCTGGCTGATATGATGGAGAGAAGGAAGGTGGATATACTGTGTGTACAGGAGACCAGGTGGAAGGGTAGCAAGGCTCGTAGTATAGGAGCAGGATTCAAGCTGTTTTATTATGTGGATAGTAAGAGAAATGGGGTAGGTGTGGTCTTGAAGGAGGAGTTTGGGAGGAATGTTCTGGAGGTGAAGAGAGTGTCAGACAGGGTGATGAGTCTGAAGTTAGAGATTGAAGGGGTGATGTTGAATGTTGTTAGTGGTTATGCCCCACAGGTGGGTTGTGAGCTAGAGGAGAAAGAGAGATTCTGGAGTGAATTAGATGAGGTGATAGAGAATATTCCGGGTGAGAGAGTGGTGATAGGAGCAGATTTTAATGGACATGTTGGTGAGGGGAACACAGGTGATGAGGAGGTGATGGGCAAGTTTGGAGTTAAGCAAAGGAACCATGAAGGACAAATGGTAGTGGACTTTGCTAAGAGGATGGACTTGGCTGTGGTTAACACATATTTTCAGAAGAGGGAGGAGCATAGAGTGACTTACAAGAGTGGAGGTAGGAGCACACAAGTAGACTACATCCTATGTAGAAGAGGCAGTCAAAGAGATTAGTGACTGTAAAGTGGTAGTGAGAGAGAGTGTAGCCAGACAGCATAGGATGGTGGTGTGTAGGATGACATTGATGGTCTGTAAGAAGAAGAGGTCAAAGATAGAGATAGAGAAGAAAACCAAGTGGTGGAAGCTGAAAAAGGAGGAATATTGTGAAGACTTTAGACAGAAGTTGAGGCAGGCCCTGGGTGGTCAGGTAGTGCTGCCAGATGACTGGGAAACTACAGCAGAAGTGATCAGGGTGACAGGAAGAAAGGTGCTGGGTGTGTCATCTGGAAGGAGGAAAGAAGATAAGGAGACTTGGTGGTGGAATGAGGGAGTTCAGGATAGTATCCAGAGGAAGAGGTTATCCAAGAAGAAGTGGGACATGGACAGGACTGAAGAGAATAGACAGGAATACAAGGAGTTACAGCGCAGAGTGAAGAGGGAGGTGTCTAAGGCCAAGCAGGAGGCATATGACGAGTTGTACACTAGGTTAGACACTAGAGAAGGACAGAAGGACTTATACAGGTTAGCTAAGCAGAGGGATCGAGATGGGAAGGATGTGCAGCAAGTTAGAGTTATTAAGGACAGAGATGGAAGGGTGCTCACAAGTGAGGAGAGTGTACAGAGGAGATGGAAGGAATACTTTGAAGAGCTGATGAATGAGAAAAATGAGATGGAAAAAAGAGTAGAAGGGGTGACCTCAGTGGAACAGAAAGTAGATAAGATTAGGAAGGATGAAGTCAGGAAGGCTTTGAAGAGAATGAAGAGTGGAAAGGCAGTTGGTCCTGATGACATCCCGGTGGAGGTCTGGAAGTGTCTAGGAGAGGCAGCAGTGGAGTTTTTAACTAGTTTGTTTAACAGGGTTTTAGAGAGTGAGAAGATGCCTGAGGAATGGAGACGTAGTGTATTAGTGTCGATGTTTAAGAATAAGGGTGACGTGCAGAGTTGCAGCAACTATAGGGGGATAAAGTTGATGAGCCATACAATGAAGCTATGGGAAAGAGTAGTGGAAGCTAGGTTAAGGAAGGTAGTGGAAATTTGTGAGTAGCAGTATGGGTTCATGCCCAGAAAGAGCACAACAGATGCAATTTTTGCTCTGAGAATTTTGATGGAGAAGTATAGGGATGGTCAGAGGGAGTTGCACTGTGTGTTTGTAGACTTGGAGAAAGCGTATGACAGGGTGCCAAGAGAAGAGTTGTGGTACTGTATGAGGAAGTCAGGAGTAGCAGAGAAGTATGTCAGAGTGGTGCAGGACATGTGTGAGAGGAGCAGGACAGTGGTGAGGTGTGCTGTAGGTCAGACAGAGGAGTTCAAAGTGGAGGTGGGACTGCATCAGGGATCGGCTCTGAGCCCCTTCCTGGTTGCTATGGTGATGGACCAGTTGTCAGAGGAGGTCAGACAAGAATCTCTTTGCACAATGATGTTTGCGGATGACATTGTGATCTGTAGTGAGAGCAGGGAGCAGGTGGAGGAAAACCTGGAGAGGTGGAGGTTTGCGCTGGAGAGAAGAGGAATGAAAGTCAGTCGTAGTAAAACTGAGTACATGTGTGTGAATGAAAGGCAGGGAAGTGGAACAGTAAGATTACAGGGTGAAGAGGTGAAGAAAGTACAGGAGTTTAAGTACTTGGGGTCAACAGTCCAGAGTAATGGTGAGTGTGGGAAAGAGGTAAAAAAGCGAGTGCAGGCATGTTGGAATGGGTGGAGCTCTGTGTGATAGAAAAATATCAGCGAGAATCAAGGGGAAGGTGCACAAGACAGTGGAGAGACCGGCCATGCTGTATGGTTTAGAGACAGGAAGAGAAGATGAAGGCCAAAGAGGAGGTATATGGAGGTAATAAATGAGGATATGAAGCTAGTGGGTGCAAGTGTTGAGGATGCAGAAGATAGGGATAGGTGGAGAGTGATGATTCTCTGTGGCGACCCCTGAAGAGAAAAGCCGAAAGAAGAAGAAGAAGAAGAGTTAGTGTTCTCTCTGGTACTAGTTCCTGAGCACTTCTCATCCCTTGTTCTTGGTAGTCCTGAGTCATTGCCTTGATTCACCGTCCACACTTTTTTTCCTCATTCAATTCCACTGTTCCGGGTCCTGAAGTAGTTCCTGTTCATTACTTATTTCGTGTTTTTACCTACTCCATACTTCATTCCTTATCTGTAGTTCCTATAACATCCTCATCCCTAGTTCGATTTCTCCATCTGTCTCCACTTCCTGTTCATTTCACATCCCTAGATGGGGTTTATTTCTTGTCCATTGATCCTGTTCATTTATTCATTCTTAATCCCTGGATCCTAATCGTCCCTCGACCCTAGATTCTAATTTTTTCTCATCCCTAGATCCTAATCATTCCTCGACCCTAGATCCTAATCATTCCTCATCCCTAGATCTTAATTGTTCTTTGACCCTGGATCCTAATCGTCCCTCGACCCTAGATTCTAATTTTTTCTCATCCCTAGATCCTAATCTTTCCTCGACCCTAGATCCTAATCATTCCTCATCCCTAGATCTTAATTGTTCTTTGACCCTGGATCCTGATCGTCCCTCGACCCTAGATTCTAATTTTTTCTCATCCCTAGATCCTAATCCTTCCTCATCCCTAGATCCTAATCATTCTTCATCCCTAGATCCTAATCATCCCTCAACCCTAGATCCTGATCTTTCCTCATCCCTAGATCCTAATCCTTCCTCATCCCTAGATCCTACTCATCCCTCAACCCTAGATCCTAATCATTCTTCATCCCTAGATCCTAATCATCCCTCGACCCTAGATCCTAATTGTCCCTCGACCCTAGATCCTAATCATTCCTCATCCCTAGATCCTAATCCTTCCTCATCCCTAGATCCTAATCCTTCCTCATCCCTAGATCCTAATCATTCCTCATCCTTAGATCCCAATTTTTCCTTGATCCTAGATCCTTATCGTCCCTCATCTGTTGAGGTTTGTTCATGTTCCTTAGATTTTGTTCATTCCTCGTCACTAGATCCCTATTGTCCCTGTTCCTTAGGCTCTAATAGTCCATCATCAATTTATACTAATCATTCCTCATCACTAGATCCTAATTAATCCTCCTCCCTATACACTGTTCATTCTTCATGTCTAGATCCTAACTGTCCCTTATCACTAGATCCTAATCATTCTTCACACTTTGCTCTTGTTCATTCCGAATACTTTTTCCTTACTTCCTATTCAATTCCCAATCCTAGTTCCAACTTGTCCCCAGTTTCTCGATCCTGCACATTCTAAACTAGTTCCTAATCCCTGTTCATCCCTAGTTAGCATGTACCCATAACTGCTTAAGTCCTAGTTATTGTTGGTTTCTGGTTTTGACCTGAGCTTTTTTGCTTTGTAGGTTATGGACAACAATTATACAACCTACAAGTATTTCAAACACTTGAGAGGTACCAGAATTGCTTGTGCCTGTATTGTAGATTTTCTGAGTGGACTTTACTTTACTTTGGATTGGAATCAGCTAGAATCTACTTCAGACAGTTTGGGGAAGAGAGAAAACAAAAGGTGAATGAAAGTTGAAAAAAAAAATGCAGGAAGACTGAGTGGATTTGAAATGTATAAGCACACTCGTGTTCACTCACGCTGAAAACCTTCCATCACTGCCAAGGAAAGAGAAATACACATTATGGCACATTGGCGCATGCATGCATGTGTGTGAGGGTTTAAGTACATGTGTCTGGGTGAATGCTGTACAGGAAGCTACACAATGCACCCCAAAGTATGTGCACCCCTGACCATCACACCCATATGTAGTTCTTCCCCAAACTGTCATCACACACTTAGAAGCACACAATTATATAGAATGTCTCTGTATGCTGTAGCATTACAGTTTCCCTTCACTGGAACTAAGAGGCCCAAACCTGCTCCAGCATGACAATGCGCCTGTGCACAAAGCGAGCTCTATGAAGACATGGTGTGTGAAGGTTGGAGTGGAAAAACTCGAGTGTCCTGCACAGAGCCCTGACCTCAACCCCACTGAACACCTTTGGGATGAACTGGAACACCGATTGCACCCCAGACCTCCTCGACATCCCAACATCAGCGCCTGACCTCACTAATGCTCTTGTAGCTGAATGAACACAAATCCCCACAGCCACGTGCCAACATCTAGTGGAAAGCTTCCCAGAAGAGTGGAGCTTATCATAAGAGCAAAGGGGAATAAATCTGGAATGAGATGTTCAGCAAACACATATGGGTGTGATGGTCAGGGGTGCACATGCTTTTGGCCATATAGTGTATTTTAGTAGCCTCTGTATATGTGTGTACATTATATGTGGGAGTGCATGTGTGTGTGTGATGTTACCCTGTAGCATTCTTGATCATGTTCACAGTCTGATTGCTCGACATGCCGGGGAGACTGAAGTTAGAGGGGACGTTATTATACACTGGGCCTAAAGTGGGTAAACACCTTCCCAACACTACACAAACACACACACACGCACACACACACACACACACACAGATGTGAAGCAGTGATGGTTATATTCAGGGTCATGTTAGAAAGTACAGTCTCAAAGTACATAATTTCGCCAAACTCTCTCATAGCACACACTATAAGCACAAAAATCAGCCGAGGAATGAATCTGACCTGTCCTCGCCCATCACGTGCCTATAGTAGCATACTGGCTCCAATTCTGATGCAGCAACATGGAGCAGATTTAAGGTCTCAGCATACTTGATACAGAGACAACTTATACATTTATCCAGAGTGACTTATGTTTAATCTCATTTTTTCACAACTGAGAAGTTGAAGGTTAAGGGCCTTGCTCAAGTGCCCAGCAGTGGCAGTGGTGCAGTGGTGATGTGATCTGAGCTTCTGATTGGTAGTCCAACATTTCAACCGCTGAGCTACCAAGCGTTAGCTGGCACCCACAAATAATATGACATAATTATGGAGCAACCATACATCGTACAAAGGCTTTGCCCATGGCAGCTGGACAAACACAGTGGAAAAACACTCTACACAGCCAAGCCTGTAATTGGTCATCACAAATGAGGAGTGCCCAAGCTGACTCAATCCAAGGTGGATGAATTTGTTGAATGGCTGTCAGAGCAACACCATTATGTGCTTCCAACATCACCATGGTTTATTCTGTTGGCACTTTGCAGCAGGGAGTCTTCTTTCTGTAGTCGTGAAAACTCATGAAATTTTAACAGCACCATCTGCAGTACTGGAGCACTCGTACGCGACGGCCGAGATGAAAACTCAGAGAGTATGTGAACCTGCACACTTCCAACCTTCGCAGACGTCGTCTCTGCATTAAGTATGCTGAAGCCTTATAGCTATATAAGTATGCGGACCTTGTAGCTTACTGTAGAAAAAACAGTTGACACTTGTGAGAAATGGCCTCCACAAAATGCAAGATTTGCGACAGAGATGTTTTCAGTGATTTATGGTGCATTATTTATGGAAAAATTTGCCGTCTTGTG
Organism: Pangasius djambal; assembly: GCA_022985145.1. Lineage (NCBI taxonomy): Eukaryota > Metazoa > Chordata > Actinopteri > Siluriformes > Pangasiidae > Pangasius > Pangasius djambal. The sequence continues at coordinate 2,997,046 of CM040983.1, read as the reverse complement.
AGGCTCAAATGATGTGCTTCACAGGGTACTTATCATCAGGTGTCAAAATCATGAGCATACTGGTACTATGATATTTAATTTGGACGTAAGTGACGTTGATTTGCAAATTTAAGTTGGAAATTAACAGCAGCAGATTAGCATGCCTCAGCCCTGTTTAAAATCACAGATAATCAGTAACCTCCTGAGCAAAAAAAAAAAATAATAAAAAAGGTTCAAGCCCAAAATATGAAGCATTTAATGATCTGAACAACAAATCATTGGTCATGAAATGAGCAAGAATTAAACAAATAGATAAAGGAGGTTAGTATGGGAGCTTTTCCCTTTGATTTCTTTAAATGTTTTATCACTAATCTTTTAAGAAAAAAAAAAAAACATCCCAGAAGATATTTTTGGAAAAGTTTGTACACCCAGACATGTCTTAGTTTGAATTTTACATCATTATCATGATTTTGCATACAAGAAGACTATAGAAGTGAATTTCCTGTTGCTCTCAGGAGTGCATCTGCTTCATTCCTGCTCATTTTCTCACCAATGATTTGATGTTAAAACCATTAAAAGCTTCATATTAGCCATATTTGGGATTGGCCCATTTTTTTGCCCTGGAATATACTACTACAACAGAATGAGAATGAGGGACAGAAAGACATACTGAGAGAGAGAGAGACAGAGAGAGAGAGAGAGACAGACCTGAAGAGGTAGGTGTGTAGAAGAATGGACACAACTCCCTGTTAATGATCTCCGTTGCTGTCTGAGTGAAATAACCAGAGAAATGACGTATGAATAAATGCAAACACATACAGAAATATGAAGTACACAAGTTATATTCATTTACAAACCATGAATCCATGATGAGCAAATTCAAAAAAAGCTTTAATGTTATTTAAGACAAATGCAGATACGGAGACGTACAAGTGTGGTGGTGCTGAGGTTGAAGGACGACACACACAGTTCCTGTTTAAAGTAAGTCTTTAAGTCTGCAGGAGGAGAAGCGTAGGCTGCAAGGTCCAGAGACCAGAAATCTGAGGGACACGAACTCACGCAGATCTACAGCAGAGGACAGGAGGCATTAACATCAACGATACACACACACTCACACACACACACACACACACACACACACACACACACACACACACAATCCGTCTGTCTTTGTATATGATCACCTGAGTGGTGGGACACTGGAGGCCCTGAAGTGCGGCGGCCATGATGTTTGCCGCTGTGGCACATTTTAGGATATTAAAGTAAAACACGTTCGGCTTATCCCTGATAAAGAGAGGGAGAGAGAGAGAGAGAGAGAGAGAGAGAGGGAGAGAGAGAGAGAGAGAGAGAGAGGGGGAGATGAAAAGATTATATAAAATGCAAAAAAAAACAAAGCACACAACTGTTGTGAAATTCGATAAACACTCAAATTTATAAACACACCTAGATTATTAGTTTATACATTATTACATAAGTTATTGCGTTATGTCTTTGGACTTCTCGTGTGTGTGTGTGTGTGTGTGTGTGTGTGTGTGTGTGTGTGTGTGTGTGTGTGTATATATATATATATATCTGCTCACTCATTGGGTGGGAGGCCACAGTACATGCCGTTGGAGTTGCGTGGGTAAAGCACGTGCCGTGGGTCGCCGTACAGCCACGCTGCAACACAAATTAAAACAAATTATATTTATGTTTATTTATAATACACATTTTAAGCATTTTTTCCATTATCTGTTTTTTTAGACGCATGCTAATGATACACTGCATTAACAAGACACTTTACGCTAAATAATTTCTTCCAAAAAGAAAATAATCTCTCTCTCTCTCTCTCTCTCTCTCTCTCTCTGTTACAGTAAAATGCTGAGTAACCGGAGAGTTCCTGTTTTCCTACAACAGCACATCGACAAGCGTTTTATTCCTCTTATACCACAGCAATTTGCTAATAATAATGAACAACACCTTGTGCTTTTTATCTGTTTCTAGTTACATTCAACAGAGCTGTGGTGTAAATATCATTATCATTATCATCATCATCGAGTATTATGAAGTGTTCAATCGATTGCATTTGCGCTAATATGCATCTTCGCACTAGCGACTACATGAAAGAGAAGCAAAAATATAATATTCTGAAGTGTTTTAGAGAGAAAGATAAACATTGTACTAAAAGAACTTTTCCCCCAGAAAGCTAATGTTAAGTTTCTAGTTGTAGCTGTACTGTATGTTCCCATGCTAATATGCTAATATCATATCATTTCAATATCAGCACTAAAATCTCTTCTAAACTTTCCCCATGTATTAGTGCATTATAAAGTAAAATAAATATGGTATGGTCTTATAAAGTGATTACAGGATGAATCAGCAAAAACAAGGAAGAATGCCAGCGCAAAGGCTAAGCGTTTTTGTCCAGATGAGTGCTAATATGCTAACGCTGAACTTACATATTAGCAACAACATGGACGCATTTACAGACTGTTCAGCGTGTGTGTGTGTGTTTTATTTTAATGAATCTGATCTCATGTCGGTTGTTACACGTTTGATCCATAATCACACTCACAGGAAGTGTACATCAGGTGTGTGTGTGTGTGTGTGTGTGTGTGTGTGTGTGTGTAGACTCTTGATAAACTAGTGTTGCTGTAGTGACATCACTGAGAGGCCATAATGCTTCCTTGTTCCTGATATAGTGTGTGTGTGTGTGTGTGTGTGTGTGTGTGTGTGTGTGTGTGTGTGTGTGTGTTTACAGCAGATCACAGCCCTGTTCAAGGTGAGTAAACAGGTTTATGAACGTTCTGGATAACACACTTGCCTTCAAATGCCTTCATTTACAGCCAATAGTGACGGTGATAACGATAACACACATCTATACAACTATGCAGCTAGCTAGGTTAGCTAGCTAAACAGTTTGCTATTAGCTTAGCTATGCTTGGAAACGGTTACATTGCATTATATAAAGCCAGTATTTCACATTAAGCCGAAGAGGTGAAAGGAAAGGTCACATTATCGAAGTTCCACTTGTGAATTTAACTTAAGCTCGGCTCTTGTTGACCCAGGGAGAGGTTCGTTCTTTTCTAAACAAGGGCAGGACAACATGCTCTGCGCCGGCATTGTGTATATTCTTACCCAGAATTCCAACCACCATGTATCCGACGAGGACGAGCATGAAAAGGACACAGCAGATGATATCAGTGCAGCTCCTGGACAAGGATCATGCAAATTAGCAGTGCTATTTGTTTTTCCTCTAGTACATACATCCATAAGCAGTTATGTATGCACACACACACACACACACACACACACACACACACAC
>CM040983.1:2957160-2974178 GCA_022985145.1 Pangasius djambal | reverse complement strand
CACTTGTAAAGTCATCAGCAGTGTGTGAAATGGCCAGCAGCTCCTGGAGGAGATGTGCAATATATTGGAACATGATGAGGGACAGTGTGTGTGTGTGTGTGTGTGTGTGTGTGTGTGTGTGTGTGTGTGTGTGTGTGTATGTGTGTGTGTCGGGATCGCAGAGACCTCTCGCTATGTCAGAGTGTTTTTCCATCATCAGAGAGAGAACAAGCCAAGCAACTAACTGTATTACCACACACACACACACACACACACACACACACACACACACACACACACACACACACACACACACACACACTTCAGTGTGGTTACTGCCTCTAAAAATGATGGTAAATTTCTCACAGCTTTAATTTAATGTCATTTCAGTGAGATGTTCAGTAACGTTCTGTTCATCAGCAGCTGGGAAACATTTACGTTTTACATGTTTTGTATATTTTGTATATTTTTAATCTTTTTAAATCTCAGAATTTGCGTATATTTTTACATTTTACATTTTTAACATTGTTACACTGTAAATCTTATATTTTGATATGTTTTACATATTTGACATTTAGAATGTTTTTTATATTTGTATTTTTTTTTTTTACATCATTACACATCTTACTTATCCTACTTTACTTGTTTTACATTAACACGTGTTACATTTTATATATTTTCACATCTTTACATTTTTGCATTTATAATTATACAGATATATTTTTTATGTTTTACACTTTACATTTCAGTTTAACGTTTTTAAAAATATTTTTTGCATTGTTAATTTTCTACATTTTTACATTTACTTTTATATAGTTATTTTCTTCATTGTTGTTATTATTATTATTATTATTATTATTATTATTATTGCAAAAAAGGCGAAATTAGTGCTGCATCATCTACAGCTACTGTATGTTATTATAATTTTAATAAATATTTTAGAGCAAAAGCGTTACGCATATTCAGTAACATGTAAATATGACACATTGTCATTTATATTTATGTAAAATAAGGTATATTTATTCATAATCATATTAGATGGTTGACTCATTTATACAGTGTTTTATATATGGTGTTCATGGCATCTTTGCTTTTTTTTTATTTTGAAAATAAAAAGTATAGAATAAAAGGAATAGAACATTTAAAGCTAATGCAGATGACTAAATGATGGCGTGATCGTATTCCTCCTCACACGCTCCGAGTCCAGCTTCACATCTGATTGGTTAAACACTGTTCTGCATGTTCAGTCATATCTGATTTACTTCACCTGCTTGTTCGTACCTGCATCCTCTCACTGAATACCTGAGACAGCGGTAACTATGGCAACAGCAAGCTGCTGCTGTCCTCCACGCTATCACACTGCAGACCTGGACTGACCTCAGTGTGTGTGTGTATGTGTGTGTGTGTGTATATATATATATATATATATATATATATATATATATATATATATATATATATATATATATATGAATGGATGGTTGCAGCAGCAGCAGCAGTAGTCTGGCAGTGATAAAGTGCAGATATGTGCAGTTTGTGCAAATAACGAGCCGATTTTCAGCATGTTAATAAATTAGTAACATTATTAACATTACCTAATGTGGATATAAATGGAGGTTGGGTGTTTGTGGGAGATGTATGGAAGGAAAGATGAATGATTCTTAGTCCTTGGTGTTTTACTGGTTGAGGGCCCGAATGGCCTGCAGGAAAAAGCTCCTCCTCATCCTCTCTGTATTGGCCTTTAGGGAGAGGAAACGCTAGAGACCGCAAGAGAGAGAAGAGTCCATTGCTCGGATGGTTGAGGTCTTTCACTGTTTTCCTGGCCTTGTTCCAGCACCACTTGCTGTAGATAGAGTGTAGGTCAGGGAGCGCTGTACGGATGGTACTCTCAGCTGATCACACCACCCTCTGTAGAGCCCTCCTGTCCTGCTGGGTGCTGTTCCCAAACCAGGCTGTGATGCTTCCCATCTCAGTGAGGTGTAAAAATGTTCCTTAGCACCTTAGAGGGCAGTTGAAAGTCTCTCAATCATCTAAGGTGATATAGATGCTGCCGGGCCTCCATCGCCAGGGTGTTAACATGGCAGGACCATGACAGGTCTTGCGTGATGTGAACACCATGGTACCAGAAACTATCCACTCTTTCCACTGGGGTCTCATTGATCATGAGGGGTTGGTAGCTCCTCTCCTGCTTCGTGCTGAAGTCCACAATCAGCTCTTTGGTCTTGCTGACATTCAGGAGGAGATTGTTCTCCTGGCACCAATGCTCCAGGTTTGTTATCTCCTCCAGGTAGGCCTTCTCGTCGTTGTCAGAGACAGGCCCGCCACAACAGTGTCAGTGCCGTCAGCAAACTTAACAATGGTGGTAGAGCTGGAAGTGGCTACGCAGTCATATGTGTACAGTGAGTACAGCAGGGGGCTCAGGACACAACCCTGTGGGGCTCCAGTGCTGAGAGTGAGGGAGGATGAAATATGTTTGCCCACTCTTACTGCTTGTGGTCTGTCAGTGAGGAAGTTGGAGATCCACTGACACAGAGACGGGCTCAGTCCCAGGTCCTCCAACTTGATGGTGAGTTTGGAGGGAATTATAGTGTTAAATGCCGAGCTGTAGTCACCGAAGAGCATTTTTACATAATTCCCCTTCCCGGTGTCCAGATGGCTCTTGTATGGAGGAGGTACTGTATGGCATCCTCTGTAGAGCGATCGGGATGGTATGCAAACTGAAGTGGGTCCAGTGTGTCAGGTAATGAAGAAGTGATGAAGTCTCTGACCAGTCTTTCAAAGCACTTCATCACAACTGAGGTCAGGGCTACCGGGCGATAGTTATTGAGACAAGCAGGCTGGGGTTTCTTCGGGACAGGAACAATAATGGACTGCTTGCAGCATGTGGGAATTGTCGACCGTTCCAGGGAGAGGTTGAATATCTCCATGAACACCGGTGCTTGCTGGTCTGTGCAGGCTTTAAGGACCCAACCTGAGATTCCGTCTGGTCCTGCTGCTTTCCTGGTGTTCACTCTCCTGAAGGCCTTCCTCACGTCATGCTCCGAGATGGTGAAAGTGTTTTCAGCTCTGGCACTCTCCGCATTCGAGCTGGCTTTAGCACCGCTAGCGCCGTTAGCTGCAGCCTCGAAAGGAGCATAGAAAGTGTTCAGCTCGTCTGCCAGAGAGTCAAGTCAAGTCAAGTTTATTGTCATTTCAGCCATATACAAGTACATAGTGAAACGAAACAACGTTTCTCCAGGACCAAGGTGCTACATAAGACAACACAGAACAACACAGAACTACAGGGACTACATAAATTAAACATAAAGTGCACAAGTGCAAACATGTGAAGACGCACAAGACAGAATAAGACAGTACAATGACTACAAGCGTCTGCATTCACCATGGAGGATACTGTTTTGTAGTCCGTTATTGTTCTCAGTCCTTGCCATAGGCTCCTAGAATCACTCTGCTGGAACTGTGACTCTAGTTTCCTTCCGTAGCGTTGCTTCGCCTCCTTCACCGCTCTGTGCACGTTGTAAGACGCAGCCTTGTATTCGTCCATGTTCCAGGTGGCGAGCCCCGTGTTGTAGGCAGCGATTGGTTAGAGATTAGAGATTAGAGACTAGAGATTTCAGAGACTACAGATTTCAGAGCGTTGCGGATGGTTTTAGCTAGAGAACTCATGATTTGCTTGTTTCTTTGCATTTTTAGATTTTAAACTCCGCTACGTTGGGTGACAGTGAGTGATTCAGAGTGTCTGCGTGCCTGAAATGTAACTTACATACTGCTCTGTGTTATAGTTAGCATGCTAACACTATCCAACTCATACTTAAAATATTTCACAGGCTGGAGAACAAAATACACAGACTGGATCATAAAGTAATATAATAAAAGTACACACACCGGAAGCGAATAGATGTGATCATTTTGTTTTTTACACTGTGCTTTAGATATCTAGGCAGATAGTATGAGATCATAGTGGAGAGGTTTTGCCCTTTCACCCGGTACTGTGACACACACTGATGTGAACAATGTGAACTGATTTTATTCTCATAATACTTTTGTAATTCTGAGAATTATCATTTATATTTATCTTTATTTATATTTATTAGGTAATTATTTCCTCGCGAACATTTGGGCTGTGTTTATGCAACTGTACATGGTTTGTTACTACGTTGTTGGTGTTATTACTATTTAGGCGTACTACTGAGTGTGTATTATGTAGTTTAGGATGCAGCCATGAATTCTCTCTCTCTATGTAGTTACCCGGCACTCGGAAACGTGAGCTAAATCTGCATGATATTACACAATGCTACAAAGTGTCCAAGTAGCTTGCAGAAGTATTTATCTTCCAGAGAGTATGAAATTACAAAATTATACATCCTGTAGCTTTAAAAAAAACTAACACAATAAGTAATAGATCAAACAGAAACTCAGATGAAATAATAATTGTTCTGGGATCTCAGAGAGAGAAATCATTTAGAGCCAAAAGAACCCCAAAAGAACTGGTTTTCTAGGATGGAAAAAAAAGTACACAGTGAACCTGATATCCAAACACTGATTTAATTTAGAGGGTGGTTGTTTTTTTTTTAAATTATTTTTATATTAAGTTTATTTTACTTTTCATTTCATATACAGTGGTGTGAGGAAGCTATGACGGCATGTCCCGAAGCGTTTTACTCCTCTTATACCACAGCGGTTGTTAAAGAATGTCATGTTGCACATTTCGTCTGTTTATGGTTACATTTAATGTTGTAGATTGCCCATGAAACACGTTATCACTTACACTGTAGCAGCGATAAACAATCGTTCCCTCACCAGACTCTTTTTTTCCTCTCTCTTGTAGTTAATAAGACAAAAAAAAAAACTGCAGTGTCATGCTACCGGGAAACCGTAAAGCGTAAACTCCTCTGTCCTGAAGATGTCGGAAAACATCTGACGCTGGAGACTCCTTACATACATGGAAAATATATGTGTACTTACAGAAAACAAGTCCCTGTGTATGAGCTGTTGCTATAGAAACGATATCGTACAGTATTAGAACGAGCGCATGTAATATAATATAAACCTGCACTACTGTCAGAGCTGTTGTAGATTTTATAGAAAATTAATCCAGAATTCAGCAGCGCTGTGGTCTAAGCACCTGTAAGCTACATAATAAACCAGATGATATACACTCAGAGGCCAGTGTTTTTGACAGATGTATGCACAATAAGTTAGAGACCTAATGTATAAGTGCAGAAGAGGACACAGGATATACACTGCGCTGTAAATGCTGATGTGCTTTCCTGCAGTGTTGTTAAACACCCGGGCCGTGCTGCACTCACTCTGCTTTTGTACACACTTGAAGCGGAAGTACTATAGCAGCACCAGAAGCGAGGGAGATACAGCACTGGAACATGGTTAACTCATTCGCTTTTAAGCGTGTGCAGCTCTTTTACGATGAAGGAGCTTAAATCCAGCACTTTAGTAATAAAACTGTTTTCATTCTCCCTTTATCCCTTCTTTTGATATACTAGGTCTAATGTAGGAATGTTTAAGGATTTCTTAATACTTCTGAATGGCAATAAATCACCTTAACTAATATAATAATAATAATAATAATAATAATAATAATAATAATAATAATAAGTAAATAAATAGCTATATTTAATGCTATATTTAATAGGTATATTTACTGCTTATAAAAGTCAGATTCAACTAAAAGCTGCAACTAAAAATAAAAGAAAAAAATCTAAAATAAATGAATATACTGTTTATTTCTGCTCTATTACTTTTATTTTATATTAAATATTAATGAATTCTATAATCCTTATTATTGGGGATCTTGTTGTGTGTAAATCTCTGTTGTGGTTATTATTAAATATATGTATATGTGTGTGTGTGTGTGTGTGTATATATATATATACTTTAAAGACAGCTGAGGTGTGTTTTAATTCGTATGGAGTCAGTTTATAGTGCAGTGAGAGGATCAGTGTGTTAGAGCAGCACCTGGCGCAGCAGATACGCACCATTTCATTTCATCAGCTTCACTCTGTGTGTGTTATATGCGTGTGTGTGTGTGTGTCATGTGTGTGTGTGTGTGTGTGTGTGATGATTGAGTTGGATTTAACGTGAATGCAGCCATTGATATGTATGAGTTTCCCACTTACCAATGTAATCTCTGTGAGCAGGCCGACTTCAGCACAGCTTACTGCTATACATATACACGAACGAAGCGCCGTCTGAACCCTGTGTGCGCGTGTGTGCCGGTGTGTGTGTGTCAGTGTGTGTGAGGGGGAGAGATAGGCTTGCTGCCCTATTGTTTACGTCACACACACTCACACACACACACACACGCACACACACCGCATTGCTGTGTCACTTTATGCCCAGGATGCACATCTGCTTAGCAACAGATTGAACCAGCTTCAGACTTCAGAAGAAAAAAAAAGAGCAGAAATTCAGTTTACACAATTTTATGCTTTATGCAAATGCAGCCACAGTGTGTTTGTACAATGTGGATATTCAACTTAATTTTATTTTACTTATTTTCTTTTTAGCTCCGCTTTGCTCCAGCGCAAAAGGAGGGACTTTCAGACAGCAGACATGTCTTTCCTGTGTTATTTTTGACCAAAATATTTTCTTAAATCTGGACTGTTTCTTGAAATCTATCAACTTTATCCCTGCACTGAACATATCTATAAATAAATCTACATAAATAACTATAACTAACTTTATTTATGGGATTTTCTGACAGTCATGATTTAAAATCTAGGCTGCATTTATATTTCATTATTCTGCTGTGGCATGAATATGAATATTTTATTATCTATTAGTGAGCTCTAGACTTTTAATTAGACAAACACAATAGCAAAACCAATGTTCCCTAAAAACAATGTTTTTGTCTTTTTCTTGTCGTTTACTTTGAATCAGAAGTGATCACCTGTTTCATTATGCAGCAATTTAATTCCATTAATTGAGTGTACTTGTGTGTATGGTGCTTTTGTTCTTATTAATAATTGTTTTGCGTAAGGGAGTTGCTTCTGGCGTCATGAAAGAAAAAAACAAAAAGCAAAATTACCTTGTGGTGTGTGTGTGTGTGTGTGTGTGTGTGTGTGTGTGTGTGTGTGTGTGTATGTATGTGTGTGTGTGTGTGTGTGCGTGTGTGTGTGAAATTTGTTGCTTGCTTTGAGCGAGGGTTGTATTAAATATTCCACAATGTTAAAAATGAAATATATCTATAATGACATCTGGCAGAATTTTAACAGATATGTCACAGAAGTTCTGCGAGAATATTGATACACTATTTCAACATCCACCATGGGAAATTTTATAAACCTGCTCAAAATAACATAAATAAATAATGTCTGCAAACCTTTATCCTCATAGATAGATAGATAGATAGATAGATAGATAAATAAATAAAAAAAGTAATTAAAGTAAATTAGGAAATTGTTACTTTACACTTACATTTCCTACCAGCCATGGATGGATAGATGGATAGGTCAATGTGTAAATAAACAGATAGATAGATAGATAGATAGATAGATAGATAGATAGATAGATAGATAGATAGATAGATAGATAGATAGATAGATAGATAGATAGATAGATAGATAGATAGATAGATAGATAGATAGATAGATAGATAGATAGATAGATAGATAGATTTACAACTAAACAGACAAATACCTATTTTCATTCTTATAAAATTATTTAAAATAACAGATAACAGGTAGAAAGATAGATCTAGATTTTTCTTCTTTTTTTAGTAAAAAAAAAAAATCCCAAACACTTCTAAGCTTTACTTAACTTCACGATTCTTCTAATTCTTCAGGATTTAACTTTCTTTATGCTAAATACAGAGAGTGTACAGTATCAGATTTGTTAATGTACTCATACATAAATAACTGTTTGTTTTACCCGAGCTTCAAGATACTGCCACTGATTCCTTGATAACATATAAACATAAAACATAAAAAAGTGTACTGAAACATATAAAAACATACTAAAACATATAAAAGATAGTAAACATACTAAAACATATTTGTGTGTCATTGTTTTTTTTTCCATATGTAACATTTTACACAAATGAAATGTCTGGATTGTATTTGAGTCCACTGTAGGATTTTTAAATGTATGGTTCTGTTTATAATTTTAAACGTTCCTGCAACAGACCATGATTTCGTGGGCGTTTGTGAGTTCTCTTGAAGCGCTCAGCAATTGCATTTTTAATTGGTGTATAAATTAAACTCTTGAGAAATGTTTAAAGATGGTTTATAATTCTGCACAAGTCATTATCAGTCAAAGCAGCAGTACAAGAAATAATTATTATAGGAAATAACACCTCATTTGGGGCATTTTTATAGTTAGATAAAAATTCTAACAAATTGCCAAATTAAAAATAATTGTAATGTGGGAAAGTGGGAAACACTATTGTAATGATTTATGAGTACATTCTTCGTAAAAGGCCTAACTTTAATCCTTTGAGCTCAGGATTTGGTTATGTCATTGTCCATAATTCATGTTTTAAACCACATTTTCCCTGTAGAATGCTGAAACTACAAAAATGTCAAATAATCCTGTAACATCTCTCAGCCAGCTAGCGTTATTGTTGCGCAATAATGCAGTACCAAACTATCGTTTCAGTGCTGTTTAGCTATGTCATTGTGGCACAATTCAATGAGGCCACTTAGACATCTATGTGCTCTATTCACAGACTCCACATCGATTATTACGCCTTTCACTTTTATCTAATTCAATTTAGCTCCATTAATTCGGCTGCAATTACGCCGTGACTGAGCTGAAGAGCGCTGGGTGTTTGAGTCTGTGTGAAGAGATGGAGAAAAAAGGCTAGGGAAGAAGAAAAGAGATGTGTCTGTATAAGAAAAAAAGAAAGATGGAAAAGAAAAGAAGAGATGCTTAGTTCTTTTGTTCTCCAGTAGTTGATCTAGCTTCTAGCTGCTGCTAGATTAGTGCTGAATCATTACAGTATGACAGATCAGAATGGTGTAGTCTTTATTTGGATGAGTCATCGTATTGCATCCGACACTTGTCTGTTTGTGTGTGTGTGTGTGTGTGTGTGTGTGTGTTAGAGAGAAAGAAAGATTCTTACACCTATGTGAGTATGCGTGAGTAAATTGATTTGTATTTCCCTGTCCTTATACACATCTAATCCTTCCCAACATATTCCAACATATAAGGGTTAAGGGACTTCTTTAAGGGTCCAGCCATGGCTCACTGGCAGCCTTGGAACAAATGGGACTAACCAAGAGTTGTTGTTCTTTCGGCTGCTCTCGTTAGGGGTTGCCACAGTGCATCGTTGGTCCGCATATTTCATTCGGCACAGTTTTTTACGCTGGATGCCCTTCCTGGTGCAACCTTCCCCAGTTTTATCTGGGCTTGGGACCGGCAACTGGAGGGCACTGTCTTGTACTGGGGTTGGCTCCCTTGTTGCTAATCGAACCCGGGCCACGGTAGTGAGAGTGCCAAGGACATCCAGGGACTCTGGGACTAACCAAGAGTCAGAACTCTAAATCCTGAGTCAAAAAAGTAAAAAAATTAAGACTAGCAATAATCAAAGGTCAAAGCCTGAAATGCTAAGAATATTAAAAAGAAAAAGAGCCTTGAAGACTGTGATTAGCCAAAAAGTGGAGCCCAAAAGACTGGGACTAGTCAATAGTCAGAACCACAATGACAGGGACTAACCAAGAGTCAGAGCCCTAAGGACTGGGAATAACCAAGAGTCAGAGCCATAAGGACTGTGACTAACCAAGAATCAGAGCTTTAAAGACTGGAACTAACCAAGAGTCAGAGGTCTAAAGACTGTAACTAACCAAGAGTCAGTGCCACAAAGACTGGGACTAACCAAGAGACAGAACCAAAATGACTGGGACTAACTAAGAGTCAGAGCTACAAAACTGTAACTAACCAAGGGTCAGAGCCACAATGACTGTAACTAACCAAGAGTCAGAGCTACAACATTGTAACTAACCAAGAGTCAGAGCAACAATGACTGTAACTAACCAAGAGTTAGAGCCACAAACACCAGGACTAACCAAGAGTCAGAGCCCTAAGGACTGGGATTAACCAAGAGTCAGAGCCCTAAATACTCTAACTAAGAGTGAGAGCCACAAAGACTGGGACTAACTAAGAGACAGAGCCACAAAGACTGGGACTAACCAAGAGACAGAGCCACAAAGACTGGGACTAACCAAGAGACAGAGTCACAAAGACTGGGAGTAACCAAGAGTCAGAGCCACAGGAACTGTAACTAACCAAGAGTCAGAGTCACAAAGACTGTAACTAACCAAGGGAGAGAGCCACAATAACTGGAACTAACCAAGAGTCAGAGCCCTACAAATTGTAACCAACCAAGAGTCAGAGCCACAGTGACTGGGATTAACCAAGAGTCACAGCCACAAACACCAGTACTAACCAAGAGTCAGAGCCCTAAGGACTGGGACTAACCAAGAGTCAGAGCCCTAAATACTCTAACTAATTAAGAGTGAGAGCCACAAAGACTGGGACTAACTAAGAGACAGAGCCACAAAGACTGGGACTAACCAAGAGACAGAGTCACAAAGACTGGGACTAACCAAGAGACAGAGTCACAAAGACTGGGAGTAACCAAGAGTCAGAGCCACAGGAACTGTAACTAACCAAGGGAGAGAGCCACAATAACTGGGACTAACCAAGAGTCAGAGTCCTACAAATTGTAACTAACCAAGAGTCACAGCCACAAACACCAGTACTAACCAAGAGTCAGAGCCACGGGAACTGTAACTAACCAAGAGAGAGAACCACAATAACTGGGACTAACCAAGAGTCAGAGACACAATGACTGTAACTAACCAGGAGTCAGAGTCCTAAATACTGTGTTCTGTATGTTTTGTTGCTTTTCACTGAAAGACATCTTGAAAACAAAAGATTAGACATATAATTGTTTTGCTTTCTCTGAAAACTTTGCTTCTCCTGTGCTAAATCTTCAATTCAATTCAGTTCAGTTCAATTCAGTTTTATTCGTATATCGCTTTTAACAATGGACATTGTCACAAATGTCCCCTGTTAAAAGCAGAAGGGGACAGGATCACTGGTATCTCAGGAGTAGCATTTGAAGCTCGATAGAGGGAAAGAGAGAGAGAGAGAGGGAGAGATTATTATGCTTATTGTCCCATAATGGAATAAGGACAATGTACTTTGCGTGCTTAGTGCAAGCACGGACTCCGGCAAGACTAGCTGTGACAGCATAACTAAAAGGGAGAGCCAGAAGGTAACACAGACATGAGGGTGCACTGGAACTTAAGTGGCCAGCTACTCCACCATCAAACCTGAGTGTATGTGTGAGAGTAGGGTGGGGCGACAGCATCCAAACATCCCAGCTCACCACAACACTCTATGCCTGTGAACCCTCCAGATCTGCTCCTGTACTTAAGAAAAAACTATTCACAAAAAGCTTGAATAAACAAATATGTTTTCAGCCTAGATGTAAACACTGAGACTGTGTCTGAACCCCAAACACTAACTGGAAGGCTGTTCCATAACTGTGGGGCTTTGTAAGAGAAAGATATACCCCCAGCTGTAGCCCGCACTATTCTAGGTACCAACAAATAGCCTGCACCTTCTGATTGAAGTATTCGTGGCGGATCATAAAAGACCAGAATTTCACTCAGTTACTGTGGCGCGAGACCATTCAGTGCTTTTTAGGTCAATAGTAGTATATTATAATCAATATGAAATTTGATTGGGAGCCAATACAGTGTGGATAAGATAGGGGTGATGTGGTCATATCTTCTGGTTCTAGTAAGGATTCTTGCTGCTGCATTCTGGACTAACTGGAGCTTGTTTATGCTCCTACTGGAACATCCAGACAGTAAGGCATTACAATAATCCAACCTTGAGGTAGCAAAAGCATGAACTAGTTTTTTCTGCATTGTGTAGTGACATTATATTTCTTATATTAGCAATATTTCTGAGATGAAAGAAAGCAATCCTAGTTATATTATCTACATGAGCTTCAAATGAAAGACTGGAGTCGATAATCACACCAAGGTCTTTTACTGCTGCACACGAGGAAACAGAAAGGCCATCCAGAGTTATTATGTAATCAGAAAGCTTACTTCTAGCTGCATGTGGTTCTAGTACAAGCACTTCTGTCTTGTCAGAATTAAGTAAAAGGAAGTTAATAAGCATCCAGTGCCTGTTTACACATTCCTCATCTTTATTAAGCTGGTGTCTGTCATCTGGCTTTGATGAAACATACAACCGTGTATCATCAGGATAACAGTGGAAGCTAATACCATGTTTATGAATAATTTTGCCCAGAGGCTCTGACTCTTGGTCATGTTTTCATAGTGTTATTGCAAAAGCTTTAAATGAAAACTACAGGAAAGGATGAGAAGAGCTTCAAATACAAACCTTGGTCAGATTAATATAATATAATATAATATAATATAATATAATATAATATACTATAATATAATATAATATAATATAATATAATATAATATAATATAATATAATATAATGATGCTTAGATAGATAATTAGAGGTGAAGTAACTTTTTGCGTTTTTTTTTTTTTTTTTTGATGAGAGATGTTAAATTCATAATGATTGTCCATCGCCAATTTGGCATTTGAGATCTATAGCCTGCTGAGTCATTCTTGTGGAAAACACCCAATTGTTATTCTGAATCCATCATCTGCTAATAAGGAATGAGCTCTTTTGAACAGCCCTAATGAGTGACCTTTAGACTATTGACATGTGACATCAGCGCCTCGACCCCCACCATGTAACGGAGCCCGCATTAACCCTGCTGTTTCTGAGGCTGGAAACATGTCGTCTGGCCAAATTTGCTTTTATGTGTTAATAGGCTTTGGTGTTGGATTCTCATTACTAGTCTGTCCACTAACAAGAGCCGGTATTATTTTAGCATTAATTGAGAAATAATACATTTTGTTTGATATTTATTATTTAGGAATGTGTTGTTGCAAACTCAAACAAATCAAGTGTTTAGCTGATTTAAAAAAGAAAAAATTCTTGTGTGATGTAGATATCTGTCCAAATATCACATTTATGCCCCAATTGCTCCATTTTATGCCATATATTTTATGTGGATATGTATACATAATCCAAACATCATGTATACTCCTATTTGTCTCTTTATGAATCTAATACTGACTCGATTATTGTGTTATACACTCATACAGGATTCACATTTTAAGCATTTGTGAATCAAGTTATAATTTATATAGCATCACGAAAAATGTATGAAAACTGCACAAAGAGTTTGCACTTTCCACCACTGAGCACGTTTTATTCAGTGAATCATATGAATCGATTCGACTCATACGACTCAGAGTCTGTTGCCAGCAATCTAGCAGCTGCGTTGTCAGTGATCCTTTTATGAGATGCCTAAAGCTGTCAGGATAAGCGGTTCTAAATGTTTAAGTGCTCTGGAGCCCTCCATCCGAGGCTCTGCATTCGGAAAACACAACACTCTCATTTCCTGAACGAATCATTTGACAGATGCCGGATAAAACTTTATACTCTTAAAAAAAAGATCAGGTTTGGGGGAAGTTTTTATGTAGGACCCTACAACAAGGTGTTCTAAACTAGAAGCTGATAACCCTTCCTGAAGAATATGGACATAAGATATGCGAGTACATAACTTCTTAAATGAATCAGCTGAGGATTCTAGTGTTTATGCAGCCTATATAGTGAACAGAGTGTGATTTGGGACAGGTCCACAGTGGACTGATGATGATGATGATATGTTTGTTATGGTGTTTATGTAGTCAGCAGTGTGTGTTGTGGTTTTGGACACATCTACAGTGTACTAGGATGTGTATCATGGTGTTATATGGCCTATATAGTGATTAGAGTGTGATTTGGGACAGGTCCACAGTGGACTGATGATGATGATGATGATGATGATATGTTTGTTATGGTGTTTATGTAGTCAGCAGTGTGTGTTGTGGTTTTGGACACATCTACAGTGTACTAGGATGTGTATCATGGTGTTATATGGCCTGTATAGTGAATAGAGTGTGATTTGGGATGCACCCATAGTGGACAGATGATGATGATATGTTTGCGATAGTGTTTATGTAGTCAGTAGTGTGTGATTTGGGACACGTCCACAGTAGACTGATGACAGCGAGACATTTGTGATGGTGCTTAAGTAGTGAGTAAAGTGTGTTGTGGTTTGAGACATGCACATAGTGGACTGAGATGTATGTTATAGTGTTTATATGGCCTATATAGTGAATAGGGTGTGGTTTGGGACGTGTCCACAGTGGACTGATAATGGTAAGACGTTCATGATGGTCTTTGTGCAGTGAAAAGTGTGTGTTGTGGTTTGGGACATGTCCACAGTGCACTGAAGATGTGTGCAATGGTGTCCATGTGGCCTGCGTAGTGAATAGGGTGTGCGGTTTGGGACACAGCCACAGGAGACAGAACATGGTGAGACGTTTCGGATGGTGTTTATATGAGAAACGACTCCTGATACTATGATATAGGGAGTAAGGAGTAGGGCACGGCACAGTTTTGAACACAGCACATCGTTGTCGAGTCTGGCTGTAGGGAGCTTGCATGCAATCCTTGTGTGTGTTTGTGTGCGTGCGCACTGGTGTGTGTGGCGCAGCATCTGTTCTCCTGTAGAGTTCTCTCACACACTGACCTTTCCCTAATGACTTCTCATGCTTTGTGTACTCTGCAGTCTAAACCACTTAAGCATCATGAGGCCACACGCACACACACACACACACACACACACCGCCTCCTCGGCTCTGAAATCACCCCACTCGACTGAGAGATTATATTCTTTATATTAATGTCAGATTTACTTGAGTGAGGTGGCGTTTATGAGATGCGGGGTTGAGTGTTCACACCTACTGAACAGGATGTCAGGAGATTTACGTGTTTATGACACGGTTTAAGAGAGAATCTCGAACACGGCTCAACAAATCAGTTTTTCATATGTCACTAAAACCTGACTCGTATCCTGTATTCGTGAAGAGTCACGTTCAGATTCAGTGCACGGTTCATTAAAATTTCATTCCTTTGAGCATTATTTCCAGGTTTGGGGTGAGATATTCTTTAAAAAGCTAACATAAACAACAGATCTGCGACACAAAATTCCTAGCAAGCAGAGAGAAAAAAACAAACGCGCGAACGTCGGTGGACGAGGTGCCTAATTTTTCAACAGATATACATCAAGCAACAGTAAGAAAACAACAAGGCAAGAGTCAGGTGTGAACGCTACTCAGGGTTGCCAGGTATCAGCAATATTTCCAGTCCAGCTGCATCTAAAAAAAAAAAAAACAAAAAAAAAAAAAAACACAAAAATCCCTAAAAACTGGTTCAAAAAGTTCAGGCATTGAAAAACACACCTTTCTCATTTTCTCCGTTCGCCATGATGCGTACGCATTTCAGAGTTTTCTCATCGCCTGGCCACTATCCACTCTATCTCACAACGGAAATGCCATCCGTACATCACAGACACACTGTCTGCGCTTACACTTTGCCTTTGTTTGCCATAGCTTATGGTTGCGCAAACGGATTCGATTCAATTCAGATTATTTAAAAACAAAACGCTACCAGCTAACCTGTTTTCTCCATCCACAACCTTGTTCCGAAACTATCCCGACTTAGCGTAAAAACTGCGACCCTGGCAACCCTGTGTCACTGCTTAATAATTAGCAGCTCCTCCATTTTCTTTTACTGACCATCACACACCAGTCTCGCCCATCCTTGATCCTATTGGCTCAGAGGAGAGACGTGCGTGTGAACAAAAGTTCAACGTTTTATGAAGACGCCTGATTTGGCTAGTACTGTTATTTTATTGAAATCATTTTCAGTAGAACTGTCACGAATGGATTCGATGTCCAAAGCCTACTAATGTTATTAATACGGGAAGATCAGTTAACAGAAGATTTGCCTTATGGTATAATTAAGTGATGGATTCTCAATACTGCCACTTCTTCTACCATCTGGCCTCCACCCAGAATGCACGAACACATCACCCTGATGTTACTGGAACCACACAGTGATTTTATTCAGCATGTTTCCGCATCCTTGCCATGAAATGAATTCCTGGCAACGCCACCACTTCTATGCAAAAACGTGCTGTAAAATCTGCATTTAAACATAAAAAACCTAACATAGCAATCTGAAAGTCACGTATTCCAAAGTCTTCGTGAATTCAAAGTATTGCTTACGCTTACTTATGGAAGTAATTTGGAATGAATTTGCATCATATCACAATAACTCTGCTCCTGAAGTCAACTTTGACATTGACTCGAGCCCCTCACACTTCACTTGAGCTGATACAATAACAGAATTTAGTGCTTAACATGGTGTCATGGACTCCCCCAAGAGCAAACTAAAAGCAGTATTGAAAGTTTACTCTTCTCTCACTTATCTGTTTCAGCTCGTTAGCTCATTATCCAGCCATGAGCAATATCGGAATCAGATAAATTAAAATCGACCATGAGACACACACAGAGCAACAGAACGGCTCATCAGGACGTGTTTCTGAGCCGGGCGAGCCGAACGGACACGAGCCGATCTGTTTCTGTTTCTCCAAACGGCACTTCAGAGCTAATAAGCGCCAGGATCGATCGTGCTCTCGCTTCACAGGAGCAAAGAAAGATGTTCTTTTATGATCTGGAGCTGTGGATTTAATCCGATCGGAATTTGATGACAAAGAGGAAAAAGTCTATAAAGGTGTCGCGTCTGCCGTTTATCACCTCACACAGACACCCACCCACACACACACACCCACCCACACACACACACACACCCACACACACACACACACACACACACACACACACACACACACACACACCTCCTGCTGCTGCTGTTATCCCCCTGTGTTCGGTCACAATATTAATCGACCTTTTAATGTCTTTGTGTTACAATAAATTCACTTTAATGTGGTGGAAACAAGAAAAATACAATTCTGTCTAAACTGTGCAGCTTCCTTATTAACTATTCAGTAAAGGAGGTGTGGCCTCTGTACCTGTCAGTGTCAGTGAAGGAGGTGTGGCCTCTGTACCTGTCAGTCT
>CM040983.1:2907678-2957060 GCA_022985145.1 Pangasius djambal | reverse complement strand
AACTACACACAGAACTACACACAGAACTACACACAGAACTATATGCAGAGCCACAAGTAGAACTACACACAGAACTACACACAGAACTACACACAGAACTACACACAGAACTATATGCAGAGCTGCACACAGAACCACACAGAACCACACACTCGTACAGTTAACGTGATGGAAGCAGAGCGGCTGCATTGTGACTTTAATAAAAGCCCGTGCCTCATCCTGCAGGGATCAGGGAGTCTCTGATGTTCATCACCTTAATCAGACCAGGAGCAATCAATGCTTCTGCTTATCACTGATTGGCCGACTTACCTCCTCACCATGGCGACTATTTGCAGTCCTCCATTTAGATGAACCGATACGGATGATCTCAGTGTGGGTTGAGCACGGGTTGTGAGGAAGCTTGTAGCAGTGTGTCTCCACAAACCTGGGACAAATCATCATTAGGATATAAAACACCAATTTACTGACAACAAATCATCTTTTACATACAGGAGCAGTTACGCTCTTTACTTCTCTACGCAGGAAATTTCACCAGAATCACTATTTATGTTCGTTTTCTGTCAAGCCAACAAAAATCATGCAACAGTGGAGACTTTCAAGTTAATACTTTTTATAAAATCCATTCAGAATTTACTATTACTGTAGCCTGCTTCTTAATTTGTTTATTGACAATAAAACTTTATTTCTATTTAACATTTAAACAATTAACACTAAAAACTGCCCAGCTTTATGGATTTATGTAGTACAGATTTAAAATGTACGCCAAGAAAGATGCTTCAAATAGGTTTTTTTTTTCTGTTAATATAAAGAAATTAAATTGTTTTGAAATATTTTGATATTTTTAAGCTATTTTGAAATTTCTTAAATTGGATAACGATTGCGATAATTGTGACGGAATAATTAATTAAATAAATAAATATGATCATTTTAGTCATTATCTACTAGCTAATAATAATAATAATAATAATAATAATAATAATAATAATAATAATAAAGTGCTTTTTTAATTTCAAATCCAAATAGTATAAGCAGAGAAAAAAGTATTATTTTTTTAAATAAAAATAGTATTATTTTATTTATTTATTTATTTAATCCATGAAAATTATTACAAAATGAAAGTATACTGTATTTAGGAAGCTAGAAAATAAATATATAAAACGGCCAGGTTGAACACGTGTTTTTAGTCTGATTTAATTTTCTAGTTGCTGAGATTTTAAAAATGTAATTTCATTGAGGAATTTTATTTCAGAAACTTCTTTAACCCCGAGCACTTTGCGAATGTTTTAGCGGATTTTTTCTGCTTTACTGCTGCTTGTCAACCTCAAGGCACTTTTCTTAAAAGCCTGTCACAAAGACATGAAGTAATGAGTCCTGTGATGTTGTCTGTTAGTCTCCATGGAGAAAACACACACACACACACACACACACACACACACACACACACGGTAGTGTAGTAGAGTTTAACAGAAAGGTCAGGGGAATTTCAGAGCGCTGATGTGTGTCAGGGTGATTTGGTGAGGAAACACACACACACACACACACACACACACTTTTTGAAGATATTTCAAGAAACATGGTGTAAAATATTACATTAAAAAAAAAAACAGCCGCTGAACTAACTCAGATCTGTCCTAATGGGCGTGGCCTAATAATCTAATAAGTTTGATTGACAGCTCTCTGTCTGAGACGCCACCTGCGATGTCACTCAAGCGATCAGGATTGTTCAACCTCCATGTGGCAACCAAACAATTATAGAGTTATACAGTAGCTTTGCATGCTAGTTTAGCTTCCACTCACTACATTAGCTTCCACTCACTACATTAGCTTCCACTCGCTACATTAGCTTTCACTCACTAGATTAGCTTTCACTCGCTATTTTAGCTTTCACTTGCTAGATTAG
Organism: Pangasius djambal; assembly: GCA_022985145.1. Taxonomy (NCBI): domain Eukaryota; kingdom Metazoa; phylum Chordata; class Actinopteri; order Siluriformes; family Pangasiidae; genus Pangasius; species Pangasius djambal. The sequence goes on along the minus strand of CM040983.1, from coordinate 2,955,160 downwards.
CTTTCACTTGCTAGATTAGCTTTCACTTGCTAGATTAGCTTTCACTCACTAGTTTAGCCTTTACTCACTAGATTAGCTTTCACTCACTAGTTTAGCCTTTACTCACTAGATTAACTTTCACTCGCTAGTTTAGCCTTTACTCACTAGATTAGCTTTCACTCGCTAGATTAGCTTTCACTCTCTGTGTTAACTTGCGTCACTCGCTAGATTAGAATTGTTTTAGCAAGAATACATTTGATATCTAATGAAAGTGGGTTTTCTTTCGTATGTACTCTAGCTAGCTATATTGTTTGTGCAGCATTTTAACTTGGAAGCGAGTGTGTGATGATTTCAGCATGCTGTTTGTACGATGCTAACCTGGGTACAGTGCATTCGGAAAGTATTCAGTCCCTTCATTTTTTTCATATTTTGTTACGTTGCAGTCTTATGCTAAAACGCTTCATTTTTTTTTTCACATCAATGTACACTCCATACCCCATAATGACGAAGAAATATCACGTTGAGATCAGTATTCAGACCCTTTGAAATGACGCTTGGAATTTAGCTCGGCTGCATCCCATTTCTCTGGATCATCTGTGAGATGTTTCTACACTTTGATTGGAGTTCACTTGTGGCAGAATTCAGTTGATTGGACATGATTTGGAGAGGCACACACCTGTCTATATGAGGTCTAACAGCTGAAAATGCATATCAGAGCAAAAACCAAGCCATGAGGTCAAAGGAACTGCCTCAGAGCTCAGAGTCAGGATTGTGTCGTGGCACAGATCTGAGGAAGGCTACAAAAAACTTCCGCTGCACTGAAGGTTCCCAAGAGCTCGGTGGCCTCCATAATTCTTTAAATGGAAGAAGTTTGGAACAACCAGGACTCTTCTTAGAGCTGGCCGCCTGGCCAAGCTGAGCAATCAGGGAGAAGGGCCTTGGTAAGAGAGGTGGCCAAGAACCTGATGGTCACTCTGGTTGAGCTCCAGAGATCATGTGTGGAGATGGGAGGAACTTGTAGAAGGTCACCCATCACTACAACACTCCACTGATCTGGGCTTTAGGGCAGAGAAAAAAAAAATTCATGTTTTAATGCTTTCATGTGATGATCCAGAGAAATGGGATGCACTTGAGCTGAATTTCAAGTCCCAAGGCAAAGGGACTGAATACTTCTATCACAAATCTGCTTTTTGCTTCGTCATTATGGGGTATGGAGTGTAGAACTTACAGCATTTTAGCATAACAAACATGACAAAATATGAAAAAATGAAGGGGTCTGAACACTTTCTGGATGCACTGGCGCTATTAGCATCCTTTACGTGTTAGCTACATTAGCCTTTTTTTTGCTCCAGTGCAAAAGTAAAGAAGCAAACTTCAGACTCTCAGCCTAAACGTTCTGCTTTAAAGTGAAATAAAGTGACTTGAATTGAATTTACTTCAGTGCTGGCAGCTGCTGAGTCACAGGGACTCCAGATGTTCTTTTACTGAGGTTTTTCCAGAAACGGTTGCCAGTCCATAGCAGGGGCTCAAAATGAACACACCCACCCACACACACACACACACACACACACACACAGAGGCATCGTCATCATGGTTAATGGTGGTGAAGGTCAAAAACACATGCTAGATCAAAACCAGAAAAAAACTAGAAATAAGAAACTGGGCTCAGAAATGCAACAGATGAAGACACAGGTAAGAAGAGGGCGTGGCCAAGGCACACCTGAACTGACGAGGAAGGAACAGGAAGTCCCAAGTCATGTACAAAATGTTCCTGCTGGGAAGCCCTGTGGGATCTAGTGTACTGTTAATACGCTGCGCTGGTGATGTATGAGGTGAGGTGTATACTTGACACATAACTTTGTGTGTGTGTGTGTGTGTGCGCGTGTGTGTGTGCAGAAGCAGCGGCAATGCAAGTGCTATCGTTCACACACTCGTCTGCGAACTTTATAAACATCTGTTGGATTAAAAGTGACATCCACTAGATAGCCAATACATCCCTGTTCCTCAGGTTTCACTGTAAAACGTAAACCGTAAAATGTTTAACGGCTTTATGCACAGCGATGGTAAACACACTGACGAGCTCTTTTCCATCTTGAAAACTTTCCACTGTTGTCGTGACTGTTGTCACGAGCTGCTTCTGAAAACGAAAACTCTGCCCTTAGATTCAAAAGTATTTACTACTCGAAGAAAGATAACACCAGAAAGCACAATATAGCATTAGCTAGGTTTGAATGCTACATACGAGGCTTTCAAAATGTAAACACTCACCGTATTAGGAAAATTGGGTAGCGTTAGCACTCAGTAACCGTCTGGAATCATACGTGAGAATGTGATTTGAGACACGGCGCTAGTTTGTGTAGTCAGTTGTGGACTCGGTGTCATGTGGTGCTGTACTGCCCCCACTGGTTTTGCTGGTATTGCACCGTGCAGGCACACAGCGCTAATTTCTGAGGACGTGCACAAACTTTAGGCTTTAAAATCATTGTACGTAGGAGAAGGGGGGCGGCGCCATCAGAGATCACTTCAAAATAGTTGCTGTACGTGATGGACACGAAAAAGCGTACATTTAATAAGGTGATATGTTTTTGTAATAGTAATAGTACACAAATCTACGATTAGCGCTCTGGTGTAAATTACTAAACCCGGAGAGACAGAGGGGTGGATTACCGAGCACTGTGCTGAAAGCAAAAAAAAAAAAAAAAAGCGAAAGTTCTGGCTCTTCCACTAATTATCTAACACTCCATCCAGCTCGATAAAGGAATCGGAGCAGCTGGAAGAGATTGTAAACGTTTCTCACTGAGAAAGTCATAAAAGCACTCCGAAGAAACGCGAATACAAACTCGCCTGCATTAGAAAGGATGTGCAACAGGCAAGGGGCAGCACTCTCCGTGCGGTGCTGTTATAGTAAAACCATCAACAATGGGGCGGTGTGATGAAACAGAGCAACAGCTATCGCTCGCACGTTTATTATTTTCCCATAACAGCACACCCTGAGGTGTGTCATTCCTCTTATATTACATCAATTTGCCAGTGACGACATTTTTATTCATTAAGGAGTGACACCGTGTCCTTTTTATCCGTTTATAGTTGCATTTAATAGTGCGGAAGGTTCGTGAAACAGGTTCGTTGCTGGAGTTAGCAAACTCCTCTGTCCATAAAGTTACAGAGTGCTGACACTGGAGATGGACTCATTGCTGGACAAGACAGTTGACCTTAGATCTTTTACCTCGTTTCTCTTTGTTAATCACGCAGGAATAGTGAGTGTACATTTTCTTGTATATGTTTATCAAATTCAGAGCCTAATCACACAAATACGACCTTGCTCTGGCGTCTGTGTTTTTCCAAGCAGAAGCACTGGAATGCGTTCAGATCTCTGAAAAAGTGACTTTCCAAGTTCAGAGTACGATGAGTAGCAGCATTAAAAAGGCCAACTGGTTAGGCCACGCCCCCAAGAGACACACCTGAAGGGAATACATTGAGTGATTTGATACAGTCATTTGATATGGTACATATCATTAAAAATCTTTCTCTCTCTCTCTCTCTCTCTCTCTCTCTCTTTCTTTCTCTGTCTGTCTGTCTCTCTCTCTTTCTGTCTGTTTTGATCTCTTACTATCTCTCTTTCTGTCTGTCTCTCTGTCTCTCTCTCTCTCTGTCTGTCTGTCTTGATCTCTCTCTATCTCTTTCTGTCTCTCTTTCTCTCTGTCTGTCTGTCTATCTGTCTTGATCCCTCACTATCTCTCTTTTTCTCTTTCTGCCTGTCTCTCTCTCTTTCTGTCTGCCTTGATCACTCACTATCTCTCTTTCTGTCTCGGTCTGTCTGTCTCTCTCTTTTTCTCTTTCTGCCTGTCTCTCTCTCTTTCTGTCTGCCTTGATCACTCACTATCTCTCTTTCTGTCTGTCTCTTTCTGTCTGTCTCTCTATCTCTAGCTGTCTGTCTTGATCTCTCGCTATCTCTCTTTCTGTCTCTCTTTCTATCTGTCTGTCTCTCTTTCTGTCTCTCTATCTCTCTTTCTGTCTCTCTTTCTGTCTGTCTGTCTGTCTGTCTGTCTTGATCTCTCACTATCTCTCTTTCTGTCTCTGTCTGTCTGTCTGTCTCTTTTTCTCTTTCTCTCTTTCTGCCTCTCTCTCTCTCTTTCTGTCTGCCTTGATCATTACTATCTCTCTTTCTGTCTGTCTCTCTCTGTCTCTCTATCTCTAGCTGTCTGTCTTGATCTCTCGCTATCTCTCTTTCTGTCTCTCTTTCTATCTGTCTGTCTGTCTCTCTCTCTCTCTTTCTCTGTCTGTCTGTCTGTCTGTCTTGATCTCTCACTATCTCTCTTTCTGTCTCTGTCTGTCTCTTTCTCTCTCTTTCTGTCTGTCTCTCTTTCTGTCTCTCTATCTCTCTGTCTGTCTGTCTGTCTGTCTGTCTTGATCTCTCACTATCTCTCTTTCTGTCTCTGTCTGTCTGTCTCTCTCTTTTTCTCTTTCTCTCTTTCTGCCTCTCTCTCTCTCTTTCTGTCTGTCTCTCTATCTCTATCTGTCTGTCTTGATCTCTCACTATCTCTCTGTCTCTCTTTCTATCTGTCTGTCTCTCTCTCTCTCTCTCTTTTTCTGTCTGTCTGTCTGTCTGTCTTGATCTCTCACTATCTCTCTTTCTGTCTCTCTCTGTCTGTCTGTCTGTCTGTCTCTCTCTCTCTCTCTCTCTCTGGTCCATTAGAGTGATGTAGCTGGTGGTGATAATGGCTGAATTGCTGAAGGTGTAATTGGAGGTGGATTAGCAGGTGAAATGGACGGCTCTATAAAGCACTTGTACAGTAATTAACCTGTCTGACTGAGGCAGGCTTTATGGAGATAGCATCTGGAAAGCAGACGGCTTTCAAACAATATGTTTATGCTGTCGTACTGCTAAACACCCGTGATATATGACTCTTGGTCTCTCTCTCTCTCTCTCTCTTTATATCTCCCTCCCTTTATATCTCACTCTCTCTTTCTCCCTAAAGATTCGAAGTTCAATTAAGTCTCCGCCATCATGGGGCACTTGTAAATAATAAAATCGCCTTTGAATAAAATCTTATGGTCTTCTTAGACTTGTGGGATTTTGCTCTATTATCTGATCAGAGATTAATTAAAACGCTCGCTCTGTATACATGAGAGAACCAACACGAGAGAGCCTCGTGCTTTATTCCATCATATCCAGAGCCGCTGGTTGTCATGTCGCTTGTATTTTCATTTACTTGCTGTATGCGTAGAAGTCCACACTGAGGTTTCTTAGGCTCCTCTGATGAAAATATAAAATAGTATTCTTCTTCCTGTTTGCTCAGACGGCTTTTCTACGACAGCAGCTCTGACAGTAGTGCAGCTGCACATCACATGTTTATATTAATGTTCTCCATATCGTTTCCATAGTAACAGCTCATTAACAGGGACTCAACATGAATGGATTAGGCTCGGGTGTGGAAGGAGTCTCCAGTGTCAGTGCTTTGTAACAGTCAGAAGTAAGAGGAAGCTGTCACTTTAAGTTTTCTGACATCTTCAGGACAGAGGAGTTTACACTTATTAACTTCAAGAGAGAGAAAGATGACTGTTTATAGGTGCTATAACATAAGTGAGAAAAGGAACTAACTTGTTTCATGGACCTTCCACATCATTAAATGTAACAATAAATGGATAAATTAAAGGTATCATAAAAGGAGGTGTGACCTCTGTGCCTGTCAGTCTCAGTAAAGGAGGCGTGGCCTCTGTGCCTGTCAGTCTCAGTAAAGGAGGTGTGACCTCTGTACCTGTCAGTCTCAGTAAAGGAGGTGTGACCTCTGTGCCTATCAGTCTCAGTAAAGGAGGTGTGACCTCTGTGCCTATCAGTGTCAGTAAAGGAGGCGTGGCCTCTGTACCTGTGAGTCTCAATAAAGGAGGTGTGGCCTCTGTACCTATCAGTTACAGTAAAGGAGGCGTGGCCTATGTACCTGTCAGTCATAGTATAGTAGGTTGAGGAGGTTGAGGAGGTTGAGGAGGCGTGGCCTTTGTGCCTGAGTGCAGTAAAGGAGGCCTGCTCTAAATCATAGCATATTGAATCATTAGTGGCTTTAAATACATCTTTTATATGTCAGATTGTTGATATCATACAGAAGTTGAGTTCGATCCCAAGACATTCGTCTTCTACATAATAAAAATGGATGTGAACTCATTGTGAATAAAGTACGCTTGAACCCTCAACGACTTCTTTAACTTTATATTTTCGGCGTATAAAAGTCTGGAGCCCTGCTTTAGATCACATCACTCAAACTGCAGCCCTGCAGAGACACTTTAACAGTTTGACCTTTTCTTAGCCTCAATTTCCACGCTTAATATCACCTGCACAAACCGGCCGACGCTCCATTTCAGATCGCCCTGGATAGCAGACGCTTCATCTGTGCTCTGCATGTTGAGTCTTTAATGACAAATGTTTTAGTGCGGAATGCAGGAATGTTTACACCTACTTCACATTTCTGTGCTTTCGCTTCATAAGAACACCAGATTAGCCCTTTTGTGCATGAGCCATTAAAAAAAAACATCTCCTGTTTACGTTTCTGTTCACAATGTTTTTTATTACATAAAATTATATGTTGCATTTGGCTTTTTCTATCACTTACGTTATTAGATAAATGGATTGTCCCTGTATAAATAGACCATATGTGAAAAAGGGCAAAACTTTATATATATGAGGGGGAAAAAAAACCTTTTTGTTTATAAACAAACTTTTTTTTTTAACATTCAGATCTAAATTTATTATTGTTGATGAGCAAAATGATAAAAAAAAAAATCATTAAAAAGTAGAGCAATATTCTTGTAAAAAAATGTCACACTACTCTTTCTATTGTTGTCAGGATTTGTCGGTTTTGTATTGTTGTGCGTCTCTATAATCGCACTATCCATTAGCACCCAGGTGAGGATGGCTTCCCTTTAGAGTCTGGTTCCTCTCGAGGTTTCTTCCTCATATCATCTCAGGGAGTTTCTCCTCGCCACCGTCACCTCTGGCTCGCTCAGTATGGGGATAAATTCACACATTTACAATATATATTTTTTTATCTATTTATTTCTGTGAAGCTGCTTTGTGACAAGGTCGATTGTTAAACGCGCTATACAAACTAAAATTGAATTTTTTGCAGTTAATGTTAGCATACCAGTTCACGTAGCGTGATATAAAAGGATGCACACTAAACGTCCATCCGTAATGCCATATTCAAATCCTCTACCATCCCTCGCCCATGCGGACGCCCACGAGATGAAGTGAGATGAACAGACGCGCGCATACATTAGCCTCCTCTCTCCCCGGCTGTGCGGCTCGCGTGAACTTAACCAGCTTTCTGCTGTTCATTTGGGCTCGTGAGCATTGATCTCGTAGCCGTCCCCACCGGCTCGCGCCCCACTCCGTTTACGCGCTCTATTTATAGCACACCGGCGCTCGATAGATTCGATTTGTGACCGGCAAACAAGGGAAGCAAATCTTTTTTTTTTTTCACCAAGTGCTTAGGGTTCTTTTGACCCCATACACACCAACACAAACGCGCACACACACACACACACACACACACACACACACACATACGCACACACGGCTAAACAAAACGTTGTATTTTCAATCAATACTAGCAGCCTCTGGCAAAAGAAAGAGAGAAGGAAGTCGAGGATCGTTAGGTTAGAAAGGGTGAAACATCAGAAATTAGAACTGGCATAATGCATATTCAGGAATATTTAAAAAGCAAAAAAAAATAAATAAATAAATGTGTGAAAGCAAATACTTGGTTTCTGAAAAACAAGCAGAGCTTGTTTTATTATTTAAGGTGATATATATATATAATATAAACCAACTCGTCACATTCGTAGACTCATTAAGGGTTTGTAGGGATGCAATTAGACAGTAATTATACATGTCCTGAGAGAAAAGGAGGGAGATGAATATTTTAACAAGTTTGTTCAGTAGCTAATAATAGTAGCGTAATATTTCCGTAGGAGTCAGAACAACCCATTTGGACCAGCTTGTGTAAATGTTCTGACAAGGCTGCACTCTCCCTCTCTTTTCAGGAAAGTAAAAAAAAAACAAATATGAAGCTCAGTTTTTGGCATTCACGCCGTCTTATTTACTGTTAATAAATAGCTGAAAAAGAAATCTTTTTTTGAACCAGGAGCATTGGTCATAAGTCAAAATACACAGAGGTCTCCTTCCATAAATGTTAAATCCTCACATATCAACGTTTACATGCGTTCCTGTCATCCGTTTATCTTGAGCGCCCTCCGTACAAGTCCCTGTGAGCGAGCCGTTACTATGGAAACCCTAACGTATTAGAACCGGAGCACGGATATAAACCTGACCCGTGATTTGCAGCTGCGCTACTGTCAGAGCTGCTGTTTTAGAAACTTAATCAACGCCTTCTGACCAATCAGAATCCAGAATGATGTCAGCGGTGTAATAGTATCAGCAGTGCGATTGTGCGATTTTTTTTTTTCCTGCAGCTCGACACTCCTCCAGTCGTATTATCTCTCTTTAGAGAGCATCGCGAAGTGGGCCACATAAGCACGCTGCCAAATAAGATTAAAACCTGCGCGCCGTGGGAGTTTATTTACATGTGGAAGAGGGTTGCGTGTCTCTCTCAACGTGCTGAGTCACCGGTTAAACATAATGCCAACGAGTTATAAGAGCATCGGAGTGCACGAGGGAGCGCAGGCAAAACACAGCGCAGGAGGTCCGTCCGTCTGAGGCAGCTGTCTGAGTGAGAGTGTTATGATTGCAGCGGTTTATTTTTCTCCGACCACGAGTGCATTCGAGAAAAGAAAAGCAAAAAAAAAAAAAAAAAGAGAGAGCCATGTCGTCGTACGCAAAGCTGAACTTTATCTCGGTGACACCGGTGCTGTCGGTTTTATTCAGAGTTCACGAGCTGTGTCGATTTCAGATCCGGCAGAATTGACCACATGACATCACGGACATCTTGCCTGCGTGTGTGTGTGTGTGTGTGTCTTGCAGTCTTGCAGAATTTCGCTGACATTTCCTGTGGCCTGGCCGTTAGTGCCACGTGGTGTTAAAATGCTAAAATGCTGATCCGTTCATGATTTAAGGTTAAGAAGAATGCTACAGGCTGCTGATGTCACACCGCGGGGATGATGATGATGATGATGATGATGATGATGATGATGATGCTCAGTATCGCTCCTTCACCTTCGTCGCCCTGCTGTAGTTAGCAGCGATTTCACAAGTTAATTTCACATTTTAAAGCAGTGTTTGTGCATCTTCGCTAGTTCAGTCATCCTGAACTAAACTCCAACGGCTTACAAATCTCTTAACGGCGTCGGAAAAACGTATAACCCTCTAGAATAATGAAACATTTGCCCTTTTATGCATTACGAGCTCCTTCATCCATTCCTCTTGCTCCTTCTTAGGTTACGAGCGCAGTAATTAATAAAGCATTTCCAGGCAACCCACAGTAATTAAACCTCTCTGTAGTGAACTCTTATTGGCAGATGTGATTAACTGGAAGGATCGTAGGCCATTTGATTTATTGAGCTTCGGCCTGGTGCGTGGATTGACTCAGCACTGCTGTTCATAACATCTAAAGCAATCATTCTGAGGCACCGATACAAAATGAGAAAAGGTCTATGATCTGTTAAGTCTCTGCGTGCTTCAAGTCGGATTAAAATATTCATTTGGGCATGTGGTGTTTCCGTTCTTTTTGTGTTCTGTACATCCTTGCTGATGCATGAATGCTATAGGTTTATCCGGCTTTACTACAGATATAGCAATGTGCACGTGGAGAGAAGAACAATAAGCGTCAAGTATGATGTTGTTGTTGTTGGTGTTCTTTTAGCTGCTCCTGTTAGGGGTCGCCACAGCGGATCACCTTCCATCGTCTGCACAGCAAGACATTTATCTTGGCTCAGGACCAGCCCTGAGAGAGCAGTAACCTGTGCAGCCCCAGTGGTTGGGGTTTGGCGCACATCATGAGGCTCAATCCTACAATCCTGAGATCAAGAGTCCCATGCGCTACCAACTGAGCTAGCAGGACACCAATAAGTGTCCGGTATACCCTAGTTTAAACTCAAGCTCAAAGTTACAGCTTTACCTCTGACTGTTACAAAGCGCTGACACTGGAGACTCCTTCCATAAATGTTACATAAACATCTCCTTACCCTGGAGAAAACGTCGCCATAATCAACGATTACACACGTTTTAAATCTGTCTATGTGGAAAGTCCACTGTACAGGTCTCTGTGAATGAACTATAGAAACGATAACGTATGAGATCGAGCGCATTAATATACATACCCGTGATTTGCAGCTGCTGTAAATGGATAAAAAGTACATATCTTTTTTTAAGTTAATAAATAAAAATGGTTAGTGTTAACAAATTGCTGTGATATAGGAGGAAAAAAACAAACACTTCTGGACATGCTGTCGTAGGAAATATGATGTCATCACTGATTGTTTGCAAGTGTTTTATTCCTTATTACTTGAACGTTTTTTTTGTCAGTGCACTCTGTAGTTATAGATTTCTCTTCGTCCCACACATACAGTGTATCTATATTTCTATTTTTTCATAACCCTATTTAATCCAGCAAACTCTTTTTTTTTTCTCCAGGGATCGATAAGCATTTTTTTTTGAAACCGTCACGGTGATTTTGCTGACACTGTTGGCCGGAGTGAATGACTGTACATTAGCTAACTGCTTTAGAGTTAAGTGCCGTGCAAAATGACACAATGGCTTGGCGATGGCACTCATCAGGTAGCTTCAAATCCATCATTGCTTGAGTTACAGCCAATGTGTAAAGGAAGCTGGCTCCTCGGGTTAGTGTAGCTTGTGAAAAAAAACAACAAAAAAAAAAACACCACTATATATCATCGTAAAAAGGAGAATGAACAGTAGGCCAGGCTGGGTTTTTGGACAATCAGAGGCTCGATCGTGGTGTATTTCCACCCCTCGGTCTCAATATCTCATCCATCAGCTCAGCACGCATTAGAAAAGCCCTTCTAGGTTCCCAGTGACTCAGCAACTTTTAGCTCTTTGCCTCCACAAAAAGGCTCATTAAACTAAAAGCTTTACTGGCCCATCTAGACTTCCTGCCTTTTCCAAACCAATAACGCCCACTCCCTCGTTCCCTCCCTCCGTCTTCCTCTCCTCAGACGAGAGCGAGTTAGGGAATAGAGGAGACGTCTGACTAATCGAACACACCCACTCCTGATCTCCGAACCCACACCAAGATTAATGACTCGGCTCATTTTTTAAAAGCGTGCGTGTGTGTGTGTGTGTGTGTGTGTGTAAGTTGTACTGTGTAATCAATACACTTTGGCGGAGGTGCGATAAGGTTAATCTCGTTTTTTTTTTGTTTTTTTTCTGCTTGGTCACACTTGTAAACAAGGCCAAGTCTCTTCTGGATGCAAAGCATAAATGATGAGCTAAATGGACTGGTGCACATACAGCAGAGTCTTGTTAAGATCTTGGGGGAAAAAAAAAAAAAAGAAAGAAAAAGATAGCTAACAACTCGGATCATGAGCTAAAATGGATTGCATGCCTCCGGCGCAGTGCAGACTCAACGCCGAACAAAACAATCCTCCGTCTTTAATTAAAAAAAAAAACGTAACTATAAATGGATACAACTATAATGTGTCGCTCTTTAGCAAATAAAAAAAAATCGTAATTGTGGGAAAATTGCTTTTGTATAAGAGGTATAAAACACTTCCGTATATGCTGTTATAGGAAAATAACCAACTTTAGGATGGTAACAGTAACTCGGCTTCATCACATCACCCTGTCGTTGATGGTTTTACTATAACAGCATGGCACAGAGTGTTTAGTCCCTGTATTCTATGTGTTATTGGGTCATAAGGTATAACAGCCAATCACGTTCCAATATGCAAATGTGGACACCACTTTTTCACTGTAAAGGGGCGGAGCATGTTGGATTGAGGACGTTTTTTTTTTCATTTAAGTATTCATAGAATTTGGGTTTATTACTCGTTTTTTTGTTTCTTTATCTATTTTTTTTTCAATCGCACAATTTATTACTAAATATGTTTTAAAATGCATGGGCTTCAGAACGTGATATCAGTGATGTTAATGAATCCGATCTCACTGATTTGTTTGTCTTGTCAAGTTTTCAGGAGATTCAAATCAAATCAAATTCGTATGTCTGGGGGTTTTTTTTCCATCCAAATCTCGGATAGGAGAAGTTAAAGAAAACGCTCTCGGAATTTGCAACTCCTACAAATTTCTGCTCGGAAAGTCAGGAAGGTGTCCTCAACCCTGAGCTCAGCGCCATAACGTTCCACTTCTCTGCTTCTACATGAGATTAGAGTCGTATTATCTTTAGATCAGTCACCATACAGATGCATTAGCGTGTGCAATCTATAATATCGACCGCGGTTAGGTAGCTCGTGGCTAACAAACGACAAGCTTTTCTCGGAGTTTTTCCCACTTGTGAATGCACCGAAGTCGAAAAAAAATGTGTACTTCCACATTTTGTCTGGCTTTTAACTTCTTTCCAAACTGTATGGTCATCTCTTTTGGGAGTTGTGAGTAATTTTAGAGTCTCGAGTAATCATCTACTTTTAATGCTGTATTATGCTAATGGTCTTCCTCTCGGGTTATGGTGTCATTACTCTTAGTATCACACTTTAACAAGCTGATGACTGTGACTGGAAGATAATTCCAGGAGAATTCCCACATTTGCACAATACACACGTTCGATCATTCTCACGCATAATCGTTGAAGCTCGAGACACCGGTAAGTCTCACCAAAAGAGCTGTGAAATAACTGTGAATGAGAGAAACGCCACAAATAAAGCTTCACCTTCCTCATAGCTAGCTCCCAATAAATTCCCATCTTTCCCTTTGGTTTTAATTGAAGCTGAACGCCCGGATTTGATAGAGTGCTACAGGGGATCTGTTACAGACGCTGTGATGATTCATGTTTCGAAAACTAGAGCCGCTGAACTACGGCCAGTTATTTTTTTTAATACGTTTATTGGCTCTGCTACAGTTTTCAGCATTTTTCTGCAAGTTGACATTCCTGGTTCTCTGTAGAACTGTACAGCAGACATTTTCTGTGTCAGAGCCACTTTAAGAGACCAAGAAAGACTGAAGTGTGGATGGAACCTAATGGGAACTTAGGATGGAACCTAAATAAAACTTATATATATACTGTATATATACATGTATGAGGTGACCGCTTCCTGAGATTTTGGACTAAAGTCTCTTGTTGTGTTTCTTCCCAGGTTATGGCCATGCAGCTCCGGGTACGGATGCGGGGAAGGCGTTCTGCATGTTCTACGCGGTTCTGGGAATCCCTCTGACGCTAGTGATGTTCCAGAGCCTGGGTGAGCGCATGAACACGTTCGTCAAGTACCTGCTGAAGCGCATCAAGAAGTGCTGTGGGATGCGAATCACAGATGTGTCCATGGAGAACATGGTGACGGTTGGCTTCTTCTCGTGCATGGGGACGCTGTGCATCGGCGCCGCCGCTTTCTCGCACTACGAGGACTGGAGCTTCTTCCAGTCCTACTACTACTGCTTCATCACACTCACCACCATCGGATTTGGCGATTTTGTGGCACTGCAGAAGAACCGGGCTCTGCAGAGGAAGCCTCTGTATGTGGCCTTCAGCTTTATGTACATCCTGGTGGGGCTGACCGTCATCGGAGCCTTCCTCAACCTGGTGGTGCTGCGCTTCCTCACCATGAACAGCGAAGACGAGCGGCGAGACGCCGAGGAACGGGCCTCGTTGGCAGGAAACAGGAGCAGCGTCATCGTCCACGTCCAGGAAGACGCCATGCCCGGTCGGATGCACAGAAGGAGGCGAGATCGGGATCAGTACAGATCAGAAGTTGCTGATCTGCAGTCAGTCTGCTCCTGCATGCATTATCACTCGCACGATTTCGGCAGCTCGGCCATGCTGGCGGGAGAAGAAGGAGGAAGAGGGGGGAAGGGGTTGGGAGGAAGGCCGTTTGCGCACCAGAACTCCTTCACATGCCAGCCGAGATACTTCCACTCGCCGGTGACGTACCACATCGAGGAGATTTCACCGAGCGCGCTGAAGAACAGCTTCCTGCCCTCCCCTATCAGCTCCGTTTCCCCCGGCTTGCACAGCTTCACGGACAATTCGCGCCTGATGAGGCGACGCAAGTCCGTCTGAACAGGAAACCTCCCCAGGGCGACGGGCCACGCCCACACATTCTTCCTGATTTTCAATAACCAGGGTATTTATTCAGAAAACACACAATAAAGCTGCTCCTTAACCAAAATCTCATTTTTTTTCCACTCTTTTAAGCTGTTGTTCGGTTCTCATGATGAGATGTGTGCCCCGGGATAATATATTATTATAATATACAGGGAGCATAACTAGGGGATGAAATCCAATAAAACTCAATGAGTCTCTTAATAAAGGATGAAAAGCATGAAGCATGGAATTTTTTTTTTTTTCCTCAGAAACTCGTTTATCTGTACACTCTACATTAGCGGGCTGCTGTTTGCCCCTTTTTTTTTTTTCTTTTTTTTTCTTTTTGAGCAACTCCAAGAAACCAGGCTTGAATTTTACAGCCTGACCTTCTTATCACACCAGACGATGCACACTCGAGCTTCAGCTACAATACAGAGGGAAAGATTATTTTTTACAGGGAGAGAAAAAAAATGATTATGTTTTATCTCTAGAGATGTCTTCACGTCGAGGGGAATCTCAAGTGCCACACACCACTGAATGAGAAAAAAAAAAAAAATAGTTCGGACTATCTGGACTTACTTTTAAGGACGATTCTTCTTTTTCTATTATATTTAGAAAGATATGAAAATGAGACGCTGATTTATTTAAAGAAATGCCATGCCAAAATATTACTGTCAATCCTAGCATGTGCATTAGTTGTCATTTGATGTGTGTTACACCATTCTTTGTTTTTTTCTTTTTTTTTTTTTCTTTTTTGTTTTTCTTATTTAAATGCCATTTCCTAGAGGGAGGTTTTGTAAAATTGTATGTGTATGTAGATTTCCGGCTGTGTAATATACAGAAGTGGTTTGGAAAAGGCGGGAAAGGACAGAGACGTCTTCAGGTTTTGCCTGACCAATAAAAAGTTAATAATTTGCATGTGCTTTGTTAAAACTGGTATGCATAAACTGTCAAAAGGGGGGAAAAAAATAATAACAATCGCAGCCTTGCCAATGGTTTGAAAAGCAAATAATCCTTTAAGTTTATTTTCTAAAAAAATAAAATTGTTATTTTTGTTCCTCTCAAAGATGCTCCTGCTCTTAATATCACCGCGTATCACTCCAATGAACTTTAGGTAAAGGATATCTGGATGCACACTAGCATTGTGTTCTTAACAACATATTAATAATGTATTTAGAAAGAAACACACGTACATATACAGGGGTGGACAAATCAGTGGCCCCAGCACCCTGGACAAACTTTTTCGTTTTTCTAATCTACGAAAAGATTTAAAATCCTGAAAAACCTTATTGGCTTACACGATATAAACCTTTTAATTAGATATGTGCGTTTAAACCTAACACACTTCACAGTGATGTGATGCAGCTCAATGCTATAGGTATAGCACATGCTACACATTCCCAATCCCACCACCTGCTGCACTACACACATCAGCTGAGACTTACAGTTAATTACAGTTAATAATAATAATAATAATAATAATAATACATTTTATTTATGCTGCATATTCATTCAAAAGTGCTACAAAGTACAAATAAGTGATGAGACAAATTATAAAACATTTGGAAGGCACAAAATACAAAGCTCATATTCAGACACTGAAACGTGCGTATTAAAATTCATTAGCAGGCCATAAAATATAAGCACAAAGGCCCGTTGCATACTCTGCAAAAGTACGCAAACGCAAAAGTGCGTGAGTTTGGCACGAGTCTTTTGCGTACATGCCTCACACGCGGTCTGTCATAAACAGCTAATCCACAAGGGGGCAGCAGAACAAGTTGCTCAAAGCGTTCACACAGCAAATTTCGCATGTTTCCGTGTCAATCTCGAGACTTGTGCCAATGTCTCTCCGTGCGTCGCGAACACGATTCCCACCACAACGCAGTGGAGATGAAGTGTCTGCACCTCAAGACCAGTTCTGCTGCTTTGACCTTGCGTATTCCCGGAAATGCATACGCCTGAGATGGTGATGTAACTGGCGCAATGTTGATATATAGCGCCTCTTTCGGGAATGCGTCGTGTTAAAAGATTCG
Source organism: Pangasius djambal (assembly GCA_022985145.1). Lineage (NCBI taxonomy): Eukaryota > Metazoa > Chordata > Actinopteri > Siluriformes > Pangasiidae > Pangasius > Pangasius djambal. The sequence goes on along the minus strand of CM040983.1, from coordinate 2,938,992 downwards.
CACGCCCACAAATTCTACGCGAATAGGACAGGAACGTCTGTGGTGGAGACGTCTGTATTCGGGCATTTTAAAAAGAAACAGTTTTAAATTTCTCTTAAAAATATGCAAAGTGTGTCCTGGCCTCAGGCGAGCTGGGAGACGAGGTGCTGATCTCGCGCTGGTGTAAAGTCTGCTGCTTGGCAATGGAAGGAGAAGGGTATTGTTGGATGGCAGGTTGTGGGTGGAGGTCATGGGGGTGATCAGTTCTCTGAGATAAGGTGGGGTATTATGTTTATATGGCAGGATAGGAAACGGGTAAGCAGTGTAGATTGGGAGTGCAGCGATTGGGAGTGGTGTGGTCATGTTTTCAGGGATTTGCAGGGATCCTGATGAAGAATGGGTTGCAATAAACGAACCTTGAGGAGAAACACACGTGGACAAGTTTCTCTGCATCAGACCAGATTAAGATGGGATAGATTTTGGAGATGTGCTCGAATGTGGAAGTAAGACGTTTTGCAACTGTACAAGCGCAATTCTATTCATTCACGTACCGGTTAAACATATTGAGAGGAAATAAATAAATACTCTAGCCATAATTTCTCTTATGTGTGATAGGAGGATAGAACTCTACAGCTTACAGTTGAGGCCAAAAGTTTACATCCCCCTTTCAGAATCTGCAAAATGTTAATTATTCTACCAAAATAAGAGAGATCATAGAAAATGCATGTTATTGTTTATTTAGTGCTGACCTGAAGAAGATGTTTCACATAAAAGATGTTTACATGTGGTCCACAAGAGAAAATAATAGTTGAGTTTATAAAAATGACTCCGTTCAAAAGTTTACATCCACTTGATTCTTAATACTGTGTTGTTGTTGATCCACAGCTGTGTGTTTTTTTGTTTAGTGATAGTTGTTCATGAGCCCCTTGTTTGTCCTGAACAGTTAAACTGCCTGCTGTTCTTCAGAAAAAAATCCTTCAGGTCCCACAAATTCTTTGGATTTCCAGCATTTTTGTGTATTTGAACCCTTTCCAACAATGACTGTATGATTTTTTTCACACTGAGGGCAATTTAGGGACTCGTATGCAACTATTACAGAAGGTTCAAACGCTCACTGATGCTCCAGAAGGAAAAACCATGCCTTAAGAGCCGGGGGGGTGAAAACTTTTGAACAGAATGGAGATGTGTACATTTTTCGTATTTTGCCTAAATATCATATTTTTTTCATTTCGTACTGCCCTTCAGAGGCTACAGAAGATAGTTACATGTTTCCCAGAAGACAAAATGAGTTAAATCTACCCTGATCTTCAAATTCAAAAAGTTTTCACCCCCCCGGCTCTTAACGCATGGTTTTTCCTTCTGGAGCATCAGTGAGCGTAAACTATCACTAACTAAACTTTTGAACGGGCTCATTTTTATAAACTCAACTATTATTTTCTCTTGTGGACTATATGTAAACATCTTTTATGTGAAATCTCTTCTTCAGGTCAGCACTAAATAAACAATAACATGCATTTTGTACGATCCTTCTTATTTTGGTAAAATAATTAACATTTTGCAGATTCTGAGAGGGGGATGTAAACTTTTGACCTCGACTGCATATCCAAAACGTTTACCGACAACTTGCTGACGTTTTTTTGAGGGTGGACACGTGATCATAAACTCCTTTGTTTCCTTTAATCTGGATTAATCCACTTAACTAGCTAACTAGCGTGCTTTTTAAATTATGCTAGTTTTCACTCTTTGGCCTTGTCAATTAGGTTTCTGGGCAACCAGAACATGTGACTCGTCACACTGGAGATTTTACTTGCCCAGTGGGTTCGATAATAAATTTATGATTCGTCCACCTCTGATATATACACACACACACACACACACACACACAGCTATCTATCTATGGATATGTAAGGATTTGTTCTAAAATGAATTCTAATGAGAATTAAAGTGAGATTCCACTTTACAGTTTTAAGAGCAGCGCACATGTCAGGAACACAATACGGTCGCACGTCTACTGTAGCGAACACAACTGTCAGAAAATATGCATTAACTGCATTTACATTCACATTTACTCATCTGCCACATGCGTTTATCCAAAAAGTGAGGCATAGAGCTTTTAGAGGAGCACAGATAGCACTTTGAAATTAGTACGTAATAATACACATACAAAGAAGCCTTCGCTTCGCTAAAAATGGCTTTGTCCCTGCTTTAGGATTGAAATGTTGGAAGTTTGGTCAGCTAGCCGTTCATCTGCTTCTAAATGATACATTATATATGACACTTATCGAGAAATACGGTACTGTCGAATTACAACAAGCCAAAATGATCCGCTTATCATCTGACACTCGATTCGAAGTTAATGTTAACATTGCTCGTGTAGCTAGACAACAAACCGTAACGTGCCAGTAGTAATCGAGCAGAATAGAGTCCAGGATGATTGCGTTAGCAAGAGGTTAGCAAGCGAAGTTCCACCAGATACAGCTAATTAATCTGAAAATCGGTTAAATCTCGTATATCCACGTATTCACACCAATCTGAAGTCAGTTCGCGTGCAATATTATCTACTCAAAATCCATCATAAGCTACATAGCTATAGAAGCTAATATCTGAAGCTAGTTTTGCAGCTAATATAAGCTAGCTCAGTAATGTCAGTGCTTCCTGGTGATAGAAAAGCAATATTCAGGAGGAAATGGTTGATGAGACATGAAACGTTCAGCAGTAAACAGATAGCGAATGCTTTTACATCAGCTCAAGGGCACGTGTTATTCCGGCGAACCATCCAGGTTCAGTGATGATGTCTAAAATTATAACATCATAAGTCTTAATGCAGCAACGAAGCAAAACCAAGCGAGTTGCCGGCTTTCAGAATGAGTTCTGAGTGTAAAATGAGAACCAGAGTGAACTTGGGAGAACATTTTCAATGTTCAATGATATTTACTATCTACAAAAATGCATTTAGATTCTTATGTTAAAAAAAAAAATGGCACCTTTATTTATTTATTTTTTAAAAAAAGAATATGTCCGTGTCAGCCAGCCCTAGTTCAGCGAGTAGTTTGACGTCTGTGAGACATTTAATCACACATATTCCCAGCATCCTTTTCATGTTCAACCCCCAAATGATGGTTCTACCCGGAGCTTTTCAATTTTTTGGACCAAATCTCAAACAGAGGGATAATTTATCTAATATTTCTCATTATGAGATGCCATTAAAACTAATCTAACGCCTAATTCTCGATTTTTTTTTTTTCTTTTTAAATTTGGCCACTGTTCTACTGACTGATCATTTTGCTAGAAACCTCTAGAAGTATTTCTCTTTCTGGACATGAATGCTGATATACAGGGAGTGCCTTGACAGGAAAATAATCAGACGTTTGTTAACACATTACCAAAAACCTGTGACCTTACAGAAACCTAGTCAACACCTTCTGACCAATCAGAATCCAGAATTCAACAGCGCTGAGCGAGAATCATTACTCTGGCCCGTTATATTCTCATGTTTGTTGTATTGTAATCTAGTGCTGAGAGCTATTAGAAACGTTCGCCTCTATTTAAGATATTTTGACTTTATATCATTTTCCGCCGTGCATCTTCCTAAGAGAGATGAAAAGTATGAGAGAAAGAGCGGCGAGTTTGAGCCTTTAGTCTTTGCACCGCCACCACTGAATTACAACCTGTTCGAAAAAGGCTTTCGGAAATCCTTCAAAATGGAGGACAGTTAAACAGCTCACCTCACACACACACACACACACACACACACACACACACACACACACACACACACACTGCTGTGTATTACCAGGTAAATTACAGGCCCACTTCAGAAAGATGAAATTTGAGGAGTGGTGCGATATTCAGCCATATTCATCATATTACTGGAATCTGTATAATAAATGCAGGCCAAAAAAAAAAAAAGAGAAAATGCTTTCCGTTATCTTAAAAATACACTCAGTATGAAGACGCACGAAGAAACTTTGATTAGATGAACCCATATGTTGTCTTAAGTGTGGAAACAAATGACCCGCTACTCTGTTTAACAGCAGAGTAAACGAGTGGAGTCCACTGATTAAATGAAACCCAAATCTTCCCAAATCTATCTTCATGAGAGATAGATCTGGGGTTTAAAATTCAATTAGGCTGCTTTGTTTAAGGGATTTTAAGACCACGCAAGGGTTAAAGCAGCAATGTAACGACGGGTTTTGTGACTTGGAGCCTTTACACATTTACTGTGTGTTTACGTCCTGTACCTTTCAGATGATTCGTTTGTTTGTTTTTTTAATGGACAGAACGAAGGACAATACTCCAATGCCAAGAAACACGCACAAACATTAAACAACGGACGTCTTCTAATCAGCGTATGAGGAGTTTCAATAAATTCCAGATGTGTACAGTCAGGGTTTCGGGTCATTTAAGGATGTCCCGGAGTAGTAAATCAGGACGAGCGGACTTGTGCTGTTAGAAAGAATTGCGTTTTCATATGCCAGTGGTTTTCAAGGACCAGGACATCTGTGATTTTATACTTTTGTTACCATATTAAAATAAACCATTCTAAGTATTTATTATTATTATTATTATTATTATTATTATTATAGTTATTATCTTGTTTGACTGGGCTTAATCCAAACCTCAAGAACTCAACAATACAAATAATGTCATATTGTTAACTTCATGCCTAATGACAAATTTAATAAACGTGCTCTGTGAGTGGAATAAAAAGCTCTTCAGCTCCAATAAATAGGCAAATTATTACCGTGCACGTTTCAATGATGAGCCGAATATGTGAATGGGTTTGTAAATCTGGGTTCATGGGATTTATTTTACAGCCGAATTGATCCCTGGCTTTAAACCGTTTTAAGAAGCCGTGTTGTACGAAAAGCTTGACCTCCAGAATTTCGACTTTCTATATTAAGCCGTGTGCTTACAAAGCAAACTCTGAACCAACCTAGGCTTGAGCGCTTGAGATTTATTGTGCGGTCCTCCCCAAACTTGCTTGCAGTCTCATCTTCAATTTGCTTTCATTCACTCTTTTTTTTTTTTTTTTTTTTTTTTAAATCTGGCCTGAGAGGTTGGAAATGCTGCGCAGTGGGAAACAATGAGATGTACTGTATGCGTGTCGAATAGCGTTCGCAGCACATCCCCAGTCACATCCTGTTCATGACTCCAAAATTGGTCGATTGTTGAAAAGAAAAGAAATGCAGGCAGGCACAAGACGTAGGAAAATGTAGATGGGATTTTATTGAAGTTTCAGGTTCCTGTTCTCCAACTCTTCCTTCAATCTTACACTTTCCCTAGCAACCAGAGCAACATCATTCCCCTATCCACCTGCATGTACCCAAAATACGTTCACTTACAGAGACCTGAGGGTATAAGTTCGAGGCCCGAACATACAAATATGAATCAAAAAACCTTAACCTTTTACATGAGACATTTCAATTCCCCTAGCGTTGTGGCCTTCTGCTACGAAAAATTGTCTTTTTACAGAAACGCTAGATGTCTATCATCCTGTAATAGGCTGGAGATAGTCCCGTGATCTTGCAACACACTTTTGAAATGAGAGAAAGAGTAAATTCACCAGTTACACAGAACTGCGTATGAAATTAACGCTGCATTTCTGTGGGTAAAAGACAAAGTACTTTGCCCTCGCTGCATAATGACAGACTTCAGCCTGCTCAGTGCTGGTACTCTAGCCATACATTTTTTTACACGTCATAAACGACGTAAACGTCCTGGCTCAGGTAGCGCGAGTAATTGGCAAGTGCTCAGTTTCGGCATTTTCCCAGCGTTTCTGGACAAAATCTACTTGAAAACAGTACACGGATAAAAAAAAAAAACAACTTGCGGGAAAACCTCTGATTTCGATTTTTTCTTTTTTTAAAAAGACATTACATCACAAGTCCAATACTCTTGAGTTACGACTATGACTTAATAAATGCCAGATGCTCATGAAACACCTTCATCGCTGAGCCTTGTAATATACAATACCGTATTTTCTGGACTATATGACACACGATTCCTCCTCTAGCAGGGTCTCTGAGACTTAAATGCTATCATTCACCGAATAATAGTTTGTATATCCATTTATTAGAGTATTTATGGTAGGTCTGCTATTAGGGCAGTTATGGTAGTTTATTACTTTATGCGTTAGCCTGGTGCTAACATTATATTTAAAAAAAAAAAAAAAAGCCCACTTGTATGAATTAGCATTATTGTGGTAGTGGTGGACAAACAAAAACTAATTTTAAAGATAATTATAGTTTCATAACTAAACATTACTCCGTAATGAATTCTCCATAAGGACACCTGGTATGTTATATGCATATATAAATACATATAAAGATTTCTGAGTGCTTTTATACTCTGAATACATACAGTATTTATGCTTCAGTAGCAACACCTACCAGCTTCTTACTCATTCTGCTATTGTTTTAATGTAAATCTTTGTAAATAGCAATCATTTTATAATATTGTACAGTGCATATATTGTAAGTAGTAGTACAAAAAAGAATGAATAATTCTTGAAAAATAACAAAGGCATATTTTCAATTCCTATACCTTTGCATTTTTACAGTATACCCTGTACATGCCCTTAAGAGAGCTCTATCAAAGTGTTTGTATTTATATGAGGCACACATTTCAAATACGAAAACTTAAATTGAAAAAAAAAAAAAAAAAAAAAAAGTTTATTTTACGAAGCCACAGTTCTTGTGTTCTGCTGTGTATACATAATGGGAGAATGATAAAGGAGTAAAACCAAAGGGAGTAGCCATAACACTGCACAGTCTGTCACGGTGATAACTTTTGTCTCAGAAATGTTCGGTTTCATCTGTTTCTGCATTTTATTCACCAGAAGGTGTTCCCACAAAAATTTGGCATATGGAACCTAAGCATTAAAATGCACCTTGAAACACTGATATTGACATAACGGTCTATCACTGAATGAATGTTAACCTTAAACAGTGTAATTCAATTTTTAATGTGTGTGTGTTTTTTTTTTTCCAGTCCGTCACTTGTTCATGAAATCAAAATGTCAATACACTTTTTTTGCAATAGAGAAAGCTGGAATGCAATAGAGAACCTGGAAGCTAAAGCTAGACTGATCCTGTTGAAATAATTCAAAGTGACATTGTCTCAAATATATTTCTAATTTAGGACTGTCCTCTTTGACAAGACTGAGCATATGGATTTGTGTGTTTGCCTAATTTCCTGTTACTGCGTGTGTGTGCATGATTTTGTGTGGGCTGTGCTGTCGTGCATTTGAATTAAAACAATGAGCCTCCCTCTTACTGAATGTTTAACTGTTATGTCCTTTGTGCTTTTTCACACAGTACAGTGCAAAAACTCAGTCACTGACAGTGATTACAGACTAACCACAGACCCTATCTGATTATAGGCCAGTCATAGACAGTAACTGATAATACACCCTGTTTGCGGACTGACCACAGATAATAACTGCTAATGCACTGGTCACTGACAATCACATTTACAGATTGAACACAGACACTGACATTGATTACAGACTCATCACAGACACTATTTGATCATAGGCAGTAACTAATAGTACAGTGATCACAGATATTAACTGATTATAGATCAGTCAAAGTCACAAACTGATTAGAGGCTGATCACAGACACTGAATAAATACTGTTCACAGAAACTAACCAGTAACAGACAGTAACTAATGACACACTGGTCACGGACGAGTAAAGATTATAGACTGATTACAGTCACTGACTACAGACACTAACTGGTAACAGACTGATCACAGACTGATTACTCACTGAACACACATATTAACTGATAATGCATTGGACACTGACAGTAATGGATTACAAACACATTACAGACTGATTACAGACTAAACAGTAACTGCCTAACCACAGACAGTATCTGACACACTGGTCATTGACAATAATGGATTATAACACAGAACACAGATGCTGACTAATTACAGACAATTAATGACTAAAGACTGCTCATGGGTATTGATTACAGATTGACCACAGACACAAACTGATTGCAGACTGACACTGATTACACAGTGCACACAGACAGTTACTGACAACACATTGGTCAAAGAAAAAAAAAAACAGATTATAGACTGGTCACTGACAATAACACATTACAGACTGAACAAAACTCTGATTACAGATATTCATTACAGACTGACCACATGCACTGATTGCAGGCTTACAGACATTAAAGACTGATTACAGATGCTTAATTACTAAATACTAATCACTGATCACATGATTAACCATATACACTAACCAGTTACAGACTGATCACAGACATTAATTGACAACACATTGGTCACAATTTGATTTCAGTCGCTGACTAAAGACAAACCGTTTACAGACTGAGCGTGGACACTGAATACACACTGATCACAGATGCTGAGTAATTACACACATTAAGTGGTAACAGTCTGTCCACAGACAGTAACTGACAAAAACAGATTACTGACTTAACACAAGCACTGACTAATTAAAGCTTGATTACACACTTATTGATTAAAAACTGTTCACAGACGCAGCTTACAGACTGACCACAGACACTGGTAACATAGACTGACTGATTATAGACACTAATTGGTAGCAGACTGACCACACACAGTAACAGACAACATATTGGTGTCTGACAATTACAGATTACAGCCTGATCACAGACACTGATCACATACTGATTAAAGACATGGACCAGTAACAGACTGACCACAAACTGTGACTGATAACAGAATGGTCACAGAAAATAACAGATTACAGACCAAACAAACACTGATTACAGACATAAATTACTGATTACAGACATTAGACTGATCACAGATACAGACTAAGAGACACTGAATAGATACAGACCACACTAACTATACAGACATATATCTATCTATATATGACTATACAGATACAGACACTTACTGGTAGCATCCCTGACAAGAGACATTGACTAACCACATACACAAACTGATTACAGACCAACCACGGTCACTAACCACAAACAGACAGTAACTGACAACACATTGGTCACCAACAATAACAGATTATAGACTGATCACTGTTACTGATCTGAGACTGACCAAAGACACTAACCAGGGACAGGATGTCCACAGACAGTGACCAATAACACACTGGTCACTGACAATAATGGATTACAGACTAAACACAGACACTAACTAATTACAGACATTTAATGACTAAGGACTGAGCATGACTGACCGCATACACAAACTGATTACAGACCAAATATAATCACTAACCAGTAACAGACTGGCCATAGACAGTAAATAATAATGCAATGGTCAATAATGGATTACGGACAGAATACAGACACTGATTGACTAAAGATAAAAGGAAATTAAATCTAGCTAATAGCACATTGACACAAATTACAGACTGATTATAGCCACTGAAAAGATATTGACTGATAAACACACAGGTTACAGAGAATACCAGATTATAGACTGAGCAGAAACACTGACATTAATTACAGACTGATTACAGACACTGATTACAGACGGACCACAAACAGCAATTGATTATTAAGTGATAACAGACAATAATAATGATGCATCTAATCATGAAACTGATTTCAGTTAGTAACTGATTACAATAAGAACATTTCATCTGGTAATTAGTAAATACTTAATGTTGTTTTATTTGTTTATGATAATCTCATAATGAGCAGGAGAGGAATTAGATAAATTCAGATATAATTAGGATGTTTTTAGTCGCTAAGATATATTTTTGCACTGTAATGATCAAGGGTGTGGCCTAACCGTATAGACACATATGCTACGTTAGTGGCAATTTAAAAATATTATAAACATAATAATATACAGTACACGCATGATCAAAAGACTCTGCCGCATAGCCCTGGACTGAGACCTAGGAGCTGATAATAACTCAGTATTCCTGAGCTGTACAGATCTAAAGTGAGGAAAGACGGCTAATACCCAGACGAGATGGAGGACAGAATCAGAATTACACCTCGCTGGGTGTGAAATCCAAATCAGCCTCTGTGACAGCGAGACAATGTGTTTCTGCTGTGTGTGTGTGTGTGTGTGTGTGTGTGTGTACAGTGAAGCTATTTATGGAAACACAGCTCACAGTGTATAAGAATATTGCGAGTCTGACACTTCCGAGAAAGAAGAAGAGTGGTGTGACATGGAATTTGTGTTTGTGTGTGTGTGTGTGTGTGTGTGTGTGTATGTGTGTGTGTATGTGTTAATGAGAAAAGGAGAGCGTTGACATGAGTACTCATTTTTCGATCATACAAAATTGTTGGAGTTTTTCTTGACAGTTGAGTAGTATGTCGCGATCTTGTAATAACTATGTATTAGGCGCAGGAGCTATTATATCATATCAATCATAATGCCTTATTCCTCATATGAGTAGGTTACGATTAGAGTTTTAGGCACAAGAAGAGCTTTCTAATCCTAATTTAGCATCGTTAATTAAATTGTCCCTGTGTAAGAAAGTATGCTGGAGAGAAAAAAAACCCAGCTGTGGTCCAAATTCCACGCCCATGCACAGCTGACTGGTAACGAACTAGATTTCGTTTATTTATTTATTTATTTATTTATTTTTCCATTTTTTTTACTTTCTATATTTAATCTGTTTAACCATGTGTTAAAAAGCTCCCTAGTGACCCTATACAGTATGTAGACTGAACCCAGTGTGGTTTCTGCACTTCTAGTCCACCCACCTCAAGATCTGACGTGTTGCGTGTTCTGTGAGATGCTTTTCTGCTCACCGCGGTTGTAAAGAGTGGTTATTTGAGTTACCGTAGACTTCCTGTCAGCTCTGGCCATTCTCCTCTGACCTCATCTCATCAACAGGGCGTTTCCTCCAGCAGAACTGACATTCACTGGGTGTTTTTTGTTTTTCGCACCATTCTGTGTATACTCTAAAGACTGTAACCCACCTGTCACCAACAACCATGCGACAGTCAAAATCACAGAGATCACACTATTTCCCCCTTGTGATGTTTGATGTGAACATTAACTGCAATGAAAAGTAAAGATAAAAGACATTTCATACACAGTTTTACAAACCTATGCCCATGACTCAGATAAATCACTTAAAACATTATTAATGTACACCATTTAGAAAACATCATTTTGCCCATCCCAGCCCGCTATAACTACAATTTACCTTGAAATATAATAAATAAAACACTTATTTATTTACTTATTTCTGCATTAGTGTCCGAATCCATTTAACATCTCGTGCTAGAAATATTCTTTTCTACGAGTCGTCCTTTGTAGGTTATAAAAAAATGTAAATTTTATTTCACTTACTCAACCCTGTTACGTGAAATCTGTGGAAAATTCCACAAGTCACACGTTCAACAGGAAGTTGCATCATCCGAATTTTCTGAACATCATGAGAAGAAGAAACGATTCTTTTTTTCTTTATTTCCAGTGATCTTATGATATTGACTGACAAGGACACTGTAAAGGTACAACACCCAAATTATAGTAGAATTGAAAGTAAACTATTAATTAAAAAATCATTAGAATATCCTCACTGTCCTTGTAGCAATAGCATGGATGCTAGTTAACCACATTTTGTGTATTTACTAATTCTATGCTAGAAAATATCTCAACCTTGTTTCTCATATAACAGCAAATTGCAGCAAAGAAACCTTGTAAAAAAATGAAAGATCGTTACCCGAGACAGATTAACACATTTTTCAATGGTTAAATGAATAGTTCCTTAGATTCATTAAAAATACAGAAAACAGTTTAGTTTTTAAGAGTTATAAAGGATAAATTGCGCCACGTTTGTAGCATCATGCTTGCTGTTACAAATATAACACTGCTTGGTGCTAAAGAACATTGAGCTGATCTGATTGAGCTGTCTTAAGGCCACAGCAGAACCAATTATCATTGGGACTCTGTCATTTGGGATGAAAATATTATGATTGCAAACATTCCAGATTTTTGGGTTAGAACATTGATCATCCTTTAGGATCATGTTGAAGAGGAACTTGCCAGTTGTATCTGTATAATTGTGTCTGACTTTCCAGAATGCATCAAAAGTAACTGAAATCAAGTACCAAAAATTTACACCCATGAAAGTTTCCATGTCTAGACATGACACTGTGTAACCATTCCAGCGTCTTGAAATTCAGATAGCTTCATATCTGGTAAATCATTTTTTTAGCTGGTAAACTGCTCCTGTGGAAAAGCTTTTCCACAGACGTGGCCCTGCTGCTCTTAGCAGGAGAGTTGAAATAGCGTGAAAGAGAAGGTCACTGAGCTCGGTCACTGCTTTCTGTTATCTCACAGCTTGCAGCCTCTCAAACTTGTTCTGCCGATTCTTTTTTCATCTTCCCTGGAAGGTTTCAGCTCCTGGACAGCCATGGTGACATCATGGCGGTGGTGCCTTTTTTTTCGCGTGGCGTGCAGCTGTGTCCCGCCCTTGGGAGGCGAGGTGGAGGCGTGCGTCGCCGAGCGCTATTCAGCTCCTGCTGCTGCCCACTAATTAAGCTGTCAGAGCGGAGAGGGAGCGAGTGGAGAGGGCGACAGCGTAAGAACAGTGGAGGAGCGAAAAGGCTCAGGCCCCCACGCTCCATCCAGCCTGTAATTTTACTGCAGCTCAAACGAACCACTTCGACCAGCCAAGCAACATGAGAAGCACAAACTCTTTGAGACCCACTGATATGATCAGAACTGTGTGGACAAGTTTGAGAGGTGGTTTTTTTTTTTTTTTTTTTATATGAACCAAAAATACACATAAACACTCCTTTGAAATGATGCTGAGGACTGTACTCATTTTTACAGGATTGTTTTAAGCTCTACACTTCTGCTAAACCATTATTCTCCTTCTAGCTTCATGTAGTACTCAATATGGTGTCCAAACTATTATCTCATGCTGTATGAAATGCAATTAGGAGCAAGCAGTCATTTCAGATTCATCCTTTGTTTGCACATACAAATAACATTTGCATAAGAATGAAAGCAGTTATTGTCCTGGGATGGAGTGGCATCCCATCCAGGATGTATTCCTGCCTCGTGCCAAGTGTGAGTATATCCACTGAGACCCTGACCAGGATAAAGTGCTAAATGATGCAAAGCAGAAGGCCACTAACACTCCAAAATACATTATTTTCCTATATCCCCACTTTTTAACCATTTATAGCTAGATTTAAAGTTATGGAACATCTGTGAGGCAAATGAGTTCCTGTTATTATTTGTGTTATAACAGCTATAATCAGTCATTCCAGTCGTTAATAAGACAAAACAAATGCAGCTTCTCTTCTAGTCTACTCTGCCTGGGACTGTCCATCACATGCCTATCGCCCAGCTGGCATTGCACCTGATCCCCATCTTGGAGGTGGTGAGCCCACAAATATGGCTCAACATCACCATTTTGGGCTGAGCCTGAATGGCTTACATGGGTGACTTAATCAACAGATGCTTGCCTGCGGACACTACCCCAAGGCCTGGCTCCAGGGGTGGGTCATGAAAGAACAATCTGGGCTCGGCCTGTTGCCACCACGACCCCCACCCGAAAAAGGGGAAGGATAATGAACGATTGAATGAATGAATACCTATTCAAGAACTATTACTGCAAACTACACATTAACACAGTGACACATCCCAATTCTTTGAAGCATTTTAATGCCTTCCTTTGTTTTGTTAAAAGCATATTACAGTCTCCAGTGCCTACTGTTTATGGCCATCCAGTTTCATGACCGCTGGGGACTGTTTATCAGTGGGTAGAGACTTCTATAGCTGGCTTGCTCTCTCTCAGCCAAAGTGTGTGGAAGAGAAACTTTATGCAGTCTTTCCTGTCAATGCTGAAGCTACAGTCTGTACTTCCTGAGCTGCCACTGTTTGCAAGAGATCCCTCTTCACACTGCAATTTTTGGCTACATATGTCAGGGTGGATTTTGAGGCTCAAATGATGGCTCAAGTCATCATTTATTGCACTGGCTATCCTAAGGTGGGTTCGGTGGAGGATGGCTTCTCAATCTGTTGATCTGTTGCTCATAATATTGAAAATCTTTAGTTATATAATGCCTTTCTCATACCCAAGGTTGCTTTGAGACAAAACATGACACACTCTGTAGTCATGCTCATAGAGGAATGGTTCTTTGCTGGTTATAGTCTTTTTGATGGCCAAAGCTGCAATGGTACGCCACATGCCTGGAAGCATCACCATTCAGCAGTCCTTTAAATACCGCGCTCTGCTGTGCCAAGCTGCCATGAGGTGGCCTGGACCAGGGAGAATGGTAGCATCGATCAGCAATCAGCACTACAGAGAACTGGGGGGACTGCCCCAACCACCATCACCAAGATCAACAGAGCATGCAGAACCATCTTTCTGAAGCACAGAAGAGAGAACACACAAGCTGAGAGCAATCAGGCACTGCAATCGACTCCCACGGGTTGAGTCCAGTAGAAGAATTTTACGCTTGAGCTCAGGCATGTCGGAAGTAAAACCAGCTCCATGGAGAACTCAACAGCAATTTTAACGAGTAGTTTTCAGTAATAGTTCTTGAATAGGTTTTCATTCATTCAATCGTTCATTGCAGTGCCTGACAATTAGATTAGATTGAAAGTTTTTTGGATTGGACTGAAGCTATTATGTTTTTTATTCAGGTCATTTGAATTGTCTAATAGTAGTCATGGTGACTGAAAATGTTTTGCTAATTGGAAGGACTTCATCACAGATAAGTGCCAAAACATCTTTAGTATTAGCAACAGGGGCATAGCCAGGTCTTTTACAATGGGGTGGCCAGGCTAGACCCAGTGACTTTTTTGGAGCGGCAATCTAGGGTGGGGCAAAATGCTAATCCACATCTGCAGGAAATGACATAATGTGGCTCCCTTTATCTGTGGATGGCCTGAGTAGGATCCCGATGGAACATAAAAGGCACACACCTAAGCAAATTAGTTTGTCGTTTAGCAAGCTACATAACATTAGGCTACATCTTAGGAAGTATATTAGTATCACAAATTCAGTATCATTGGCTAATGGTAGCTAATAATGAACTGTTCTAATAATGGATCATTCATCTCTGTTCTGCTAGTCGGAGGGTACCATTACTGTCTTCTGTCTGATATGCTACACCAGGGGTTATCAAATGGTAGACCATGGAGCAGATGTGGATCCAGCAAAGTATTTCAGCTGACAGAATCAAGTACTTGAAAAAATATGGCAGCATAGCCGATAAACGTAGTTTTCTAAACAAGAACCAGCAGATCTCATTTGTTCAGTGTCTGGTGCGCTAGTCAGAAGTGGTAGTGTTAAGTATCACTACAAAACAAAACCATTTATCTTGTTTATATAGATCTTATTTATAAACTAATAAGCTAATCATTAATGGTTACCCATTAAAATGTAGCTGTCATCTCCATCCAGTTGCATTAGTTTATCCAGATCTTTGTAAACAAGATATTTTATGTAACTGGACAAATTTTAGCTATATCATACAAAGCTCATTTCATGACCTGACTATTGTCCTTGGTAGTTGGAAGGAGAGCTTTGGAATTTCAGTATATCTCGATCTAATCTAATACAACTGCTTTGGGCCAATTGTAATTCAGTGCCATAGTCTGAAAGGCAGTTCACAAGGTATCACTGGCTCTTTCTTCTGCCTGTTTTTTTTTTTTTTTTTTTGTTCTGTCTGCAAAAAGCGCAGTGCTCTATTTGAGTTGTAATCTCCTGGGCAATTTTCCTGTGCAGTCCCCTCTTTCTGAGACTTTTTTGCTTTTTGAATTTTTTTTTCCCTCTGGGCTCCTGGGGAGAGAATCTGTTACTGAAGGTGTTTCCACAGTGAAAACTCCACATGAGCTGTTTCAAGCCTTCCTGACTTCTCACTGGAACACTTTTAAGTTCTTTGCTGTTGATGAGGGTCACGTGTGCCAGGTCTAAAGCGGTCATGGAGTTTTCCTCATCAGGTGATAGTATGACCGGGCACTTTGGGACATAAAAGTTACAGCTAGAGCTAGAGTTGTTCTCTACAATAATGCAATTTAAAGTTCTCTCCAGTAATGAAATACGTGACCTGTATGTGTCCTGATCACCATGCTACCTCAGACTTTTACCAGTTATTATGGTAAGGTTCCTAGGGCTCGACCTGTGATATACGACCTGTGTACAAATACCTGTACCTCACCATCACAAAGAATCTCTTGAATTCATTAACATTTGAGATTAGGGAAAGTTCTGTATACCTGTGCTGGATCATGTGCATGCAAGCAATAAAGCATTACATGTTGTAAAAAAAATAGGGTGGTGTGATGAAGCAGAGTTAGTGTTACCACAATTTGTTGATTATCGTTGATTACAAAACGCCCCAAAGCGTTGTATTTATGTCACGTAAATTTGCCAACAATTACATCAATGCCACAGCCATTTGGGGGCCAAGGGAGAAAAACTGGCTTTGCTGTCTTGGTGGGAGAGGCATACTCTCTCCTGTCAATCACAGCAACACTAGCCAGTTCCACATGTACACATGTGGAAAAATGGCAGATAGCTCTTTCCTACGAGTGTGTTATGCTGCCCTTGAAAAACTGCAGTTGGCTAGCCTTCATCACATTAGCCTTCTTCCTTGGTCATTGTTGTATGACGGGGAGAGCTGGCTGGTGGTTAGAAATTGGCAGATGACCAAATTTGAGAGAAGATAATATAAAAAAAAACATTTTACCCTTCTATAGATACATTTAATGTTATGGAACATCCATGAAACCTCCACATGCAACCATTCGGTCGTTTTTTTCTCTTGATGTTAATAAGACAAATGTCGTGTGTTAGCGAGAAACGGGAAAGCACAAACTTGTCTGTCCTGAATACAATGAAAATATGTTGTCGACCTCATTCATGTGCTTAATTGGGTCCATCTCTGTGGTAATACCTGGCTGAGCAGTTTCCTTAAATGTCAGAGCCTAGTGTTGCCCCTTGAAACACTCGTCTGTCTGAAGCTGGATGAAACAGTAACTATGTTTAGACGAAGTCCAGGTTTGCTATGGATTCCTCATCGTCAGTTTTAAAGGAAGCTGAAGTGTAGATTACACTACAGTCAAGCGTTCCTTTTTTTTTTTTTTTTGACTCCATTCTTTCTCTGAAATCTCTCAGTGTATTCAGCAAACATGTTTTGCATTCGTTGCATTTTCTGTTCACGGCAGGACATTTGGAACAGTATATTGGCACCTCCAGCCTTATGCTAATCCCAAATCTCTCAAAATCCCCACAGTACTCTGGACCATCCTCCATGGGGAACTGAAATGACTCTATATTTTTGACAGTTTTTTGATGTTGAGTGTAGCAGAGACTCCTCCGCTCTCTCTCTTTCTCTCCCGCACTCGCTCTCTCCTCATCTCCCTCCCACGTTTTTTCACCACAGGTCTGATATCTGAGCAGGAACCGAGCTGGACTGAGGCTCAGCAGGTGCTGGAGGGAGTCTCCTCTGCCTGCCAGTATTGGGGTGTTTTCTTTTCAGCAGCATGTTGAGCTAAGAAATCAGAACACCGGGTCATGATTACAGGGGGGCCTTGCGAGATGAAAACACGGCCAGTGCCAGTGTTCCATGAGAAGAGACAGAGGAGAACTGTGAGATACAGCAGAAAGCTTTCCAAATGACAGTTCCAAGAATCTGGGATAAGGACAAGAAGTGACTGAATGACACACTGAGTTTAAATTATGTAGGATCCTGCAGAGCCGGAGGGAGGGAGAGTCGCTGGTGACAGCACGGGGAACACGAGGATGTCTCAGACACACTACCTGTTCATATCCGAGGCTTTGCTTCTGTCCAATTCTGCAGTTAAAACACCAATCATTAGATCATTATCAAACATCTTCTTGGATGTAATCAGAAAAAAATGAAAATCTGGATAAAGATGGTAGAAAAGGGATTTAGGGTGTAGGAGTGTAACGTAATGACTGTATCTGTATCTATATTTGGATTCAAAACCAAAGTGGGCGTGGCCTAGACTGTAAGTATAAACCCTACCACTATGCCCTTGGAAACAGTAGAAATGTCCGCATGGTGTGTGAATTCTGGCTCTGACAGTTCCTCAACCTCAGCTACATCACTCCAGTTCATAATCGATCTTTTTATTCGTGCAGTTATTTCTGTTTGTATCTGCTCCTGATATTTTCGAACAAATTCAGTTGGTTATATTTTCCAAAAATATAAATGAAAATTATTTAAATAGCCTCATTTAAAGCACCACGACCCTGACCAGGCGGTCACTAAGGATGAATGAACGAACGCTGTAAATACATCACATCAGGGTAATGACCGTGGTTTTTAATGCGTCCGGCGAGCTTCATATCTGACAGCTCTCTCATGCCTGAATAAAAGTACAAACGCATTTTCAGTTGCATGCTGTGGGATTGAAGATCTGATAAACACACCTCTAGCCTCCACCAGATGCCCGGTGAACTGGCGCACACAAAAAAACAACAACCCTGAATAGTGGTTCCTCCTTCTTATCTACATTTGGATCTGTTCATTATGAATCACGCATTCATATTCAGTTACATTCGAATATTAGAGTGATAAAAAGAAGAGTTTCATGAGGACGTTTTGAGCCACTTTTATTTATTTATTTTTTTAACTTTTTTCTTTCTTTAATTACACGTTAAAGCAAATCAAACCGAATTGCAAAAAAACATTTCACATTACACTTTCGGAAAAAAAACAACAACATGCTAAACTCAAGTATACTCTCAAATGTAGACCTTTTGTACGTTTAGTGTGTGTATTTTACCCAGAAACTTCCGTGCAGTGTATCTTTATTCACGAATAATGGAAACGGTCCAATTATGTACCGTAAAAAGGTAGACTATACTCGCATTTCCAGGTGAAAGATTACACATTAAAAGTGACAAGGAAAGGTACAGTTTATTTATTTTTTTACTTGTGATTTTCTCACATGAATAATTTGTTTTGTGTGTTTTTACTTTTCATTTCCTGATATATTACTCATGATATTACATGTGTTTACATGAGAAATCGCAGTTCACATTAGAAATCGCAGCGGCTAACTTTTTTGAAGTGCAAATTGGAATCCCATACAGTACTACTCGCATAATCACGTGAAATGTATCTGATTGCTCTGTAAAGGTTGCAGAAGCACCCGGAAAGTGTCAACGCGCTATTTTTATGGCATTATGCTTTTCGGGTTGTGCGTCAGCCCGTGATTCTCGTAAGTACAATATCTCAGTGAGCTCGTAGGAATGTTTGTAGGATTTCGATGGAGTGATCATTATAAGTAGCGGATGAATTGATTTCGATTTTGGGATCGATCCAAACAAGGCTCAAGGTCACCGCAAGGTCAAATGTCTGAAATAGTATTTCTTCACCAGCTTCCTTCCTGTTTGAAGTACAGTTTAAAAGAATTTCAGGCATACATATTAATAATGAAAGGGCTAGACTTGTTGGCGGTGGTAACATCCCCACTGGCCTCGACTTCTTCTAGTTAGCTTCTTAAAGAACGTTTTGTTTAATTTCCCCACATCGTGCGCCGGGGAAGTGATTATTCAGCTCAATTTTTTTGAGCCACCAAAAATGCTCTGAAAGGGTCTTTTTTTTTTTGGAACCACAAATAGTTCTTCTATGGCAAGAACATTCTGGCACCTTTATTTTTAGACAGGTGTGAAATCCTGAGACTTTTTAGTTCTGGATCTGGGCATCTTCGCTAAATATAAATATGTCACGATTTGCATATCTTTTTAACAGCCCAGCTTTGTAGAAACCATCAGTATGTGAAGTATGTTACATAAATGCTTGTGACAGGAACCGTTTCAGTGTGAGCTGGAACATCTTGGCTCTAATACACTCAAGTATACAGCTGAATCTGCGGCTGAGACGTCATTTTATACTAACACACTCCACACACTTCTTTTCTGAAACGCTGTGTGGGATTGGTGTAAGCCGGGTGTCACACCGAAACCCATTTCGCCGGAGTGTGAGCGGGGCTGTGCCCCTGAGCGGGTATTACCTCCTACTTTATTTCCCTCTCCTGTACCTGAGCGTGTTCCCAGCCTGAACGAAAGAGCGAACGACAGGGATCAATGATCACTCGCACCATTTTCCCCGCCGTAATAATCCCAGCCGCAGAGAATGTCAGAGACGCCATTTACAGAGAGATGGAAAGAGTGGTTCTACTGAGAAGTACCGCCGAATTCAGGATTCTGACTGGTCAGAAGGCGTTGATTACTCGTCTAGGACAGCAGTTCTGGCAGTAGTGCAGATGCAAATCATAGCTTTACATTCTAAGACGCTACCGTTTCTATAGTAACAGCACTTTCACAGGTACTCAGTCAGAGGTAAAGCTGTAACTTCAAGCTTTCCAACGTCTTCAGGACAGAGGAGTTTACGCTTTGTGGTTTCTCAGTAACATGACAAGCTGTGATTTTTTTTTGTCTTCAAGACAAGAGAGAGAGAGAGAGAGAGAGAGAGAAAGAGAATGTGGCGAGGGAACGACTGTTTCTAACAGGAAGTTGCTTCACAGACGTTCCTCAACAGTAAATGGAACTATAAATGGATAAAAAGTACAACATTTTCATCTTAATTAAATGTAAAAAATGTAATTGTCGGCAAATTGCTATTGTATAAGAGGAATAAAAGACTTAGGGGCATTCTCTGCTTCATCACAACACCCCATCTCTGATTATTTTCCTGTAACAGCATGACACCGAGTGGTTTATTCCTTCCATAATTTGCAGCAATCTTGTCGGCTGTCCTGTGCTCGGTAGGCTGCGTAGGCTACTCGCATGATAATGCTGAATCCATGACATCAGACATCCGCACGTCGGTGCTCACGCAACCTCGGCTGTTTAATTCTGATAAAAAAATGTATGATGTATGAACACGCCAGAGCTTGTTTGGCTTCTGAACACACACACACAAAAAAAAAAACCATTCAAGAAAATATATTGGTTGCTGCTCATAAGTGGATGTAGGCTGTAGGCTATGGGAGTTAAATATTAATAATAATTATTCCCTTAAAAAATATTTGAGAAAATGTTTCATTTTTCATGTCATTTGACGTCATTTCATTTTTGCGTTAAAAACGCTCACACCTGAGTAAAAGCACGAGCATGCTGAAGCGTGCACTTTCTAAACACAGCCTGTGGCGCCATCTGGAGGCCATTTCATTAAACACAAGGCATCACGAACACATGACAAGATGTAATGACACGCAAGACACACTGACACTGAGACATGAGAGTGTGAGTGCACGTGCGTGGAGTTAATCAGGTGAGATTACACACCTGACCCTAATCCAGGTAATGACCTTACTGTCAGAGATCTCGTCTCAGACTCACACACAGACACACACACACACACACACACACACACACACACAGAGGAGACACTCTGATCAGCCGTGAGTATGAACCTTTTTCTAAATTGGCGTTATTTAGTTATTTAGTGACTCGATCTGATTCCAAATGTACGATCTCATTAAAAACGGTGGAGGTGAAATAAACCGAGTTATTGTGTCAAAGCAAACAGACAATCAGTCCAGTAATGTGTAGTGATATAATAAACCGTGAGGTATTTAGACTTCCTGAAATCACCTGATAGCTTCTATATATATATATATATATATACACACACACACAGAGAGAAAGAGAAAGAGAGAGAGAGAGAGTGAATGAGAGAGCACCTCTGCTAGCTGTAAAATCCCTAAAACATGCATTTCATGCTCGTATATCCAAACTGAGGTACAAAAGTCATGTTACTGGTATGATATTCTATCAAGCCTAAATAAACGTACATCATTTTCCTCTTACTGTAAAGTATACACTGATCGTGGCTGGCTTAAGGACGAGTTAGAGCTATGAGGTTTATTTCGGTTACCCAAAATCCCTATCGTTTAAAAGATATGATTTTGCATTGATGTATTTGATATTTATCACCATCCACATCATTTCCAGCCTGCAGCCTTTAAACTGTAGGGGCGGAGCCGGAGCGGCAGAGCGATACCACATGAAACAAAGTGGCACCATCATGCAGACGAAAACGTGCTTATGATTAGAAATTCCGTTAATTTCACCTGAATCGTCCTGAAGTGTTCTATTCCGCTTATGCCACAGCAACGTACCAGCAATTACAACTATTTGTTGAATAAAGAGTGACACACGGTTTTTTTTTTATCCATTGATAGTTATATTCTCACTTACAGTAGGTTATAATCGCTCCCTCACCAGCCTCTCCTTTTTTTCTCCCAAAAAATAAACGCAGCTTGCAATGTTGCTGAGAAACCGCAAAACTCTCACCATAAATTTCACCATATCAGTGTATGACTCGTTACTATAGAAACGATGACATACAAGAACAAGCGCATTAATATAAACCTGGGAGGTGCAGCTGCACTACTGGCAGAGCCGCTGCTGCCGACCAATCAGGATGGAGGATTCAGCAGCGCTGTGGTGTAATTATTCATATTTTTAGATTAAATACTCCACCGTCACTGTGCATTAAACCTGTCAGATGTAGATTACGGTGTCTGGATTAAGGGATTGACCCGTCTCTCCTGCAGTGTCCGATGGCACCGGATGAAGCAGTCTCGCTGACATGCCATGCTAAAACCTCAGGGCTTCATCCTCAACACTCCGGTAGCGGCGACAGATTCTCACACACACCTGTCCTCCATCTGTCAATGGCACCTGTTGGAGAAACGCCGGCTCCGCTCACATCCTCCTCCGACGATGATTTTTGTCTCCCGGCTGCTGTGGCTCCAGTGCACGATATCCGTCTCTGGGCGAGGTCCACAGAGAGACAGAGGCAGCTGGAGAACTTTGAGAACTTTCCTCCTCGGCGTCCGCTCAAATTAGCGCCGATAGAGCTCCCCCTGGAGGTGAAGGAGGCTCAGATGCAGAAGACACGCTCCATCTGGAAGGAGGCAGAACATCTGGAGCTGAGTGTTAAGAAAGTGAGCAGTCATGGCAAAGCCCTCCTCCTGCCTGTCAATCAAATTACGGTTGGTCAACGGCTGGCCAAGAAAGAGCTAGATCAAGCAAAACTTTCGATTCGCTCCTCTCCAGATCTCTTCCAAACTCGCCAAAATACGACTTCCATCCAATCGGCACGTGGTAAGGTGAACATCGGCCAATCGGAGGCTCACAAAGCTGGCCTCTCCAAACCGCGCAGGGCTCGGCAGCTTGATGAGGATCAGAGCAAATCCGCAGAGGGATTAAAGGATGATGAGGGCAAACCTGCAGCACCAGGGGCAGCACTGCGCCAGCGGGAGATGGAGAAAGTTCTGGGAAAGTCATCGAGCAGGAATCCGGTGGGAAAAGTGTCTGAGGCGGCGGTGGGGAGAGGGAGCAGAAGGATGGCTGTTTATGGCATCCAGGAAGCTGCACTTTGATACTTTCGCTCTCAGAGGATGTTAGAACTGTCTTTCCACATTCTTTAGTCTGTATATCTCTTCCTCTCTGTCTCGCACCCATTCCCTTTACTCCGCTTTTCTAGCTTGCCATCTGTGTGCGCTCTTTCTCTTGTTATCCTTCTCTTCCTCTTTCTTTAACTTCACCTCTCTCACACATGAAAGTTTCCTATAAAGCATTACTGAGTATTGCATTCTGAAACAGATCTTTCAGTTTAAAAATAAACTGGAATAACCTGGAAGCCCCAGTCACTGGGATGCTATGAAGGAACAAACCACTCTGTGTCATGCTGTTTAAGGGAAATAATCAACAACAGGGGGGTGCGATGAAACCGAGTAACTGTTCATTATTTTCCTATAACAGCGCATCCTGAATAGTTTTATTCCTCTTGTAGCGTGGTGATTTGCCAACAGTTATAATTTGTATTATGTTTATTGTTTATTGCACTGATGATGGAAGCATGAAGTCAACTGTTGAATATATATATATATATATATATAAAAAAAACATATATTGTTGTATTGTGTATAAGTTTATATATAATTTATATAAACTATAAATATTAGTTAGATAAATATAATATTTTGATTATTTATCTGTCCTTACATTTGTAGACATTATAAGAAAGGTTTTTATTTATTTATTTATTTATTTTACACTATTTAATGAATAAGTACATAAAAGTACATACAATTTGATTGGATTTTTATGGGCTACTAAAGTCACCCCTAAGAGAAAACAAACAAACAAACAAACAAACAAACAATTCTTTTTATTATTTTTTATTATTTTATTTTTATTTTTTGTCCTGGGAAACGTCGAAACCCTTGCCCATGGTAATCACATCCATTAGGCAGAAAAACACTGGAATAATCCTTTAATGTCCAGTGTTAGTATTTACAGAGTGTCTCCAAGTCCCTGTACTGATCCAGGTTCAGCTCCTGATATATCCAGAGGAAGAATGTGATCCTAGATGAGTGAGCTCTCGGTGAATCCCTCTGTCAGACGGCGATAAATAAGACGGGGGGATAAAGCGTCTCGCCCGGTCTCAAGCCACAAAGCTTTGCAGCTAACTCCACTTTATTGGCAGCTCAGAGAGGACGAGGTGTTTGGAGCTCTACCTTTAACACTCCGAGTGGCAGGGTATGACAGTTTTTAATCCATGCCTTAATCAGTTCTGTGTCTCACCACCATGCTCCACAGATCCCAGATCAGCTCAGGTGTAATCACACTGCAAAGGAAAATAGCCTCTAAAGACAGAAATAACGAAAGGTGGAATTTATTGCCTTTATACATATCATACATATACACACATGTACAGAACATGCTTAGATTATAAACAAAAAAAAAAAAGTTCTCCACAGATCTTTCGGATAGATAGGAGTTCTTTAAGTTCCTTAAAGGCATACTATCTAGAACCCTAATCAGCATTGTTCTACATACAGGAGATCATACTTAAGGGTTCCAGACTGAACCTGAGCAATAAAATACCTCTCTCATAGCCTGGTTTCAGAGTGGCGTGTCAGCCATGGTTCCTCAAGAGATCTTTGGACAGGTTGAAGGTTTATAGGAAAGGAACCCTGTTATTGTAAGGTTCTTTGTGAAACAGGTTTGGTTTCCTCAGAGGCACAGATCGAAGAACCATGTAAGGAACCTATTTTCTGAGGGTGGACCCCTGTAAACTGTTGAAGGTTAAGGGTTCTACTCAACAGCCCGAGGGTTCTGAAGAGAATTGGCTGTTCAACATGGGTCCAAGGACCTGCGATTTTTAAGGCTGGGAATCGGCGTGGTTTTGTTACCATGGCAACAACTCAAGCAACCGGAATGACTCACGCAGTTGCCAGAATACTCTTGGAAAAAAGGATTGTTAAGGGACCTTGGAATGATTAAGAGTTCTTAACTTCCTAAAAGAGATTCTACTAGGAATTTCGAGTTCTTCGGGAAGTTTACGCTGTACAACGTGACGTGTTTTTGCGTGATTTTGCTTGCGGTTGATAATCAATGACGGGATGAAAACTTAAAGTTACAGCATTTACCTGTGACTGTTACAAAGCGCTGACACTGGAGACTCCTTCCAAAAGTGTTACTTAAACGATGCCTTACAGAAAACTTCACCATATTATTTCGTTTATGTGGCGTGTCCTTTGCACAAGTCCCTGTGAATGAGCTGCTACTATAGAGACAGGACGAGTGCGTTAATATAAACCCGAGCTGCTGTTATAGAAAATTAATGAACATTTTCTGACCAATCAGAATGGAGAATTCAGCATCGCTGTGGGTTAATAAAAAAAAAAAGTCACAAATCGCACACCATCAAATATTCTGTGTACATGTAAATAGCGTATATGAGAGTGTGAATATTTTAAAATGATACATAAAAATGATCAACCCTTCGTGTTGCATATGGCAGGAAAATCGTAAAAGGCGCTGAGAAATGCCGCGTTAATGCACGTGTTCTAACCTGTCAAACCCCCGTCATCAGCCTGGGCTAAAGTTAGCCTGACCTCTGACCTTTCTGTCTCTCAAACACAATGCTCCGCAGCGGAAATAGACAGGCCAGGATTCAGGTTCCTGTCGTCTGCAACTCTAACCATGTTCATGAAGAGACATGACTGCTCATTTCCTCAGCTATAATGCAGATGTGATTTGTGATGTTGGTACAGATGTTGTTGCAGTTTGCCAGTGAGTTGAAGGGAGGAAAGCGGTCTTGGGAAGTGTGTGTGTGTGTGTGTGTGTGTGTGTGTGTGTGTGTGTGTGTGTGTGTGTGTGGATGAGGTCTGTAAAAATACTTTGTGGTTTAAAGCATGTACACCGGGGACATGGAGATGGAAAGAAAGTGAGAGAGCATGGAGCTGCACCTTAGACACAAGACATCTGGCATGGTAAATGTCTTAGTGAACAAGAGTCTCACACACACACACACACACACACACACACACACACACACACACACACAGGTCACAGTGCCATTTATATATTACTTTTACTAACATAAAGCTTATATACATTTTAAACCCAGCTAAAGTGTCAATCAAAAACACCATAGCAATTCCATAGCAACCACCAAGCAACACCTTAGCAACCACCTAGCAACAGCCAGGCAACCATATAACCCTGGCATAACATAACCCTCATAACTTTCTGTTATGTTTCAATTTTTTAACTTCTTAATTCTTCAGACATAATGCTAAGGCATAAAAACATAAAAACCTAAAACAACTTTTTTTTTATAACATTTTAGAGAAATCCCATGATTCCCTACAGAAAAAATGTTGTACGAGGTTCTCTGGTTTTTCCCTTTACCTATGGACGGGGTCCCATGTGGTACCACTTCAGGAAGCTACGAGCCCTCAATTATCCAAAGAACCGCTGAAGGATACTTATTGCTAAGTGTTCATATATAAAAAAAAACCTCTATTCTGTCTAGTTCCTTGAAGCGTTCTCCAGTTTGACCCTCTGAAAGAACCTTTAAATAACCTTCAAAGATTACATGTAGAACCCTACGGTGGGTTCCCCTTCTGAGAGGCTTCCAAGTAGAGCCCCTTCAGCACGCTAAGAATCTTTAGCTCTCCAAAGAACCAGTAAAGGGTACGTTATGCTAGAACCATACATTCGTAGAGAAAACTATTCTATCTAACACCTTAAAGCATTCTTCAGTTCGTCTCTCTGAAGGAACCTTTAAGGATTTTATGTAGACCCTTCCAGGGGTGACCCCCTTCTGAGAGGGTTCCGAGTAGAACTAGAAATAGACTGACCAAACAGACTATTGAAGAACCACGAAGAGTGTACATTCTTAGGAAAAAGGTGCCATTTGGCACCTTTAATGGTTCTCTTGATTGTGCATCTGGGGAACCTTTAAAGATTCTGCGGAGAACCCAATAGATGGTTTCCATTTCTGAGAGATTTCCAAGGTGAAAATCTTTAACTATCCCAAGAACGATTGAAGACAAAGTGTAGAACAATGGTTTCCAGCACCTTAAAGCGTTCTTAATTTTGTCTCTCTGTGACGGAACACTTAACATTTTTATGTACGTGTCTACAGTGTGTTTTGCTTTCCGAGAAGGTTCCAAATAGAACTGCTTTAAGAAACAAAGAACCCACGGACTACCCAAAAGAAACTTTGAAGAACCATCGAAGGGTACTTTTCGCTGAGTTTACAATAAAAATAAAGTCCATCTAGAACCCTAAAGTGTTCTCCAGTTTGCCTCTCTGAAAGTACCTTACAGGAGGTTTCCATTTTTGAGGAGGTTCCAAGTAGAACCCTTGTTGGGATCTAAGAACCTTTAACTACGTAAAGGACTATTAAAAATACCTTTTGCTGAGATTGTATTCTCTTAAAAAAAAGTTTGCATGTAACGCTTTAAAATTTTTTATTTAGACCCTACAGTGGGTTTCCCTTTTGAGAGAGTCCTAAGTAGAACCCTTTAGGAAGATAAGCAACCCTTAACTATCCAAAGAACCCGTTCTGGACTTTTTTTCTGGGAGTGTACATCCTTCCTTACAAAAATCTAGCATCTTAAAGGGTTCTTCAGATTATCCTTCTGGGGAAGCCGTAAAGATTTGATGTGAAAGTATACTCTTTCAGAGATGGTTCCAAATAAAACCTTTGGAACCTTTGGAACCCTTAACTATCCTGGTCCATTTACATCAGAATGTTGCAAAACTTTCAAACTCAAGCACCTCTAGGGTTCTCTAGGGTTTCTTTGTAGAACCTTAAAGCAGGTTTTCTTTTATAACAGGAATGGTTCCACGTAGAACCCTTGTTAGAACCCGTGAAGGGTATTTTAAAGAAACTTTAAAGATTACACCCAGAACCCTACCGTGGATTGAACTTCCTGAGAGAGTCTCGAATAAACCCTGTTTAGGATGCTAAGAACTGTCTTCATCGTGAAGGGTTCTCTGTGATGAGAGTGCACAGTTTCATGTAGGGCTTTGTGAGTCCACGACCTAAACATGAGCTCGGAGCAGCTGGGAGACAGGAAGAGAAAGTCGTGAGTGTTTGTTACTTTAGACTCGTGTGTCAAGGTGCATGCGTCAGTCTATAAACTGCACATCTCCCTGAAAAATGATTTATATACAAATATATCATAAATTCTGTCATTTATTTATTTATTTAGAACAATGTTCTGTTATTTATTCTATTTTATTCTATTTATTATATATTTTATTTGTTATAAAAGG
The DNA here is from genome assembly GCA_022985145.1 of Pangasius djambal. Taxonomy (NCBI): domain Eukaryota; kingdom Metazoa; phylum Chordata; class Actinopteri; order Siluriformes; family Pangasiidae; genus Pangasius; species Pangasius djambal. Next base: position 2,910,480 of record CM040983.1, on the reverse strand, counting down.
ACTGAGATATGTTTTTTAAATATAACACAATATTATGCCATTTATTTATTTATTTATTTATTTATTTATTTATTTATTTATTTATTTATTTATTTATAACAATGCTCTGTGTTATTTATTCTATTTTATTCTATTTATTATATATTTTATTTGTTATAAAAGGACTGAGATATGTTTTTTAAATATAACACAATATTATGCCATTTATTTATTTATTTATTCATTTATTTATTTATTCATTTATTCATTCATTTATTTATTTATTTATTTATTTATTACAATGCTCTGTGTTATTTATTCTATTTTATTCTATTTATTATATATTTTATTTGTTATAAAAGGACTGAGATATGTTTTTTAAATATAACACAATATTATGCCATTTATTTATTTATTTATTTATTTATTTATTTATTCATTTATTCATTCATTTATTTATTTATTTATTTATTTATTACAATGCTCTGTGTTATTTATTCTATTTTATTCTATTTATTATATATTTTATTTGTTATAAAAGGACTGAGATATGTTTTTTAAATATAACACAATATTATGTTATTTATTTATTTATTTATTTATTTATTACAATGTTATTTATTTATTTATTTATTTATTTATTCATTACAATGTTAAATACATTGTATTTATGTATTTGTTTATTTAGTACAATGTTATTTATTTATTTATTTATTTATTTATTTATTTATTTATCGATGTAGAACAATGTTGCGTGATATTTATATATCTCAGTCCTTTCATTTTTTTTCGGATATAATACAACTTTAGCGATGCAGATGCTGAGGCCTCTCCAGACATGACATTCTTTTTTGAAAATACAGCACACTTATTTGTATACCTACATTTTTGGGATGGATTTTTGGAACACAATTCATGATGTTTATACTGAATAGCTCAAATTTTTCTTTGTGAAATTGATAAACTAACACACACGGTTAGTGTGTTATCCACACACACACACACACACACACACACACACACACACACTGGGGAGGAACCCAGAGGGTGTGGTATCCTGATACACGTTGGTAGTAAAGGAAAGAAACAGAAAGAATGAGAGTGAGAGATGAAGAAGGACAAAAATATCCAGGAATCTCGCTCTATAATTGGCCGAGTCTGTCAGGCCCTTTTTTGATGTGAGGTTGCGCGCCCAGCCACCTCGTCCCCACTGAAACCTTATCCTCTGAACACAGGTTCCACCCCTCCCACGCCCCTGCACAGTGACACTGCTGCCTCTCTCTCTCGCTCACACACACACTTTCACACACTTACACACACACACTCCACCACCTCTCACTACACACACACACATCTGTGGATTACTCTCGCTCTCTCAGTGTGTATATGTGTGTGTGTGTGTGTGTGTGTGTGTGAGTAAGGGGGATTTCAACACCTGTAGAGGGTCAGCATCAGAGGATGAGGATGCATGGAAGTTGAAGAGTGTGAGTGTGTGTGTTTAAGTGTGTGTGAGGGCTGGAGAAGGTTCTCCATTCAGCATTGATTACACAGGTAAGGATGGACCATCTTTCACATATATAGAGATACTGTGTTCTGCAGTTTGTGTCTCTAAAGAACCCTTAAAGATTGACTGTAGAATCCTACAGTGCGTTTCCCTTTCTGAGAAGGTTCTCTGAAGTTGGTGTTTTTTTAATATTTTGTTGGTTGACAAACCTTCTGGCACAAGTTAAGGCTTCAGGATGCTAAGAACCCTTAAATATCCAAAGAACAACTGAAAAATCCTTGAATGGTACTTTTTGCTCAGATTTATAGAAAAACAAATTCCATCTAGCACCTTAAAGCGTTCTCCAGATTGTGTTTTTGAACACTTAAGTATCTAAAGGACCCTTGAAGAGTACTTTTTTTTTTTTTGCTAAGCAATAGTTCTTAGGCTCTAAAAGAGACACAAAGACATTAAGGGTTCCTTCAGAGACAAACTGGAGAACTCGTACAGGTATGAACAGACCACCTCTTCCCCTCTGAGTGGGTTCCAAGTAGAACTTTTTGAGGAAGCTAAGATCCCTTAACTATCTAAAGAACTATTGAAGGGTACTTTTTTTGCTAAGAGTGTACATTCATAGAAAATAAGCATACTTCTAGAAGCATAAAAGTTTGTCTCTCTGAAGGAACCCTTAAAGAACCTACGTACAGCACTTTTGGGAGGCTAAGAACCCTTAACTATCCAAAGAAACTTTAAAGCGTTCTCTAGTTTGTCTCCCTGAAGGAAACCTTAAAGATTCTATGTAGAACCTTGCGCTTCCCTTTCTGAAGGAGATCCAAATAGAACCTCTTAAGGAAGCTAAGGACCATTAACTATCTAAAGAACCCTTCTTAGAAAAATACAATTGTGTCCAGCAACATTGTCTGGTTTGTCTCTCTGAAGGAAACTTTAAAGATTGTATGTAGAATCTTTCTGAGAGGGGTCCAGGTAGAACCTCTTTGGTTAAGCTAAAGTCCATGAACTGCCCAAAGAACCGTTGATGGGCATTTTGCTAAGACTGACCATTCTTGGACCAAGGGTTGCATCTAGTAGCTTACGGCATTCTCCAGTTTGTCTCTCTGAAGGAAACCTTAAAGATCTTATGTAGAACCTGACAGTGGGTTTTGTTTTTAGAGAAGGTTCCTAGCAGAACCTCATTAGAACGCTAAGTTCTCTTTATGACAGTGTTCTTGCATTTGGACAGACGTGTTTTGTGATAGAAGTTGGTGATTATTTTTTTTCTGTTTCTGAGACTTCAGCAACCTGATGTTCCGTAGTTGCGGTTCTTCCTCAAGTTTTTTTTT
>CM040983.1:2866002-2877583 GCA_022985145.1 Pangasius djambal | reverse complement strand
CTTAAATGATTAGCTTCTAAAGGATCAGCTTCTAAAGGATCAGCTTCTTAAATGAGAACTTTCTTAACTGAACTGCTTCTTAAATTATTACAGCCATCTCTGTCTCTCCAGATCCTGTACAGAAAAGTACCGCATAATAATAATGTGTGTGTGTGTGTGTGTGTGTGTGTGTTTGTGTGTGTGTGTGTGTGTGTGTGTGTCTCTCAGTGCCCTAAGCAGGTGGTCACTGAACCCACCCCTATTTTAATCCCGACCCCGACTCCTACGAGTGGAGAGCAGAAGAGTGGAGAACACACCGTCAACTGTTCCTGCGCCGCAGGGGAGAGGGTAAGACCCTGAAGCCTAGGGGTCAAAGGTCAAGAGCGCATTAGGAAAACTGGATCATGAATAAATGGACACAAATGGATGAAAATGAAACCAAGCATACGGCTGCGATATATTTACACTCTGACGATGTAAATATCACACGTACCGTATGGTTGGATGGCAATTTCTCATCTGCTTCTCTCTCTTTTATCACTCTTCGCTGTCTCTCTCTCTTTTTCTCTCTCTTTTTCTCACTATCTACAGGGTGAGACAGGTCTGCCTGGTGCTCAAGGCCCTAAGGGTGAAAAGGTCATAAAGCAGTCGCTTTAATTGAGCTGATATTTTAAAGGAGTTTGTGTGTTATATCGTCTGCTTGCTGTCCCGCAGGCACGTCTTCTTCAACTCTGTCCTCTAAACTGTACATCCACAGGGAGATCCGGGCCTTCAGGGTACGCCAGGACCACAAGGACCCAAAGGGCCGAAAGGAGAACCTGTAGGAAAAAGTGATTTCTTACTAATTAACGTGACTTCGGTTACCTTAGCACTAAAAGACAGGTCTACTTGATGCTAGACATGTTCGCATAATTAACTAGTAACTTATTGTACACACACTTTTATCCCTGTTTTTTTCACTTACATGATGCTGGTGCTGTTCGGAGAACCAGAGAACCTTATTTAAAAAAAAAAAAAAACAATACAACTGCTATACAACTTAAAGTAATTTATTTAACAAACGCATTAACGGTTTTATAATTGACAGTTTATACTCACTCAGAGATATTAAATGTTATTATCAAAGTCAGTAATTTATAAGCTCTTTAGAACGTGTCTTACAATAAATGTAGCTGTGGCATGCAGGAGAGCTGATGTTAGCTAGTGTGCAATGCAGCTGTACGTAAAAGCTTGGGTTCTTCACAGCTGGCTAGCTGGCTAGCTATGAAATACGTACAATCAAAAGTATATCCAGGAAGTGAATTTTTTTAAAGTTCTTGTTTTGTGTAGGCTACAGGTTCTCATCCATTTGTGCATCATACTGTGCACCTGAAAGGGTTCTCTGGTTAGTCTTTTTTGCGGGTGGGTTCTATGCGGATATCACAGAGGGTTCCACGTAGAACCTCTTCTAGAAGCTAAAATCCATCTTACCCATCTAAAGAACCCTTAAAAAGCCTCTTTTTTTTGGGAAAAAGTACCCTGGCAGTCTTGTAAATATTATTCGAGTTGTTGCCACGGTAACAAAATGACGCCATATCTTAGCTTAGTTCTAGAGCAAGCCAGTTTTTTTTTTTTTTTTTTTTTTTTTTTAAAAAAAGGAAAAGCGGAGAACTAGATTATGTATCGACTGTGGAATCATCACCCGCACCAGAAACTAAGAATTTTTAACCAATAATCAACCCAGAACCCTTAAGAAACCTTGGAAACATATTGTCGCCACGGTAACTAAATGACGCTGCCTCCAAGCCTCACAATCACACAGTCGGTCCTTATTTTAGAGCTAGCCAGTTCTGCCGGCGTTGAAAAAGGAAAAGTCATTAATGACACGTGAAAGGAATGAGTTTAGTTTTTAATCACGTGTACGTTTGCATTTGAATTCATATTTACAGAAAAGCACACCGTCATTCAACCACAGGAAAGTGATACTCGGCTAAATGAACTGGTGTATTAGCGCTGATGATGGGTCGTTGAATATTATGAAGCATTTGGTAAACAAACAAACAAATAAAAATGTTTATTCAGCACGTTTAAGGATCACAGTAAATCAGTAATTATAGAAATTAAAATGAATTAATTTTAATTAAGTCAAATGAATTATAATTGGATTTTAACTAAGAATTATATAACAGTATATAAATATATGTATAATTGGTCATAATCATTTAGAATTGTGATTATTGATTATTATTAGTAGTAATTTTAGTAGTTATAGTAACCACAGTAATAATAATAATAATAATAATAATAATAATAATAATAATAATGTGAAGAAGAGTGTATTGTATAAAGCAGCCTTAAAACTCACACGAATTAAAAGAGTTCGTAAAAGAGATTATTTCAAAGATAATATGCTGTGATTTCTATTTTTCCATCTGTGCTGCTTCTCTCTCTCTCTCTCTCTCTCTCTCTCTCTCTCTCTCTCTGCCTGGAGAATAATCGATCGGTGTTGATGGATTATTTGCAGGGCAAGGCGCTCTCTATCAAAGGAGATAGAGGCGAGAAGGTAAGATCATGGATTTACCAGACAAACTCCTCAGTGTGGATTAAACACGGCATGGCATGCTAATGTCCCGTGTCCTTATCCATGTGTGTGTGTGTGTGTGTGTGTGCATGTTACATCTTACAGTTACAGCAGGCAACATGAGTGAGGATATGTCTCTACAGGAATAAGATATAGTGTCTGTGTAAAGTGAACTGTAGCCACACCCTCACGTGCAGGCAGCTCACACACACGTTTACTAGGTGGATGAAGTTGCTGGAGCTCCTGCACCGTGTGGGTGGAGGAAACGGAAAACTCAGCATATTTTTGATGTCGGAATTACGGGTGCGCTGACCATGAGGGCGTTCAGCACACACACACACACACACACACACACACACACACTGTTGAGGAGAGCTGGCTGGGAGCAGAAACGTCTGTCCTGAAAATACACCAGAATCGTCCTGAGCTATTTCAGCTCTTTGAGAAACAGCTGAGTGCAGAAAAGAAAATAGCACCAGAACTTTCTCTTGCTAAGATGTTAGTAATGAGTCAGTTAGTCTTCCGCTGAGCCCCAAACAAAACACAACAAAACAAAACAAGGCAAAACAAAACATAACAAGGCAAAACACAACAAAACAAGGCAAAACACAACAAAACACACACACGTTATATGAGTGATCATCTGTTTTTTTTTGCTTTTTTTAATTCCATACAGTTTAGCTCCAACTCTTATTAATGAATTAGTTTGTTTATTTGTTTGTTTGTTTGTTTACCCCAACGATTTGTTGTTCTGCCCAAAAAAACACATTTAACACAACATCAAAATTCACACAACATTACAAAATATGCTTTATATTAAAACTACTATTTCTTTTAACTGTAATCAGGCTTTTTTAATTTTATGATGAAATTGTAGAGAGATAGTATAAACTGTAAAGTATAAACTGTAAAGTATAAACTGTAAAGTATATACTATACAGTATAAACCATAAAGTGTAAACTATACAGTATAAACTATACAGTATAAACTGTAAAGTATAAACTATACAGTATAAACTGTAAAGTATAAACTGTAAAGTATATACTATACAGTATAAACCATAAAGTGTAAACTATACAGTATAAACTGTAAAGTATGAACTGTAAAGTATAAACTATAAAGTATAAACTGTAAAGTATAAACTGTAAAGTATAAAGTATAAACTATACAGTATAAACTGTAAAGTATAAACTGTAAAGTATAAACTATACAGTATAAACCATAAAGTGTAAACTATACAGTATAAACTGTAAAGTATAAACTATACAGTATAAACTGTAAAGTATAAAGTATAAACTGTAAAGTATAAACTGTAAAGTATATACTATACAGTATAAACCATAAAGTGTAAACTATACAGTATAAACTGTAAAGTATAAACTATACAGTATAAACTGTAAAGTATAAACTATACAGTATAAACTGTAAAGTATAAAGTATAAACTGTAAAGTATAAACTGTAAAGTATATACTATACAGTATAAACCATAAAGTGTAAACTATACAGTATAAACTGTAAAGTATAAACTATACAGTATAAACTATAAAGTGTAAACTATACAGTATAAACTGTAAAGTATAAACTGTAAAGTATAAACTGTAAAGTATAAACTATAAAGGATAAACTATACAGTATAAACTATAAAGTATAAACTGTAAAGTATAAACTGTAAAGTATAAACTATACAGTAGACATAAACTCTACTCTTCATGGCAACCATTTTATGCATCCATTGTTGTATATATCACATTTCACTTTATTCACAAATCTAATCTTATCTTAAATAAAGGACTCTTTTAAATAAAGAGCTGGCCTTCAGATGCAGTACAGATTTCTTCTGAGCTGATTATTGATTGATATACACGTATTTATTTATTTATTTATTTATTTATTTATTTATTTTAACTTAAGGCATTAGCGCTTGTTATTTTGGAATGTTAGGATATCAGATCCTCAGTGCACTACCTGCTTTTTTTTTATTTGTATTTATTTATTTATTTCATTTTTATTTTTAATTTAATTTATTTTTTTTTAATGCAACACAATTTAAATAAGTGAATATTATTTAAATGAATGTAATAATTACGCATTATGACTGCAGAGCTCATCCCTAACCCTCGTCTTTATAACTTGCTACATAAAATCACGCCACGGCCAAAATGTACAGATTTGTGAGCATGAAACAATGTTGACGTATTTTCTTTAAAAAATATTTATTTATTTATTTATTTATTTTTATGCGTGTGTGTGTGTGTGTGTGTGTGTGTGTGTGTGTATGTTCTGGTTTAACTTCATCACTTACTGAGAGAACATAGAGCCTATAGCCACACAGCCACATTCTAACTGCATTGTTTTTCAGTATACACACAGATTTTATTAGATGTTCTGCGTGTTGTGTGTTGTGCTTGATGTGTGTTGTGTGTGCTCTGTGTTGTGTGTTGTGTGTGCTCTGTGTGTTGTGTGTTGTGCTTGATGTGTGTTGTGTGTGCTCTGTGTTGTGTGTTGTGTGTGCTCTGTGTTGTGTGTTGTGCTTGATGTGTGTTGTGTGTGCTCTGTGTGTTGTGTGTTGTGCTTGATGTGTGTTGTGCGTGCTCTCTGTGTTGTGTGTTGTGCTTGATGTGTGTTGTGCGTGCTCTCTGTGCTTGTGTGAATGAGGCTGAGTGTTGTTCTTCTGAGGAGTTTGCTGGTTAAACTGCATGAAGCCACAAACGCATGTGTGTTTGAGGCGCTTTAAATGTTCTTTAAAGGAACGCTCTGACCTAGCAATGCTAATGCGGCTAACGAGGACGGAACGCTAGCGTCCAGCAGTTAGCATGGCTTTATTTTAGAGACCCTGAGATTTCCGTCAGCCATCATTCGCATTATTAGTACAGTGGAGAGTTCCTTTAGCGCTGTCCGTTTGAACGTTTTCATCCCCATTTCATGTGTTAATAAATGTTTGTGAGTTTGTTGTCTTCTAACAAGGTTTGTTTTTGTGTACACATTGTGTATGAACTGTGTGTAAACTGATATCAGATCGTATTACTTGTGATATTATTGGGGTTTGTCTGAAGGTCATCTTCTAGTGTACCATTAAAGAGGATAAAAACAATGTCACGTCAGTGGAGCAATGAAGCCTTGGATAAATAGCAGCACTAATTAGACACTGTCTCACACACACACACACACACACGTCGCTGTAGTACAGAGCTCACTTGCGTCAGTGTGCCTTAATTACAGGCCTGCGTTCTTCAGCCCATAAAAACGCTGCTCAGTTGCATCTGCTCACCGCGTTTCAGTTATATTTGCTATATATTGTGCGTTGATTGTTGAGATTTTCAACACATACAGCAATTGCTTACACCACAGCGCTGTACAATTCTGGATTCTGATTGGTCAGAACGTGACATACCGACGCCCCCGTTCTAATACGCTATGGTTTCCGTGGTAACGGCTCAGTCACAGGGATGCGTACAGCACACGCTCCACATAAGCACATTAAATAATCGTGTGTAATCATCGATACGGTGAAGTCTTCTGTGAGGAGGTGTTTACTTAACACTTGTGGAAGGAGTCTCCAGTGTCAGCGCTTTGTAACAGCCAGAGGTAAAGCTGTAACTTTACGTTTTAGAGGCGTTTGTGTGTGTGTTTTTTTTTAATTTGTAAATGAGAACAGGAGCTAACTTGTTTTGCGAACATTAAATGTAGCTATAAATGGATAAAAAGTATGATTTTTTTTTTAAATAAATAAAAATCGCAATTGTTAATAAATGGCTGTGGTGCGAGAGGACGAAAAAGCTACAGGATGTGCTGGAAAATAAAAACCTCCACTGTGGTAAGGGGTAGCTCTGTGTCGCTGATCGTTGATTATGTTCCTGTAGCAGCACAACACTGCGTGTTTTATTCCTTCACATCAGCACGCCATTTAAGAGACTCCTGACACACATCTGTTCGTTTTCCCGACATGACTTTGTCCACAGGGAGACAGCGGAGAGCCAGGTCAGCCTGGGGTCAGAGGTGACAATGGTGAGAGGGTAAGAAACACAGACAAGCTCAATCACTTTAAGATTACGGATCTGTAAGATTTGTATAGATTTGAGTGTTGTGTAGCTCCTTCAGCGATGCTAATACACTCTGTAGGGATTGGAAGGCCTCCCGGGACTCGCTGGCAAACAGGGAGACAAAGGAGCGCAGGTCAGGAAAAACTGTGTGTGTGAATTCTGGGTGTGTGGACGTGGGTCGGAAATGATTCATCCTAATCACGAGGTCATGTTCCTGTCTGTTTCAGGGTGAGAAGGGATCTGCTGGAGCTCCTGGCTTATCTGGACCACTCGGACCACAGGTGACTTTTAGCTACAGCTTCTCAGAACCAGGACGTTGTCTATTTGTATCTCAAAGGTTGAATAAGACATTAATGTTGTCCGATTGGTCGGATTCTGATCAGTCGTCGGGTGTTGATTCGTTTTCCGTAACAGCAGCTCTGATAGTAGTGCAGCTGCGAAAATCGCAGGTTCATATTCATAAGCTGCCGTTTCTATAGTAACAGCTCATGGACGCTCCACATAAACAGATTTTAAAAATGCATTGATATGGTGAAGTTTCGTCCAGGGTAAGGAGATGTTTATTTAACATCTATGGGGTTTATGGAAGGAGTCTCCAGTTTCAGCGCTTTGTAACAGTCACATGTAAAGCTGTAAATAAAAAAAAAATACAGTGTGTATTTAAAAGAAATTTAAGAGAAATTAAAAAAAAAAAAAAAAAAAAAGGTTCTGTGAGAGTTTGCCTATGAAAAGGCTTCCAGGTAGAACGTTTTTAGGATGTGAAGAACCCTCTGGAGGAAAGATTTATTGTTTATTTATTTATTTATTCGTGTAGGGTATCCAAGGTGACATGGGACACCCTGGAGTGCCTGGTCCCAAAGGTGTTTCCGTAAGTAGACACTGTGTAATTAATCTCTAATCTGTGACTCCACCTTTAATCCGGGAGCCCATTTTCTCTGTTCTGATGGCACTCATATGATAAAGTGCTAATTATGAAGTTTTAATGACACTGGTGTATTGAATTTAACCGCTTCAAAGCTGATTCAGTCACATGACTTTCATCCGTGATGTATGTTCGGTGCGTGTGAAGTGGAATTACGGCTGGATTAGCGCGCTATCTGTGCTTTTCTTTTAAGACAGAATTTGGCTTTAAATCGAAAAGACATATGCTTTTCTTATGAGAATTTAACCCTTTCATCTCTCTCTCTCTCTCTCTCTCTCTCTCTGTGTGTGTGATCAGGGTGATCCAGGTAAAAAAGGAGAAAAAGGAACAGCAGGAGAGAGGGTAAGAACCGCTTACTCAGTCAAATCCTGGTGCAACTCAAAGCAAAACACTGCATATTTGTGTGAAATGTGTGTTCCTGTGTGTATACACTGATAGCTCGAACAGATACGGCTGCACTGATGTAATCTCCAGATTTTCCTTTTAGTCCTGCGAGTGAGACGTGGGCACTCGACTGCTTACAGATCCACTCTCTATCGTCGATCATCTTTTATTCCTCCCCAGCGATCGTCCTCTTATTGCGCTCCTCTCATCGCCCACTGTTTCCTGTTTCACTGTTTAGTGTCATTATTATTTCATTGAAACTGAAAACACTAAATACTTGTTTGTTTGTTTGTTTGTTTTTTGTACATAATTCTAATTTTTATGACTCGGTTTTTATGACTAGGATTTTAGGACGTAAACTAAAAGCACGTTTGTTTTAGATACACTGACGACTTACTTAACTGGCATACATGATACTTTTCCAAGTATTTATCTAATTTACAGTTAAAACAAAGAGATAATGCAAGCGCATAGCTAGGCGGTAACAATATTTACACGGCTAATACAAGCTGCGTTCACACTTGCGGTTTATTTAATTATTTGTTTCATTGTATGTAATCCTACTGGACGTGCCTGCAAGGTCATTTTGTAATTGAACAAAAATTGTTTGTTTTTTTTCGCTTCTTCTACTAAAACATTTTCTGTCATCGCGAAATATAGAAGACAGCATCGTGAGACAAGCCAGAACAAATCCAGTTTCCCAGATTTTTGATATGCAGAACGGTTCATCCATAACGTGCAAACGAATGTGACGGCTAAGTCGCCGAACAGGAAGTGATGGCATACCTCAGCAATGTCCTTACGTATTGACACCAAGCTTGTCACATATATTTAACACCATGAATTCATGTTAGCAAACAAGCTTCGGGTTTATTTCCAACTTGGGAGGGCTACTGAACACAAGAAGTGAGGCAATATATCAGCAATGGCTGGAGGTTTCGCCTTCAAATTTAGAGAATCTCCTTGGGAACGAGTTTTGGGAACAAGTGACAAAAAGTGCTTGGCCCCCTTAATCGCTGTAATAATAATAATAACACAGTTTTAAAGTTTTTTTTTTTCTTTTTATGATTTATTTTTGTCGAACTTAACAATTAATGTTATTATTGCTTTTTTTTATTTAAACTATTGTTAATGTTTTATATTCTGCAAACACAATACAATACTTTATGCTGCATTTGTAATGTACAGTATATCATTGTTGATATTATTTAGGGTCTCCCAGGGTTAGATGGTTTCCCCGGCAAACCTGGAGTTCCAGGAAAAGACGTGAGTACAGTGTAGGAGCGTATTATACGTGCACTTGTAAATGTACGGTGTTGGAAAATGTGTACAATAATGATTTTTTTTGTTTGTTTCAAAAATGAACAGGGTCTGGCGGGTCTGTCTGGTGCACCCGGACCACACGGGGTTAAAGGAGAAAAGGTATGGAGAGAGAACAAGGTTAAGTGCAATGATTAGATTATATTAAACTGCAAAACCTTAAACCTGCAAATGTGTGTGTGTGTGTGTTAGGGTGAGAGAGGTCCTGCTGGAATACCTGGAGATGTGGTGAGTCATTTCTCGAGTCATATGAGTCGATTCGCTCAGTTGCACAGTGTTGCACATGCTGCCACCTGAGACAGGCAATAAACAGCTTAAGTCATATAAAATAACTAATAATCATTGCTACTTTGTGTTATTTTTATAAACTGCTTGTACATCCACGTTTAAATGAAATGGTTGAAATCTGCAGCTTGGATCATATGTGTTTGAACAGGAGTCATTTGACTGATAAAATCAATTGATTCCCCGAACGAAAGAGGAGTAAATCTAAGCCCAAATGATTCACTGATTCAGAGATTCACCTGATGAATGAGAGAGAATCTGACTCATGAATGAATGATTCACTGAATCAAACACTGATTCACTGAACGAGACATGAGCGAATGTCAGTCTTGATTTGTGAACCAGTGCTGATTCTCTGAACATGAGTGGAGTGAACCTTGAGCTAAAGAAATTCCTGACTCAAGCACTGATTCAGTGAGCAAGAGAAGAGCGAATCGCAGTCTTGAATGAAAGATTCACTGAATCAAACACTGATTCATGGAGAGAAGTGAATCACCATCAAGCTTCATAAAGCCCTGATGGTTTTGTAGGAAGTGCAGGATTTCTCTTTACTGCAGAAACGGCTATTATTAATAAGAATTTAAAAATAATAATAATAGTTATGGTCATGTCACTAATAATAACTATAATATTGTTCTGCTGTGTTGTTTCAGGTGCAAATGGCAGGACTGAAGGGAGAAAATGTGAGTACTAAACAATAAATGTAGCTAAATAATTCTCATTTGATTTTTTTTTTAAAAAATATTTAAATAAATTGTATTTATTTCCAGGGCTTCCCAGGACCACCCGGTCCTCCTGGAGCAGACGGACCCCCTGGACCCCCTGTAAGATTCTCTCCTTTCGTGTGTTTTTAGATGCAGTGCACATGGGCGTGGTCTATAGCACACAGGCGTGGCCTATAGCTCATGGGCGTGGCCTATAGCTCATGGGCGTGGCCTATAGCTAGCTGACTCACATGTAGCAGGATGTAGATTAACGCTGTGGGCGTGGCTTCCCATCATGCCTTATGAGAGAGGAAAGCGTAGCATCACTGCATGTGTGCTTTGCCGTTTTAGTGAATCGATGCATTGGGCCCCCAATAAGCTTCAGTCGAGCTTTTATCGCAGGAGTGTGTGATATAAATAGTATTGGAACACAGCCGGAGTGTCTGTGAATATCACACATAAGACATAAAAGCAGGCTGTGATTGAGCACACTATACAACACTCCTCATATCAACACTATGCTGCAGTGGATCCAGGCCCTGTGTGTTCTATATCTACCTTTGCTTTTTAAAAATAATTATTTATTATTTTCTTTTATAAACAAATTGAACAGATACATGAAAAAGATATGAAAAACAGGACAATGTTTATATGTTATTTTATTGTGTTGATCAGGGCCCAGCTGGTCCACCTGGAGAGCCGGGAATCCCAGGGGAAATCGGACAAAGGGTGAGGAGTTCTACACAAAACAGCTGAACTGTGTGTGTGTGTGTGTGTGTGTGTGTGTGTGTGTGTGTTTTGGCTCTGAGATAATCGCTCAAATAAAGTGTAATTGTTGCATTTGTCCAGCAGGTGACAGCACAGTCAGTTTTTGCCTTTTCTTTTCTTTTCTTTTCTTTTCTTTTCTTTTCTTTTCTTTTCTCTTTTGCGATTTTTTTATTCTCCTTTTTTTATTTGTTTTCCTTTCCCCTTCCTTTTTTCTTTTCTTTTTTCCTTTCCTTTCCTTTCCTTTCCTTTCTCTCTGTTGTCTGTAGCTGTTAACTGTGTGTATTTTTTCCTCTGTCTAGGGAAAGAAAGGAGAAGGAGGACTTCCTGGCGTTGATGGTCTCCCTGGACCACCGGTAACAACAGCAGTGATATTAAACACCATGAGTGCTTTCGCAAATAACTTCTCACTGTGAGAAAGTCAAACATAGTCAAATCTTAGGATAAACCAACCAACCAAACCAAACCAAACCAACCAAACCAAACCAACCAAACCAACCAACCAACCAACCAACCAACCAAACCAAACCAAACCAACCAACCAACCAACCAACCAACCAACCAACCAACCAACCAAACCAAACCAACCAACCAACCAACCAACCAACCAACCAACCAAC
>CM040983.1:2856748-2865902 GCA_022985145.1 Pangasius djambal | reverse complement strand
AACCAACCAACCAACCAAACCAACCAAACCAACCAAACCAAACCAAACCAAACCAACCAACCAACCAAACACACTTCCTAACATTAGCCAAATGCTTTGCCCTGTTCTTTTCCCCCAGCAGGTGGATGATAGCAGGGGTGATATTGTCAGTGTGTAGCCCTCAGGCAGACGTTACTGTACCATTAAATCCTCCATCGGCTTATTTTCCAATAACAAATGTCTTATAATGAAAAACAGGACTGACTGCACTGACACTGTGTAAATAATACGTTAGCTTTTATACTGTACTTTCATTATTAAGATTTCAAAATGTTTATCTTACCTTAATTATTTTATTTCTATATATTTTATTATACATATTTAGTTCTATATTTTTAATTTGTTTGAGCAATATTAATTTTATATTTATATAATTTAAAGTTAAACATTTTAAAGTTGAATTACAAAAGTGACAATCTTAATAAATCGTTCTAAAGAGAAAAGTTAGACATGTAAGTGATCAGAGAATATAACCATCACATTCAAAATGGGGTGTGCAAACTTTTGCACTGATGTCACATGCCTTTTTTGATCAATTACGTTGCTGGTGGTAATAAAAGAACATCTTTAAATCCTAATGTATTATTTTTATTTTACCTTACCTTATTTTATTTTGATATTTTTATATTTTTATAAAGATATTATTATCTTTTTTTTTTTTTTTTTTTTAAGAACTTTGGCAAGGCAACATGAAGGCAAAATGATTTGTTTAAATTCTAATTGAAATTGTGTGTGTGTGTGTGTGTGTGTGTGTGTGTGTGTGTGTGTGTGTGTGTGTGATTAGGGTCCTGCAGGCCCCCCCGGACCTCCTGGGAGTCCGGGTCAGACTGGACTTCCTGTATGTTTACTCTTATCAGTAACACATTATTACACGTTTATAATAAAATAATAAAATCACACATAAGCTACAGTATGAATGACAATGAGCAATAAAATTCAGATTACCTCTTTGACTTTTGTTTGCTGCCTTTATCGTTTCTACAGGGATTACCGGGAGAAATCGGATTCCCTGGAAAACACGGAGAGGCTGGAAAACCTGTAAGTCACCGGATTAAGTCACTGTGAACGTTGCAAATACAAAAACAAAACAAAACAAAACCAAAAAAAAAAACACGCTTAAACATTGGTGTGTGTTGAAGGGTCTGCCAGGGAAGGACGGCATCGATGGTCAACCTGGAAATGACGGAGAGAAAGTAAGTGCCCCCCATGATGTCACATCATTTAGTTTTATCTTCTCGTAGATGAAGCTTGAGCTATTTTCCAAAACAGATCATAGTTCAATCACAGAATCACATGATTGTATCCCCGATTGTTACTGAACGGGAAAAAGGAAAATGTACCTGAATTTTATTTTAAATAAGTTCAATATTGTATTACAAAAGTGAGGATCGAGAAGCTGTTCTGAGGATGTGAAAGAAGCTGGAGGTGGTAATAAAGAGAACAGCTAGACATATAAGTGATTAAAGAATATATCTATATCTCATTCAAAATGGGGTGTCCAAACTTTTGCACTGATGTCACATGCAACTTTTGATCATTTTTGTTGCTGGCGGTAATAAAGGAACATCTTTAAATCCTAACACTCTACATATCTTGCTGCTATAAACGTCACTTTTTTCCCTTTGTGTTTTTAATTTTTTAGTAAGGGTGTACAAACTTTTTCATTCACCTTATATAGAAGTATTATAAAAGGTGTTCTTATAGTTTTAGAGTCACAGTTTGTAGGTTTATTATGTATTACTGTGTGTTTACTGACACATCAGTATGAAATATGAGTATATTAATAACAGGGGTGATCTTACGCAGTTAAACATGGAAAATGTGAAAGCTAGCGTTATTACTTATCTGAATCTATAAAACATTTGCTGATCAATTCATTAATCAGAAGTAAAATGTCCTTTAAATACATAATATTTGGCATTAGGTAGAATAAGATTTGCTGGCTAGTCAGTTATGTTAGCTACTGGAATTGATGCTAGTGTAACCTAGCATTAGCAAAGAAAACAGGCTAATTTAGTTAGTTCATGTTAGCAAATAAGCACAAGCTTTTCAAATCAGATGGAGTTCATGTTTTCTTCATTTTGTACAAGTCTTTGTTTACTTGAAACATTTCAGTGAGGTAGCACTAGGGCTTATCCATATCCAGATGCTCACAGATAGCTATAGCGCTAACCACTGTACACTGTGTAGCATAAGAAGGTCACTACAGGTGATGAATTGATTCATGATTCTTCCAGATTTTGTACCAAGTACTTTGAAGGTCTGAATAAGGAGTACAAAAGTAACGTGAAAATACGCCGACATAATAGTTATTGTAACTTGAGAAAGAAATGCAGTTATTTGAGTATTTTCCACCCCTAGTCATTATATTTAATACATTAATATATTTTTTTTTTCAGGGACCAAGAGGTGAACCGGGGCTGGATGGCTTCCCTGGAAAACCTGGTCCAAAGGTGATCCCACTTCCTGTCTGAGCATCTGTATAAGCATGGAATTGTCTCACATGCATGGAGATTAAAAATATAATATTGGATTATTAATGATTATATGGATTTATGACTCAGGGTGATGAAGGACCTCCAGGACCCAGAGGACCTCCAGGAGACAGGGTGAGCTCTCACTGAAAACTAAAATAATCCTAAACACATCACATTAAGAACCATGACAATGAGATGTCTACCTCTCTCTCTCTCTCTCTCTCTCTCTGTGTCAGGGTGAGAGCGGTCTATCTGGTGAAGCTGGTGTAATGGGACCGAGAGGAGAAAGAGGAGTGCAGGTAGGTTCCCACTATCACAACTCACCTCCCAAGCCTCACAGGGTCCATTTAAGACATGTTGCAAATGCGATAATCACCATCAGGACGTCTGAGATGGACTGCAGCCCTCATGCTTGTTCCTGTCTCTGTGTCCACTGCAGGGTGAACGAGGAAAAGACGGCGATGTCGGCCCAAAAGGAGAGAAAGGAGACAAGGTGAGGTGCTGGATTAGTGTTTTTGTCACTGCATCATCACTGATATATTGAGGAAGTCTTACTGAAGTGTGTATCCACTGCCATGAGCTACTTGGACTTCATCACTTATCTCAGTTCCGGCATTATTGCGTCAGTATTACGGCTCTCGAGTAAATACCTTACTGCTAGCAACACTGCTAATAATACATTTAGAAACAGGACAGGTTTAGAATAGAGTCAAATCTAGTGCTGTTGTTGTTGTTGTTGTTGTTGTTGTTGTTGTTTTAATAAAACTTTGGTTTAATCTGTGAAAACAGGGAGAACTGATTATTTCTCTCTTTCTTACAGGGTGAAGTTGGACCCAGAGGTCTTCCAGGAGCCCCAGGAGATGTGAGTAGAGAGATAGTGATATAGATAGATAGATAGATAGATAGATAGATAGATAGATAGATAGATAGATAGATAGCATACCTCGAAATCCACCATGAACTACTTAAGCTGAAGTTTTGTGCTTTTGGAATGGCCCTCACAGTCCCCTGACTTGAACCTCACTGAACAATTTGTGAAGAGTTCTTAAACATGCTGAGCGTGCAGCACAGCCCGAGAATAACTCAGAAGAAGAAGCGAATAAAAAAAAGTGATATAAATAGCTGTAAATAAATAAAATAAATAGCTGTGACATCTGCGATAGCTGTGATATCTGCGATAGCTGTGATATCTGCGATAGCTGTGATATCTGCGATAGCTGTGATATCTGTGATATCTGCGATAACAAAATGGATTAGAAGACACATAATGGAATAAAATGTAATGGAATAGAATAAAACACAATATATAGATAAATACTCAGATTGATTATATATACATCATGTACTTATACAACCGTTTGGTTTATTTAAAAAATACAGTGAATATATTTATGATCCACTATATTGTTGTTATATAACAATCTCTCTGTTTCTCTTTCTCTCTGTGTGTGTGTGTGTGTGTGTGTGTGTGCAGGTTGCCAGTGTGATTCCTGAGCCGGGAGAACCAGTATGTCATCACACCCATCACTCACACACACTCATTTCATTTGCTTCAGCTATCCAGCTGTTAAAGTGGAGTTTTAACTCTTTTTATGACACACACAAACACAACCTGTTCGTTCACATCTTCCATCAGTCCTGTGGTTAAAGTTACTGTTGAACATGTGACAGGCTTTAGTGTTATTGCATCATAAAAAATAGGAGCCAATCACAGTCCGATATGCAAATACAACGAGTGTTTCGATTTGCATATTCATCGAATCTGAATTCATAAATGAGGGTAAGACTATAGGTGCTTTTGTACTTTCTTTAAAAATATTAGAAGGTACTGGGGTTTTTCCCCTGAGGGATCTCTTATAGGTTATATGTAGAACTTTGCAAAAAAAAAAAGGTTTCCTTGTCACAAGAGGGTCCAAGTAGAACCATTTTGGAAGCTAAGAACTCTTAAAGAACCTTTTTTTCCCTACAGAATCCAAATTATTGCTCATGATGTTCTTCTTCATACCTAGAACTTGTTAGATGTTTAACATTTAGCTATGCTGGTACTTGGTTCACTTTTATGAAAAAGGGTTCTTCAGGGGTTCTTTAAGGCTTCATTGGATAGCTCAGTTTTCTTAGCTTCCAAAAAAAGGGCTTTATTTGGAACTCCTCTGGTAGAGACGTACCAGTTGTATGGTTCTACATCAAACCTTTACGTGTTCCACCAGAGGGACAGTTCAAGAACCCTTACGGGTTCTACGGTTGTATGGTTCTTTAAGGGTTCTCCTAGCGGGATAATCAAAGAACTGTTATGCGTTCTGTATATTTAAGAGAGTACAGAAGTTTAACACTCGTCAGGGAATCCAAACTCTATGAATATGCAAATTAGATAATTTTGGATTTAATTTGCATATTGTACTCTGATTGGCTTTGTGGGTGTCTTTCTCTGTCCAATCACCTTCTTTTCTGCATGAGCCTCATTTAGCATTTTATTACTGAATCTAGATAAAATGGGCTCTATCACACAAGTTTTGGATGAAACATGTCTCTGTGTGTATCGTCTACAGATGTATTCAACTCTTTTGATGTCTTTTATAGGGGAAACCTGGAGAGAAAGGCGAGAAAGGAGAGCAGGGGAAACAAGGAGAGGTGGTAAGTGTCTGGATTCTGATTGGTTAGAAGGTTTGATTAACTTCCTTCGTTTGCCACTGCTAGCATGCAGCGTCAGCCAGCGGTGGTAATGAGAAAGTTAGACGTGTTGTGAGGTAACTCACCACTGTGAGAGGATGTGGTGAATTTCCCACCTCAACATCAACATCCATTCTGAGTTGGATTGTGGAACTTTATACAAACACAGCAGTGGATACATTTTTAAAGGTTTTATTTATGTATTTGTTTATTAAAATGTTATCTGACGCATTTTATTAAGGACTTTACAGTGGAAAAGTTCTGCTCTCTGAATATTGTGTGTTTTATTAAACATTAGACTAGCACGTGAATGCTCTTAACACACAATATTAATAGTCGACATCTCGGAAACCTTTTTTTGCGCTTTTTGTGCCAATGTTTTAGACAGTTTGTGGACACTAGGAGTCATACACGTATTTAAAATAATAAAATAAAATGTGTAATGAATTTTATTCACCACTAGAGGGAAGCAGAGACATGATAAAGTCTAAAGAATATATATACCTGTCAGTTACACTAAAGGAGGCGTGGCCTCTGTACCTGTCAGTTACACTAAAGGAGGCGTGGCCTCTGTACCTGTCAGTTACACTAAAGGAGGCGTGGCCACTATATCTGTCAGCTACACTAAAGGAGGCGTGGCCTCTGTACCCGTCAGCTACACTAAAGGAGGCGTGGCCTCTGTACCCGTCAGCTACACTAAAGGAGGCGTGGCCTCTGTACCCGTCAGCTACACTAAAGGAGGCGTGGCCTCTGTACCCGTCAGTTACACTAAAGGAGGCGTGGCCACTATACCTGTCAGCTACACTAAAGGAGGCGTGGCCTCTGTACCCGTCAGCTACACTAAAGGAGGCGTGGCCTCTGTACCCGTCAGCTACACTAAAGGAGGCGTGGCCTCTGTACCCGTCAGCTACACTAAAGGAGGCGTGGCCTCTGTACCCGTCAGTTACACTAAAGGAGGCGTGGCCTCTGTACCCGTCAGCTACACTAAAGGAGGCGTGGCCACTATACCTGTCAGCTACACTAAAGGAGGCGTGGCCTCTGTACCCGTCAGCTACACTAAAGGAGGCGTGGCCACTATACCTGTCAGCTACACTAAAGGAGGCGTGGCCTCTGTATGTGTCAGTAACACTGAAGACGTCCTGGCCCCAGTAAATCTATCTCTTTTCAGTTCTCATTATAATAAAGAAATAATAGAAATAAAATAAAAAGCGTGAGTTCAATACCTACTTTTAGCTCTTTTGTCCTTTGGTCCTTGTTTATAGATAAACGTGTCAGAAACCACATCAGCAGGTCTGTTTAACCGCACAAAGATAGAGGAGACGTCACTATGGGATGATTTACACATTCACATTTACCACATCATGCTAAACTGGTGGCCTCCATCGTTGTTAGCTACATTAGCATCAGAGCACTGGTGCAAAGCTAAAAAAGGAAATTTCGCACCTAACATCTCCGCTGATCAGTTACATTTTTGGTAAAAGGGATACTGTGTGAGGCTGAACATTTCCTTTAAGACCTCAAACAATTCGCATCATATGATGTAATAAGAACGATGATTTAGAGTAACGTTCTGTTCAAGAGTATCTGGAGTTTTGCTAACATCAGCTTTGACCTCTGACCTGCTCAGGGTCCGAGAGGACTTCCTGGAGAACAAGGCTTCAGAGGACAACCTGGACCTCTGGTAAGGTCGAATCATCAATCGTCTGCAATCTGTCATGTTTTTGGACCTCAGTGTTGTACATTAGCACCTAATGTTGTGTAAAATGTAAATGAGGCAGTGGATTTAATCTCTGTGCTGTCATGGTGCTGATGTATGCAAAGAGCTGCATCTGTTTGTGTAACTGCTGATTATAATTACAACACTTAACATACACCTTCAGTCACAATGAACACAATGTCTCTGCGCTAAATGTCACACACTTCTGTTTGCACAGGGAGCTAAAGGAGACACTGGGTCCAAAGGAGATCCAGGAACTAACGGAGAACCGGTGAGTTTGAGTACTAGCTTTACTTTTGTATAATGTCATCAAGATGTGTCCTGTGTCTTAAATGTGACATCATCAAAAGTGGCCTTCATCTTCTGTGTGATCACAATATTTTCACTGTGATGTCATTTTCATGTGCCCTTCATATGTGATGCCATCAAGGTGTCTCCTTTATCCTTCATGAGATTTTCTTGTGATATGATCTTGCGATGTCATCAAGATGTGCCTATATTATATGATATTTCATGGGATGTCACTGAGATGTGCCTTTGATCTTACCTGTGATATCATCACGGTGTAGCCAGTGAGCTCCAGTGTTTTGTCATCATGTCTGAATTCATGGGCTGCGTCTCAGTCAGCTCCCTAGTTCAGTATTCAGGGCCCTGATCAGGGATTCGGCCATTTTAAGGGCTGTCTCAATCACAAAATCCTTCCAGTGCACTGGAATATTTGCTCCCTAAACAAATCCCACAATGCAACGCCAAAACCAAGGAGCCTCGATGCTCATTATGTTCCCTTACTGGAAATGACGTCATATTTTCTGAAGCCTCTCAGCTCGAAAAAAATGGCCGACAAACTCTCAGCCAACTTCGTGTACAAATGTAAGTAGCTTGTTATCGTTGTTGCAGCTCTCAAATACTTACATTAGCGATTTTTAGCTTTATTTGACGTTCTATATACGGTTTGTTTGAGTGTTAAGTGTTTGATGATTTAATAAAATCCACTAGCGAGCCTATGATCCTGCTTGAAGTACCATGACAGAAATGCGTGTGATTAAGCTAACAAATTTATATGACATATATAACGTCAGAAAGATACCGGTCCTGTCTGTTGTTGATAAATGCCTGTGGTGATGTTTTACAACGTGAGTACGTAGTCATGTCACCGGATATTGAGTCATCCTTACCAGGGCCCAAACTCGCGTACACAATATACTGATTCACTACTTAGGGAGCTAGGGAGCTGATTGAGACTCACTCAAGATGTTCCTGTCAACATCCAGGTGATGTCATCAAGACGTGCCCTTGATCATGTGTGTGATGTCGTCGCAGTGTGCCCTTTTTTCTTTGATATGTATTCAATAAGACGTGTGTGTAATGATATATTCTTTGTGATGTCAGTAAGCTGTGCCCTTGGTGTTGTGTGACGTCATCAAGATGTGCCCTTTTTCGTTCCTGTGTTTCCCCTGAGATGTGCTCTTAATCTCAGCTGTGATGTCATCAGTATGTGCCCATATCTTCAATGTGATGTTAGAGATGAGCCCTAGATCTTATACTGTAGTAACAGTGCACTACATGAGGCCTGAAAATGTCTTTCACTCCCTTTGCAGTGCACCATATCTCAAACAGGGTGCATGATGTCATCAAGGAGGGCCATTTTGTGTTCTTCATCTAGACCGTTCCACTCATTTTCCGTGTGATGTCATCAAAATGGGCCACGTATCTTCTGAACAACAGCACTGAAACGTGCCCTTTATCTTGTATTATAAAAACGAGCTCTTCTCAGAGATTTGCCTTTGGCCCAAGTTGTGAGGTCATCAAGATGCGCCGCACAACTTTCACGTGATTCAATTCATTTTCTGTACGCCTTTGAAGAGGGCCGCTCATCTTCAGTGTATTGTCATCGAGCCGGGTCACGCTGTGCCGCATTAACAGAAAGTTTTTTTTTTAATCTGTGTGATGTCATCAAGAAAAGCCTTTCATCTTCTGTATATCAATAAGATGAGTCTTTCATCTGTTGTGTCATATGGTGTTTACTTCTCAGGGTCCTCCCGGGCTGCCTGGGCCTCAGGGGCAACGAGGACTACCCGGCAACGTGGTACGTTACTGCAGATGATCAGATTTATGCGCATGAGATTGTGTTTAGTGTTTATGCTTTAGTGTATGATGTAGTGTTTGGGTGTAATACCTATATAGCCGTTCATTATATACAGTGGTTTGCGTATATACGTTAGATTAGCTTCTCTTTGTCAGTGTTGCTATCAAT
>CM040983.1:2821807-2836807 GCA_022985145.1 Pangasius djambal | reverse complement strand
GGACCTGATGGCAGCCTTAAACCCTTAAATAGTGAGAGTTGGTGCTGAAGTATTTTTTCTTATATCATAGCGCTGTTGAATTCTGGGTTCTGATTGGTCAGAAGGTGTTGATTTATTTTCTATAACAGCAGCTTTGACAGCAACATTAACGCACTCGTTCTTATACATTATCGTTTCTATAGAAACATTTCATCCACAGGGATTTGTACAGTCAAACAAAAAAAAAAGTGTAATCGTTTATATGTTAAGTTATAAGTTTTCTATCAGGAGATTCATCTAATACTTATGGAAGGAGTCTCCAGTGTCAGTGCTTTGTAACTTTGTCCAAACCATTTTTAAAAATGGATTTTAAAAAAAAAAAAAAAGTACACAAGAAACACAAACACAGGCACGAGTAGAGCTACACAGAGCAAGCGAGTGTCATTTGGATGAAATCGAGCGCTTAATGACGTTTCTTTGCATAGTAAAATATTTTTTCTTTTTGCAAAGGGAGTCATGGGTAAGCCTGGGAAAGATGGACGACCGGGAGAAGTGGGCGAGCCGGTAAGATTAAAACCATAGGTGTATAGTATTACAGTGTTATATGATAATAAAGAGCATAAAAACAGCACAGTGTGGGGGTTAAAAGTGATTTGAATCTATGAAATCTGCCCCACAGGGTAAACAGGGAGAACCTGGACCACCAGGAAGAGATGGACTCAGAGGTCTTCCTGTAAGCAGCCGGTCCATCATTGGCAAAACAACCTACTTTTTGTGCAATCTCAAAATGGATTATTTTTACACTTTCTCTTGTCATCCAGGGTTTTAAAGGTCACAGAGGAGAGCCTGGGGAACCAGGGTCAAAGGTTAGTAAAGTACTTTTATCACTGTGCAGCGAAGAATAAATGGAAAAGTGTGGTTTATTGAACCGCACGTGGTTCAACGCGTTCCATCGTGGGAAAACACGGCGAGATACAACAGCACTAGTTTCCTAAATGAGCTCTCTATCTTTCAGGGTGAAGAAGGGAAACCGGGTCCACCAGGACGGGACGGTCCACCTGGAAAAGACGTGAGTTCACTCATTATCCTGCAGCGAATTCTCAAAGAACGTCCTATAACAGCAGCTCTGACAGTAGCGCAGCTGCAAATCACAGGTTTCTGTTAATGCACTCGTTCTGATATGTTATCGTTGCTGTACTAACAGCGTATTCGACACAGATGGATTTAAAAACGTGTATAATCACTGATATGGTGAAGTTTTCTTTATGTAACATTAATGGAAGGAGTCTCCAGTGTCAGCGCGTTGTAACAGTCGGTTACGGTCTCTCAGTAACACGACTGGCTGCGTTTTTTTTGTCTTATTAACTTCAAGAGACAGAAAAAAAAAGAGGCTGGTGAGGGAAAGATTGTTTATAGCTGCTATAACGTAAGTGAGAACGTAAGTTTCGCGGATGGTCCATAACATTAAATTGAACTATAAATGGATAAAAAGTACAAAATGAACTTCTGGGAACAGTATCTGTTTTATTCCAAACATATTAGATGGCTGTGTGTAAACTGTGCTTATTTTGCATTTCTGTATTATGTAGGGCATCATGGGACCTCCCGGGACTGAAGGTCACAGAGGACCAAGTGGACAACCAGTGAGAATTTTAAATCACTTCTCAGTAAAATAAGATATAAAATGTGATGATCTGAGTACAGACTGACAGCTCGACTTCATCTTTGCACGGTGGTTTTAGGGTAAACCCGGAGAATCTGGACCACCAGGGAAATCAGGACCATCCGGAACTCCGGTGAGTCTCTACACACCACATGATCATATCGGCGGCCATTTTGAATAACAGCCAAATCAACAAATGGACAGACCTGCATGCTGTGATGCAGTCAAAATAGATTTCACCTTGAATTAAATTTTGTTTAGTGATGTTAGTCATCGCGATTGTTGAATTTCTCAGTTCATTAAACATAGTCAAGTGTAATATTGGTATGCTTAGCTAGTGTTGGATAACTGGCTAATTAAAATCTTCTTCTAAATTTAAATGATTAGGTATGCATAAATAAAATTTTAGGTATGCAGTAAACAGACTTTGCATCTATACTGACTAAGTAATTGTAATAAAAATAATTGAATGATTTCAGTTTTGTAAAACAGTCGTTCATGGTTTCTGTTCCTCTCCGTCTGATCCGTGCGGGATTGTGTTCAGCGTAGAACATAATCAGAGCTCGGCATTAATCTCTCTCCATCCTTCTTAATCGTATGTGCTGTATGGATATGTTAAAACCACACAGATGTCGGAATAAATCCTCTGTGTTTGTGTAATTCAGGGTCTTCCAGGAGGGAAGGGGGAGACGGGAAACCCGGGACTGCCCGGATTCACAGGTCCAAAAGGACCGTCGGTGAGTGCAGGCTTCCCTCAAACAGCTGGAGTTAAAGAGACCTGGAATGATCCCTTAAAAGCTCCTGTTCTGACCACTGAGCAAACTATTCTCTCATTAACCGTCTCTTCTATTTATAACACAGGGTATAAAATATAACACAACAATCCCCAATTTATTATTTATTGATCATTTATAATATAAATAGTGTTAATGGAAACAGATCCCCGATCTCTCTGGGATCTCACTAACATCATTTTTATTTGGTTCAGATTTATAAACATTTTTTAATCAACACACTTTTTTCATCTTGCTTTTCTCAGGATATTAAAATTATGACCCAGAAACTATTTCCATAATCCCTGTAATATTGTTATAATTAAAAATGTATTTCAGGTTTGTTAGAGAAATAAAACCAAACACCTGAGGTTTTAGATTTTATATTGGAAATTGTATTTTATTTATTTATTTATTCATTTATTTATTTATTTATTTATTTATTTTTACTTTATGCATATATTTTAAAGGTGCAGTGCATTTTTTTTTTTGGACCTGGAATAACCACATCATTTTAAAGATATTTTTAAAAAGCTATGATTGGCAGCACTGTTCATGCATTGTATATAGCAAGCTTTTCTATTTCAGATTTCTGTTTCTTTTTTTTTTTTTTTTTTTTTTTTTTTTTTTTTTTTTTTTTTTTTTTTTTTTTTTTTTTTTTTTTTTTTTTTTTTTTTTTTTTTTTTTTTTTTTTTTTTTTTTTTTTTTTTTTTTTTTTTTTTTTCTGGCCCTGAAATTAGCTCCACCTCCAGTTTCAACAAAGGGGGAGGGGTCAAATGAGAGAAAGGGGAATTCACTCCAGTATAGGGTGCTAAAGATTACAAACTACTCCTTTCTTTCTTTCTTTCTTTCTTTCTTTATTCTGAAGTGAAAAGTCTATAACCTGTTTTCTTTCCGCTCAGGGTCCACCTGGTCCCAACGGCCCCGAGGGCAAACAGGTAAGTCCTCGTTCCCAGGGGTTCAGTCATGTGTTGTTTTGATGGCTGTTGTTAGCTGAGAGGAATGACTGTGGCTGTTTTTCAGGGCATACCGGGCAAACAGGGAGAAAGAGGCTTCAAGGGAGAGAAGGTGAGAATAGAAAGCAGGTTCATATTTCCAAAAGCATACGTTAGCGTGTAAACACGCTTCACGCGGAGTGATGATTCTGGAAAAGTTGAAGACATTGCTTATTATATTCACATTATCAGAAATGATGATTGAGGATTAGTTAGCCCGAACTATCGACTATCATGTAATGTTAAGCTAGCATGATTCTATCCACTCTCACTGGTTTCTATCTTAGCAACATAATCATTTTTCAATGAACTCCTTGTTTTTAAGTTAATTCTTGGCTTCCATTCATTAAAATTTATAATGGCTTGTTCAACTATTTATTCATAATGATCAAATATGATTAAACAGTGCGCCTGCATTATTAAAGGTACAGCTGACATGAAACAAGAAATAGAAGCTAGCAGCCAATAGCATGATGTCACATGATGGTTATTCACTTTCACAGATTATGAGCAAAATTAGCAATTCCGACTGTTCAGTGGTTGGAAAATACCCTTTGTATCTTCTGCACACCTTTCTGGCCACAAGTTTCAGAATCTCTCTGTATCTCACATCCTTGTAAACATTTGCGGCAGTTTCAATCCAGGGAAAAAAAAACTTTTAAAACATGGTGACCTTTGAAGCAAGATATAGTTATTAGACTTATTAAAGAGTTATTAAAGAGTTTTGTTTGGAACAGTTAAGTGCAGTAGACTTGCAAGCCAGCCTTCACACTTCGCTAGAAGGTCTGGTACATTTTGTCACCAATGCAGCCAAGAACTGCTTATTTTTAATGAAAAGGCAGAATATATGGCGGAGGACCACAGCCTGTTAACAAACATGTGAGATTATACCATTTGATTCACACACAGCTTCTGAATGTGAAACTTTTTTTAATCCATTGTTTTCCCATTGCTAACACACTGGATCCTGCTAATTACTGGGTGGATTAGTTGTTGGATACTGGTGGAAGCTGGACTCTGAAGAAAGGTAGATCTCCAGGAACCGGGTTGTTGATCAGTGGTCTAGAGATCACCTGCCATAAAAGGGATAATTCCTGATGAGAATAATGCTGGTGTGCTGCAGGTTCCATTCAAATGTGGGAATAAAAGAGTGAATGGTAGGCACTAATGATTTGACAAAATGACCAGCAAGATTTCAAGCCCACAGTCTAATGTTCTTCTCTCCTGTAGGGTGACAATGGCATAAAAGGTGACAAGGGCCCCACGGGAGAACCAGGAATGCCTGGAACCCCAGGACTTCCAGGCAGAAAGGGTCACACGGGCATGATGGGAATGTCTGGACCTCCCGGAGAGATGGGACCCTCTGGACCCCCAGGATCTCCTGGCCAGCCTGGTCTTCCAGGACAAAGGGTGAGCTGTTTGACACAATGGATGCGGGATGGAATAGCGGAACTGAGACTAATGTGTCTTTGGTGTTTGTTCAGGGAGAAACTCCGTCTCTGGAATCGATACGCAGGTTAATTCAAGAGGAACTCGCCAAAGAACTACAAGGTGAGACTGATCGTGTGGAATCGGAGAGGTATTTATGTCATTGAGCCAGCTTTATGGGCAAAATGAGGTCCCCAACATGTGAAAGCTATAACCCTGCTTCCAAAAAAGTTGTAAAATGTGTAAAATGTTAATAAAAACAGAATGCAATGATTTGCAAATCATTTAAACCATATATTTAATATATATTTTGAGAAATATATGCTCATTTTGAATTTGATGCCAGCAACACGTTTCAAAAAAGTTGGGACAGGGGCAACAAAAGACTGGAAAAGTTGTGCAATGCTAAAAAAAAAAAAAACACCTTGTGGAACGTCTCACAATTAGGATAATTGGCAACAGGTGAGTAACATGATTAGGTATAAAAAGAACATCCCAGAGAGGCTGAGTCTTTCAGAAGTAAAGATAGGGAGAGGTTCACCTCTCTGTGAAAGACTGCATGGGCAAATAGTTCAACAAAGAGTAAAATTGCAAAGAATTTGGGGATTTCATCATCTAGGGTCCATAATATCATTAAAAGATTCAGAGAATCCGGAGAAATCTGTGTACGCAAGGGACAAGGCCGAATACCAATACTAAGTGGCCGTGATCTTTGGGCCCTCAGGTGGCGCTGCTTTGAAAACAGACCCGATTCTGTAGTGATAATCACTGCATGGGCTCAGGAACAATCCTGTAAACTATTGTCAGTGAACACAGCTTGCATCCACAAATGCAAGTTAAAACTCTACCATGCAAAGATAAAACCATATATAAGCAAGATGCCATCGCCACTGCCTCCTCTGGACCTGAGCTCATTAACGGTGGACTGAGGCAAAGCGGAAAACTGTCCTGTGGTCTGACGAATCAAAAATTGAAATTCTTTTTGGAAATCATGGATGCTGCATCCTCCAGGCTAAAGATGACAGGGACCGTCCAACTTGTTATCAGGGCACAGTTCAAAATCCAGCATCCGTGATGGTATGGGGGCGCATTAGTGCACATGGCGTGGGTAACTTGCATGTCTGTGAAGGCACCATTAATGCAGAACGGTATATCCAGGTTTTGGAGCAACATACAGTATGCTGCCATCCAGATGACATCTGTTTTTCAGGGAAGGCCTTGCTTATTTCAGCAAGACAACGCCAAACCTCCTTCTGCACGTTTTACAACAGCAAGGCCTGCCTGCAGTCCTGACCAGGAGGCCCCGAACTGTTGAGCAGATGAAATCCTATATCAAGCAAGAATGAGAAAACATTTCACTTTCAAAACTACACCAAGTGGTCTCCTCAGTCTCCTCAGTTCCCAAACGCTTACAGAGTGTTGTTAAAAGGAGAGATGATGAAACCCAGTGGTGAACATGCCCCTGTCCCTACTTTTTTTTTTAAATGTGTTGCTGGCATCAAATTCAGAATGGGCATGTATTTAAAAAAAAAAAAAATTACACAGCATCCCAACTTTTCTGGAAATGGCAAGTTTACCATAGTTTCTTGCATGTTAGCAGCTGGCAAGCTACCACTGTAAGCTAGCTATATAAATTATGATGTCGTTGTGTTAGCTAGTTCTTTTAACCATGACTGAGACTGTAACCATGAATATGACCGTTAGCTACAAGATTAGCAGGCAACTGCTCTGTCAGAAAGGGAATTTCATCCACCATGTTTGTCTAATCTTTCATGGAACTCTGTAGTCAGGTGAACAGGATTATGGGAACGCCAAATGCCCTTACGTTTGCCCAAAATAAGGAGCTCAGAGGTTTCTTTTCAAGTTGAACAGCTTACACAAATGCAGCTTAAAAGTGCTGTGCTTCCTTCAGATTGAAAGACTGTTTTTAACCCTTTATATCACTCATGCATTCCCAGCCAAGATGGCCTACCTCATGGCCCAGATTCAGCCCACACACATAAAGAGCTCAGCCGGGCGTCCTGGTCCACCTGGACCTCCAGGAAAAGAGGGACACCCTGGACGACAAGGTCCACCTGGAGAGCCTGGTATGCCTGGCCAAAACGGAGCAGAGGGACCCCGAGGTCCAGCAGGTCCTAAAGGTACTTTATAAAACAGGAAATGAGAGTTAACATGGCCTACAGTTTGTGAAATACATGTGTCTTGTGTAGTGTAGCTGTTTTTTTTTTTGTCATTTGGTATTTGATCACAGGTACAAAGTTGGTTAACTGGGAAATACTGAGGAACAAGAGCTGACTTTGATCTCATTTATTGCTGATTTGCAGGTGAAAGAGGTGCTAGAGGCGAGAAGGGAGAAAATGGTGTTGGACAGAGAGGAGAGCCTGGTCCACCTGGTCCCATTGGTAAAAAAAACCCTCTTTATTCATTTTTTTTTTTTCCAGGAAATAAAACTGAGCTTCAGATCTCACCCATGGTGGGAGAATGTTGGCAAAAACATTAGGGGGGTAGTACCTTTATGATGGAACACAGCAAATATAAATAGGGCTGTAAAGGTAAAAAAAAAATGGCTAAAAGTTAAAACGTAAACATTTTATGCTCTAATTGGTTGGTGTATGCTTCCAGTTTTGCAAATTATAAAATATTCACCAGCAGCTGTCTGAGATCAACTACCTCTCTGCTCTAGGTCCAGCAGGAATTCCTGGAGACGGTAAAGATGGTCTTCCAGGAGCAACTGGAGCTCAGGGTGAGCCTGGACATCCAGGTCCTCATGGACAACCTGGCCCAGCAGGACCTCCGGGGCAGTGTGACCCCTCTCAGTGTGCCTACTACGCCAGCCTGGCATCACGACCTCACACTAAAAACGTCAAGGGAACCTAAACCTCTCACAGCATGCCTGGGCCTATTTATGAACTTATGAGAACCCAAAGCTTTTCCCGACAAGATCCGGGGAGCTTTGGTTGGGGGGAAGCTGAGACATTTCTACGTTTTAGGGAGTGTGTTTTATGGGTGTGTGTCCTGCCGGTCAGATATTATGGGTAATTTGTTCGCTTGGCGGGAATGGGGAGGGTTTGTACTGTAAGCTAATGGAGGCGAGTAATTTAAAATGTAGCTGATTTTTTTTTTTTTTTTTTTTTTCCATCAGGGAATTTCAGTCAGTTCAGACTAAGATGTATTGTCCTGTGTTTTTTTTTTTTTTTAATGCTACCTGTAAAGTCTGCTCTATTTCTCTAGGTGGAGAGACTATAGTAATACCAGACAGAGAGACTGATGATGATAAATTAGCCTCAGGTCTTCAATCAGTGTGTGCAGAATTGATCTGTTGTTAAGAAGGTCTTTTTTTGGAGTGTGTGTGTGTGTGTGTGTGTGTGTGTGTGTGTGTGTGTGTGTGTGTGTGTGTGTGTGTGTGTATGGGGCAATTATCGAGCTAGGAGATTTATCTTCTGGAGTTGTATCGATTTGCGCTGGCCGGTAGTGTGACAGAGGAAGAAAAAAAACCGAAATATAATCTTCGCACATTGACACTGAGATCGTTAGAGAGCCGCTCCGAGATGTTTGTGCATTATCAAAAAAAAAAAAACAATTCTACATTGTATTCAAAGGTTATTAATAGGCCTGTAGCCGATTTGCAGATGTTTATGATTAACAAAACTAGTCTCAATCCAGTATCCACATAACCCACATTTCAGGTAGCACCATTTTTCACCCACTTAAGCTAATTATGTTTGTCACTTCTAATTTGTTCTCTAGAGGAGCTTAAGAGCTTTTCTGCTATTTACACAAACGTGACTAATGGCGTGCAGTCGTTCCTTTCACAGCTAAAAAGCTGGTTACTTTTGTATTAGCCACAAAAATAGAGGATATTAAAGGATGTACTCTAATGCACAAGCGCATTGACTCGTAAAGTTTTGTTTGAGTATCTACGCACACTGCACGTGATGTCTTTTTCCAGTTTCTCATTTCTTTTCACTGACACAAAGGGACTGACCTGCAATGTCCTGCAGGTGATTTTTTTTTTTTTTTTTAGAACAGTGTGAATTATCACCGTATGAATTATAAATGTCGCCATGTTTCCTCGCCATGCCCTCATTTATGCGACAAGGTCAAAATGCACCTTTCAGAATCCATTCGAAAGCGAATTGTCCATCTAACTTTGATACCTGTTGATTAACTCAAAGACTTTTCCATATTGAATCTGGAGAACTCATCTGCGAGACTTACCTCTTTCCTTAAATCTGAGGAGAGATGGCAGCGTTTTGATTATCACCTTCTACCGTGCTGGGGTGGAACTGACGTTCTCCTTAATACTTTGAAAGCTTGCATACAGCATATTATGAATTTTCAGAAGCATCTTGAAGTTGTGCTAGATGGAATACGGTATATTTTAATACGAACAGTAGGCCTATATACATTTTACAAACAAAGGGACATGTTAAAACGAGTAAAGGGGCGATAAAGTTAGCTAGGCAGTTTTAGAGTGATATCCCATTCAACAAATGAGCAAACACACGTTAACGTTAAACACGTTAGTCGAGCCACGTTAAAATTCGGAGAATGGTCAAGTGAATGTAGGTAGTCGGCTAGCTATAGCTAACAAACTGGCAATTTTTAGCTAGCTAGAGCTAATTCGCTAGCTACCCATGTTGGTATTCTGCGAAACTGTATTAAATCTACACGTACTGCATAGATACAGTATAATTAAGCGTATATTTTATTTTGGATCCATTTCCCATGCTGTAGCTACGTAAACAGTCCAGTTAAATGTTTCCACAAATTACTTTTCATTCACATGACTTCCTCGAACGAAATGACATCATTTCCTGAAATTGAGGCGGAGGCAGGTCTTGCAGGAGAGATGCCCTGAGCGAGGAGATTTATGGCCAAATGTTATTCATCATCTTGAACGATTTTAAGACAATCTAGTGATCAGAGTGTCCTCACAGCACAAAGCCTGTTTTTTTTTTAATAGCTTGTTTGTGCTTGCCCGTGCAATCGAATCCCCACTGATGAAAAATGGCAAGTGCTAACGATGTGATATGTTTCGACAAGCTTTGCTCATTACACATTTGCATAGTTATGTAAATTAAGCGCTTTTTCAATTTGCAAGCAAGCCTAATGCCAGCATTTTTTTTTTTTTTCCCCCTGCCTCCTGTGCTTGCTCCACAGCTGGTGCCAATGTTGTTTGGCTTTCTTTTTTTTTTTTTTTTTTTTTTTTTTTTTTTTTTTTAAAAAAATTAAACTTGTGTTCATAATTCTTCGCCTCAATCGCAGGTTGCATTAAATTATTTTAATGAACTACCAGTACAGGCCTTTTAAATTGTGCATGGTAAAGTCTACCTGTTTATACTGATTAACTGGTGCTAAAATTAGCAAGGACAATGCATATGTATGTATTGGAAGAGAATATACATTGTAATAAAATGTGGATCAGGTACATTTTATAGAAACGTGTTTTCACTGTCGATGCTCAATACTCATTCAGTTCACTGTCATCAAATTTCTTTTCAGGTTTTCCACTAAAAATCTACATCCATGTCATTGCTCCAAGTCCGAAATGCAGAGAAGTTATATTAATCTGAACGGACTGGTTTGCATGTTAAGCTTTTCTCTTGCAGTGTCAACGTTTACGTGTATAAAAGTTCCGCATGTTCAGAATCGGCTCACGCAGCTGCTTAAGCCGATTATCTGGGTTCTCCATCCGGATGTAAAATCACCTGCAAACAACAAGCTGATCTCATACGCTGTACGAAGAAGATTTGTAGCCACGCAGGCCGGCACGAGACGCGCATTTTATATTTGGGACGTTCTCAGGGCAGGCATTCACGCCGCAAACGTGAGCTAATCACAATACTCCAGTCCTGTGAAAGTCTAGTTTTATATATTAATAACCATTAGGACACTTTCCTGGGAAGTAGGGACAGGAAGTAATGTGACAAGCCAACGAACCAATCCAATGTTACTCGACACGTGAACAGCGCCCTCACCTGACGCAGACTGCAGCGCATCTCGGTTAAACTGAACCCCAGACCTGGAATTTCAAGAGGAGCAGGAATCGGATCTCTGGACAGCACTAAGGCTTGAAACGAGCGTTCACAGAGTCCGGAAAAAAAACCGCAAGTGTGAACACGCCCTCAATCAGATCAGTCTCTCCGGCCCCTACTATCAACTTGCACATGTTTTTGCAAAATCATGATATTTTCACTGTTTTTTTAATTCAATTTCCGTTTACACAATAATTTGTACGCAATTCTCTGCTAGTTCAGTGTTTAAAGAATATCAAGACATTCAATGCTTTGTTGGTGGTGGAGAATTTTTATTTCAGTATTCCAATTGTTGCTCCAAAGTGTTGTAGCTTAGCTTCTGGTACTTTCACTGACATTATCCACGAACACATTGTTAAAAAAAAAAAAAAGTTACGAGTTAAATCTAAGGCACTTTTTTTGTAGGTTGGTCAAAACTGCCACACACCTTGTTCTACTTTTCCACTGCATTTAAGACAGGCGCAGCGTCCCAGCTCGGGAGTGTCTTCACTAAGTCTGGGATGTACGTTTTTAAAACCATCTGCTGTTCACTGTATCTGTAATCCTAACCACGTATTCACATTATTAAAAAAATAGAAATACGCCTGTCTAAATGTTTATTCTCGTGTATGTACAAGTCACAGAAATGAACTGGTCAAAGAGTCTCCATGCTGCTGTCAGGAATGTGGATCATAACGTCGACATCTGAGTCTCTTCAAGCTTATCAGATCCGCTCTCTCTCGATGACGATGATGAAGAAGATGAAGGTGGCGTAGATGGTGATAGATGAAGGTTTCTGTCAGGTTCACGGGCCCTTAACGCCGATGGGCTTTTTCCCGCTCACTACGTAAAGGGGCTGAGGCCTAAAGCAGTCTGAAGGGTCGCATATGCCAGGGCTACCAGGAGGTCCTCTGCTGCCTGGGGTGCCTGGGATACCCGGAGTGCCCGCTTCTCCTCGGGCGCCGTCGTGGCCGTCTTTACCAACGCCGGCCTTCCCAGGAGGTCCTGCGTCAAAACCAAACCAAACGCAGTGTCAACTGGCCGCACAGACACAGGACTACAATTCTGTGCATTTACTATTTTTATCTTAATGACTTATTTATTTTATTTTTTTTACTCTCTCTCTCTCTCTCTCTCTCCTCCTTATCTTTATATTTATTTATTTATTTATTTTTAGGATTTTTTGGTTTATTTAAGAATGTCAGTTTTTGTTTCCCCCTCCTTTATAGAATGTTTGTTTTTATTTTTTCCCTCCTTTTTTGTCTAATTTTTTTTTTTTACATTTTTAAATAATTTTATAATTCAACTTTAACGTTTAAACGTTAATGATTTAAATATTTAATGTGTTAAAGGTTGTTGTTATTATCATTATCATTATCATGCCACAGATAATAGATTATACAGGAAAAAACAGTGATCTGTAGCCTCTTGCCACAAACAGTTCTACTATTTATGAAATCGTGAGTGTAATACTGAATACTGAATAGTGTATTTTGAATTTTTTTAATAATTTCCTCTAAAACCACATTCACAGTTCACACGTTAGTACTGACGACTCGTCCTGCACCTCAGGGTGTGTGCTGAATCTATGTCTAGGGTGACTGCGAATGTAAATTCTGCGAGTCATGTGTAGAGTTGATGGGCGGGGCTTGTCTTGACTGTTGCACACATTTACTCATTTGGCATCTGCTTTTTTGGACGATTTATGGCTTTACCTTGAACTCCCGGCTCTCCAGGTGGTCCTCGGACTCCAACACCATTATCTCCTTTGTCTCCTTTTGGCCCAGCGTCACCTATCAAACACACACACACTCAACATTACACTCTCTCTGAAAGCAATACATTGAAGACGAATCACCGCTTTCTTCTTTTTTTCTGACTGAGTGAAGCGGTACCTTTAGGTCCTTGTTTTCCGGGTAAGCCGTAGAAGCCTGGAGGCCCCTGAGGGCCCGGAGGCCCCATCGCTCCGACTCCTCCAGCAGCCCCAGCAGGTCCAGGGGGTCCAGGTGGACCTGCAGGTCCGGGGCTACCGGGGGCGCCGATGGGCAGAGGCCTCTTCACCAATTCCTTCTTATAAGCATCCAGATGTTCTGTAGTAAAGGAAACGAATGAAAAATAACTTATTAAAAAAATCATCTTATTCTCTATTAGTAGAGAAATAACCTAAATTACAGCTCATTATAATTGTAAATATTATCATCTAAAAGATAAAAAAAAAATGCACCTTCGACCACAGCAGAACAAATCTGACGAATCTTCTCATCGTTCAGTTTGGGACCCTAAAGAAGACAATCAGACAGAAATATTAATATACATTCCTATACATCAAATATGTGTATATATACACACACTATTAGAATTATTCATAATAATCATTTGCAGAGTAACTGTTTACATACAGGGGACCTAAATACAGTATATGTGACTATCCTGTTTACACAAATGTCTTGTTTTTTTATTCTTTTTTTTTACATTTTTACTTATACGTTTGGGTATAAGGGATATAAATTAAAAATATATATACATTATAAATATTAATTATATATATATATAAATTAAACGCCTACATATAGAAGCATAAACAAACAAACAAATAGATAAACAAACAAATAAATAAAAAAAACTAAATGAAATACAGTTGAATAGATAGATAGATAGATAGATAGATAGATAGATAGATAGATAGATAGATAAAGTATCATTGTTATTAACGTGTCATGTCCATCATGGTCAATGCTGAAGTAAATACTCCAATACTCCAAATCACTCTTTTTTTTTTTTTTTTTTTTGCACTTTCACCTTTGAACTGTAAATGTTTACACATGTCTATTACATTACATTACATCTATAACATTTCCCATGATTCCCCTCATGTTGTGTAAGATAAGTGTGGGCGTACAGGAAGTCCTCGAGGTCCTGGCGGTCCCGGGATTCCTCTGTCCCCCTCCAGGCCCGGGGCTCCCTGAGGCCCGGCGAGTCCCTCGTGTCCCGGCTGTCCTGGACGTCCATCAGCACCGGTCGCTCCTCTCTGTCCTTTCTCTCCTCGCTGCAGACCATCAGCCGTCATTACATTATCATTTTAATATCATATCATTTTCATTTCATTTACTTTCATTTGATTTAAATTTCTTTTCAGTACAATTTAAAAAACCTGTATTAAATAAATATTAGCGCCAATGATAATAGAGAACACTAAGTTTTATTATTATTATTATTATTATTATTATTATTATTATATTTTAAAAATGAAAACTAAAATGTAATATTGTTATTAAATTTTAATTTCATTTTCATTTCTTATCTTCTGGTAATTTAAGCTCACAATAAAAATATATTAAATGTATATTAATATTGATGATTGATCATATTTTTAGTTAATTTATTTTTATTTCTCTCAAACAAAAGGTCATTTTTAAAAGTTTTCTTGCTGAGGCATTCATGCTGCTCATTTTGCCGGGTATTATTAAAGGTGCGGTGTGTAATGTTTAGAGCCCCCTGCTGCCTGTCTGCTGAACTGCAGCGCTATTAAATCTCTTCCCTGCGCTGCACTGCCAGGAGTCACACTTTAAACATTAATATCATCAATAACTGCTCTCTCTCTCTGTCTTTCTGTCTGTCTCTCTGTGTCCCTCTCTGTCTCTCTGTGTCCCTCTCTGTCTCCCTGTCTGTCTCTCTGTGTCCCTGTCTGTCTCTCTGTGTCCCTGTCTGTGTCCCTGTCTGTCTCTCTCCGTCTCTCTCTCTCTCTCTCTGTCTTTCTGTCTGTGTCTCTGTGTCTTTGTCTGTCTCCCTGTCTGTGTCTCTGTGTCTTTGTCTGTCTCCCTGTCTGTCTCTCTGTGTCCCTCTCTGTCTCCCTGTCCCTCTGTGTCCCTGTCTGTGTCCCTGTCTGTCTCTCTGTGTCCCTGTCTGTCTCTCTCCGTCTCTCTGTCTCTCTGTGTCCCTGTTTGTCTCTTTGTCTGTCTCTCTCCGTCTCTCTGTGTCCCTGTCTGTGTCCCTGTCTGTCTCTCTTTCTGTCTCTCTCCGTGTCTCTGTGTCCCTGTCTGTCTCTTTGTCTGTCTCTCTGTGTCCCTGTCTGTCTCTCTCCATCTCTCTGTGTCCCTGTCTGTCTCTTTGTCTGTCTCTCTCCATCTCTCTGTCTCTCTGTGTCT